>NW_019091368.1:778790-825792 GCF_001949145.1 Acanthaster planci
CTTGGCAAATGGGACTGCCCCTTTGAAATGCGCTGCAGTCAAGGTGTTAAAGAAAAACTTGGTTTTAGCTTCAGCATATTTCGCTGAGAAATCCTACAAGTCGATATAGCTGGTGTAGGAGGTAGAGTATAGTTGAGGTTGTCAGTCCATACCTAAATGTAAATGTGTGGGGCTTTGCCACAAATTTGAAACCTTTCTCCCAGACATGACTCACGAATTCTTCCCTTTCAACATTCTTCATTTTGATTTTCACTTTCAAAAGCCCCAAAGAAATCTCTGAAACCACGATAAAAGGGGTTCTAAAGTTTGAGATTGTTGAAATTTGTCCTTGAACAAGGCAATTTTATCGTATCCCATCTGCCATACAAAATATCAGCTGTAGGTTCCCGATATACTCACAGAATTGTTGGGTGCTCCTGTGTCATTCTTATGTGTACCTATTGTAGGAGATCGGGGAGAAAAGTCAATACAAGCATTTAAACTAACAGGAAATTGCCACAATTCCAGTTGGATTTGGTTCATTTGAACATCAACCACATTTTGTTCTCCCATTTTAGATTCTGGCAGAGTCGAATCCTTCCACAGATAACCTGAAAGGATACAAGCTTTAGCAAAACATCAACAGATCTGTACATTTTGCTAAATGGTAACAGGTGTTCAAGTTGGATCAATACATTACCGTGTCACAAAGCAGAGTCTAGAAAAAGCTTAGTTACTGCTTCAGATCACGAACATACTGATGCCATAGTCCATGACTCTCACACTTTCTACAGCTACGGTGCCCAAATGCCGCCCTTTATTGATCAGAAATTGCATGTTTATTATCATCCAGTGCGACCATATTCCCACGTGCCGGACACCATCAACATTGTCTGCGTCATTCATTAGAGATGCAAACAAAACTAGGAGCTGTAACCAAAGACACAAACTCAGCTCTCTTCATCATTCCTGTCCAACATTCCTGAAGGCATTCAAAGACAATGTGAAAAATAGGGAGATCAAAAAATTAACTACTTACATGTATCTCAAATCGCTTGAACCAAAAACACTACAGTTTGGGTTTTGGAATTTTTTTTACTTTGCCAAACAAATTCAGGCAAATGCAAAGAAATCTTAAAGACTGACCCCGGCAAAACTTTGATTTGGCTCAGAATGACCAAGATGTACATGTAGGTCTTGAGCACTCATAATGTGCAGCTGCACTATCACATTTTTGAACCAGCTATTGGAAATTTTTCCTTTGTGTGAAGTTCAAAAGTAGACTTGCATTGTGCACTCTGAAAGATTTACCTGAGCCTGGTTTGGCCGTCGATGCTAGGTGATCCCCATGATCTTTATGGCCCTTATCGGTTCCCTCTGGCTTCTTCCCATCAGTCGGAACAGCCTGGTGGTCACTTAATGGAGCCCTAGTGGTGACCACTGATTTGACAGGAGCTGCGGCAGTTTTGCGTACGGCCGGTTCGTTGAGTTTCTTTGGCGTCGTGACTGGCTTTTGTTTTGGAGTTGGAATCTTTGGTTGTGAAGTTGTTGCTTTCGTGGTCCATCTCGTTGTCAGAACTGATGCCCGTGTCTGGACAGGTGGAGTTGGGGTGAGGGTGGTAGTGACTTGGGCCTCTGCAGTTGCTGAATTTACTTCATCCCTCTTTTCAGGGGCCGCGGTATCTGGTGGACTAGTCGGTGTCCTTGTTGGTGACTGCGTGGCATGTGTTGCTGACTGCTGGCTGATCTTTTGCTTGGAAGAAGTGGTTACCTTGAGAGTTGTTGGCGACACAGAAGGGTCCGGTTTCTTCGGACTCACTGTGGGTTTTTTTGTGGGCTCAGTTGTGGTCCGTAGTGGCAACACCGGACTTACAGTTGTAACAGACCTAGTAGAATCTGTGGAAGATTTTGATGTTGGCGGCAACTCTGTGGTGACCCCTGCATCAACCGTTGTCAACCCATCGAGTGCTAATGTCACCTTGGCCTCATTAACACTTTTGGATCCTGCGTCTGGAGTCGGTTTTGTCACTGTTGAAGCATTACAGAGAATGAGACAAAGAATCCACAATGATAATGATAGAGCGTTTGGCTTCATTTTGGCTGCCAACTTCAAGTTGTTTCTCATTCAGAAAGCTGAATTCCAGGTAAGGAGGTGGTATTTCCCATCAATATTTGTGGTTCTGCAAAAACCAACAACATACATGTATGAATAAACATTGACTTGTCAATAGGACACATTAAGGTCCCTAAACTTGAGAAAATGCAGGACAATTTAAAGTGCTTGTCTATGAAACTGTGCAAAAGTATGTTAACTCTGATGTTTATAGGATTCAACGATTCACAAAAGAAATACGACTACTGAAAATTTTCTTCCGCTTTAACCAAACATTACAAGTGCTTACTTAAACAAAAATGCTAATCCTTACTCCAGGATTCTGTGGTAATGTAAGAGAACTGACACCTCTTCAACTGCCCAAAATGGTGAGAATTTCACTTTTTTTCTCCATGGGCCTCCACAAAAAAGTACCAATCAGAGGGAACAACTGATCTTTGGCTTTTTTTAAGTCCCTGTGGGCAAAGGTTCTATAAACGAACATCCCACAGATGGGAACAAACATGACCGATTTCCCTTGCACATTAGATAGTAAACCTTTAGCTGGGCCTGGAAAACCGAGTTTTTTTTCCTTTCGGGAGGACACAAACTTGGTATAGACAACTGCTCGCAGAGACAGCCATATCGCGCAAAGGCATCTGGGGAACTAATTCACTGAGCATGACACAGCAGTGCACAGCGATGAATAAAAAGACCCAAGTTGGTTTGATTCTGTGATTGGGGAGGGTCTATTGTTTAACAAATATCTACCTTGCTGGATGCTCATGTTGATTGCAAAGTCGCTTAGTACACCACCAGAAAAACCTTTCAGCTATATCTGCTCTAACAACCAAGTTAACAAAATCTGGAATGTTCAGCATTATCAGGACAGCACATGTGAGCCCCCGAATACTTACAAAACCCCACCAAAGTTAGGAGAAAAACATGTTCTTTAAATTATATAAAGACTTACATGTACGCCCAATTTGAGGACAATATTGTCTGAAGTGATTTAGACTCAGACAGAGTTTTGCCAAGGAGGTAGCGATTCTGTGTTTTTAAACGTGATGCATTGTTCTCACTTTTCCTTCAGTTTTGACATGAGAGTTTAATTTCTGCAAATTTTCATTTGCGAGTTTTACACCAGGATAAGAGTTTCCTGCCAGATAGTGCCAGACTTGATGACTGCGGAGCATTTTGTAGGACAAGACATTGTCTCTTATTAGTTTTGAATCAAAAAGTGGTTTGGGGGTCCAAATCTGAATGCTTATTTTCATGAAAAAATTTTTTTCAAAGAAGTTGAGGAAGTTAGTCAAATTGACTTTGGGGAAGTCTGAAGCCTCCAATAGCCGGTGTTGCAACAAACTGGAGTAATTTTCACATCACACTACTGTCGCAAAGGACTTTTGTGAAGTGTGTCAAATTAATGGTGCCTGTACAGTGTGTTTCAAGGCAGGGCACACTGTAATGTAATATGTTATTCCAACACACTAGCAACCCCAACAAAGTTAAAATAATTATTCAAAATTGACAGGAGGCAGGCTCCTGGACTGAAAATGAAAAGAAAAGCTCTGTTTGTGTGTGCATTACATGTTGCAGCTCTTTTTGTTCTGGACTAATTTGCTTCTTAAGGATGACACAGAGGGAAAGATGCAGATATTGATGATGTAACTGGAAAGATGCATGTTTAGTTTAAACCTTCGAAACATTTAGTAGACTAGATCCTGACTAAAGTACCCCCAGAACTGTGGGGTTCTTCATCAGCTGCCTTCCCAAAAGTGGGGCGGACAACAAACCCTGCAGTTCTGGGGGTAAATTAAAAGCCCATAACTCTGCCCNAACCTACAACTACAAGTACATTGTATGCAGGCGTTTGTCAACTTTGGCACCCCCGTTTTATCATTTGTATAAAAGAAGTTTACCTGCAAAAGACTACAACCTTGGATAATGTTCTTTTCATGATGCTGACCCCATTTTTTAAAATTTTGATCAATATATTTGAAGGAAATGCGACTTTCTTACTTGATTTTCCGACACCGACACAATGGACCGTGATGTTGCCGAGGTTGTTACCCCAGAATTACCCTCATACATGTCATAACTCAAAACACTCTTTCCACAAAATTAATCCTGCAGTTCTTCAGCATGGAGACAGCATAATAAGTTTTCATTCTCTTATCAGCAAAATTTTGAAAAATAAAAAAAAGTGTTTTGAGTGTGGTTAAGCGTACGTACATCATGTATCGGGATCAGGTCAACTCGGACCCAAACCAACTTGGACCCATTCCCACTCGGACCCATGCCAACTCGGACCCAGGACCAACTCGGACCCATGTCAATTCGGACCCACGCCATTTCGGACCCACCTTGAGTCAACTCGGACCCATTCAGTCTTATGGTTGCATTACACCAAATACGCTCCCGTAGACCGAAATAGTGCCGACTCTTGAACCTCGCGAAGAGGTTGGCCTTCATTTTTTTCACTGGAAATTCAAGATTATGGCCAGATTGATCACTTTTCGTTTCAATTTTATGAACTTTTTTATTCACCTTTTCCCGAAGATAACCCCCTAATAGTAGTAAAACTATGCGCTCATATGGATGTAGCTGCCTGCCTCTATCCAAAATAGGCCCGCATTGTGGGGCTTTTTATGAAAGAAATACTCTGAACCGGAAACTATCAATCCAAAATTCGAGATTGATATAAATAATTCTATGATCCCTCGTGATTATGGCACGTCTTATTGCAGAAAATAAGAAACCATGGGATCACAAAATATTAATAATGAGCTCGCGAGCAGACATACAACGCTTTAAAACCGTCTCCAAGTTTAAGCCAATAAGAAATATTCCACATTTTTATTTTAAAATGATTTGATTTGTGTTGTTCAAAATTACCAACCTATTTGAGTTATTAGAAGAGTCAGTTTAGGCCTGAATGGATGAATTCCTCCATCTGCCTAAATTTTGCCGGTATTCGGGGGGGGGGCAAGGTGGAGGTGTAAGACTTGCCAGGCCAAAATAATTTGAAAAGTGAGGTGGGGGATAACACCATGAGACAC
Source organism: Acanthaster planci (assembly GCF_001949145.1). The sequence continues at coordinate 783,924 of NW_019091368.1, forward strand.
TATAAAAGGTCAATGTTCGTGATATTGATGTATATCTGCAGTATGTGTTGTACGCATGCAGCATCTCTTATGTACATCAGAAGGGCCTATCTGTGGCTTTTTATTGCAACAAAAACTTTGGGGCTGTTTGGTGAAAGTTCATTCGATTCCTGCTGGTGATCTGGAGTGCCAAAAAAACTTCGGAGAAAGGGCGTCAATGACATGGTACTGTCAATCACACTCCAAAAGCTGCTCCCATTGGTTGTCCCAAGCTCCCATCCCCCGATCATAGGGTTTCAAGAATGGAAGGTGACAAAATCAGTGTTTGTGGTTAATCACGCCGGTACCTCAGAAGCTAATACCTGATTAAGATTCCAGATTACAAGCAGCAAATAAGACATCAAAGGAAATGTGCCTCCATAAAAATATGACGCTCGTCGGTTAATCATCACTTGTTCCAAGACATCACTGATATCAAATCTAGTCCTGTACGGTTTTAACCACTATGCCTGTTCAAACTCGAAACGGAAAAATTCTGGGAAGCCTGTGCCACTGTTTCCATGCATAATGTGTAGAGAGGACGTTAAATCTAGGCAGCATGCAGTGCAAAAGTGTCATTTACCAAATGCTAAAATGTAAAAGTGGACAAAATAAACATTTTCAACAAGTTAATCACACTCCTGGGGTTGGGTCCGAGTTGACTCAGGGTGGGTCCGAGTTGGTATTGGGTCCGAGTTGGTTGTGGGTCCGAGTTGGTCGTGGGTCCGGGTTAGTNACTCTACAACTACAAGTACATGTACATTGTATGCAGGCGTTTGTCAACTTTGGCACCCCCGTTTTATCATTTGTATAAAAGAAGTTGACCTGCAAAAGACTACAACCTTGGATAATGTTCTTTTCATGATGCTGACCCCATTTTTTAAAATTTTGATCAATATATTTGAAGGAAATGCGACTTTCTTACTTGATTTTCCGACACCGACACAATGGACCGTGATGTTGCCGAGGTTGTTACCCCAGAATTACCCTCATACATGTACATGTCATAACTCAAACCCTCTTTCCACAAAATTAATCCTGCAGTTCTTCAGCATGGAGACAGCATAATAAGTTTCCATTCTCTTATCAGCAAAATTTTGAAAAATAAAAAAGTGTTTTGAGTGTGGTTAGGCGTACGTACATCATGTACCGATACCACTTTAAGTTCATGCACATGTACATCATTACATTATCAAACATGTCAAAACATGTTGAAACTTTGGACTAGGGCCAAAGCCTACTGCGATGCGCTCGTACACTTACAATTTTAACATGTTTAAACTTCACATGAGCTAACGACTTCTTGAAGAGGCCATAGCTTTTAGGCCTACCACAAAACACGCACAAAATGTTCTAGGCCCAGACCTACCTGATTTCGCAAGCTAGCCTCCAACTTATGATAATGATAACTAGTCCAACACTTTCAAGTACATGTACAGTACATGTACATCGACTGCGCCCACGTAGCATTTAACTGGTACTGCTGCTGTGTAAACGAAGATGACAAGAACATCGAACGCCTAACACCAGCGAAAAAAACAAAATGGCAGCTCACTTGGGTGTCAGAGGTGAACAGAACAGCAGCGATTTCGAGGCTGAAAAGTACCCTAGAGAAATCGCCAACAATCTTCGAGCTTTCCAAGATTCATTAACTGAAGTGGAGAAAGCCTTAGCTCCATTAAAAAAGGCTTCCCTAGGGGACGTTCACAACAAGGTATACAGCTTTTGTGTAAAGCCTAGGTGTAGATTCCTGACTCGACTAGGAGTAGGACAAGCAAGGGACCTTACAGTTTGCATTGCATTATGGGTTTGAATGACAAACACACAATGCATTTTAAGCACAACCCAATCTATCTGTTTCGATTTTATTTCATACTCCAATTCAAGCCATCCCCTTCTGACACAGTGTCACATTATTGATTTGGGACAAAGATATTCACAAACTTTGAAGTAAATTAAAGCTTGGCAGAAAAGGAAAATTTGGAGAATCCCATCCAACAACACCACTTTTTGTCATAGACCGTGCCTTGACTAAGATCGTGAATATTAATGTTCTATTGTCCAATCAAAATTATGACTTGAGTTGTAGCTCATGCATCCTCCCCCTGTATGACAACTGTTGACCAGTTGCGTTCATTTTCAGCCTGTAGTGTAGGGTGACTGATACCCTTAAAAAAAGACAAGGGTGATTTCTTCTTGCAAACATTTGAAAAGTTATTTGAAAATGTTTCTTGTTAGTTGTATAATCTGATAATGTGCATGCATTTGTGAGTTGATGAATAGATACGTAAAAAATATTAAGTTGAAAAAAGGTAAATTGATTTCTGACTGGTTCACTTCCTCCATAGCGTTGTGTTAGCTCTACTAAGTGGAACGTTGGTATTCCTCTTTTTGGATTTTGGACGGGATCGTCATACTTACGCTCTATGCCTGTACATATAGTAAGGTTGAAACAGTTCTCAAAAATTTCAAAGACTCAACAAAAATACCTCTATTACCACTTACTGGCTTCCGTAAATGCCAACGTCAAATGGTTGGGGCTTCATTGATATTTCTGACTTCATAATCTGTCAAAATCCACTCGTTTTCGCTCGACTCATGCACAGCACTCGAACTTTTCGCTGCCTGCACCGTTCAAATGCGCGTATCGAGATTTAGAATACGCAATAACTCCATGGGCGAAACATGATCCTCCCAGAAACATTCATGAGTGGCCTATACGTGGTCTGGGCACAAGACTTGTTAATCGTGACCATTGGGAGTGCTACCAACAACTGTTTCCTCTATGGGCAAACATGGTCCCCAAACAAAACTGCAGGAGAGGCCAAAATGTTGTCGGGGCACAAGACGTATTGACCAAGAAACCGTATAGGCCACTCATGCAGTAAAATATCTTCAAAAGTGTACCCCAAAGATTTGTATTCAGTTTTATTTTAAGCCATGAACAAAACATGATATTCTCTGTACAAATTGAACGAAGGGCTTTCCCATTACTGATATGCCAGACACATATGCAATAAACAGTCTATGACCAAGAGAACCCCCATTTCATTTGTGTGCAAACAGCCCTGTGCATCAAATGCCTATTTTTAAATATTTTTCTCAAAAACACATTTTTAAAAATAAAACCTCCCAGGACTAGGGGCCTGTCAGGCACATCTTCTGATAATATCTTGAATTTCAGTGTTAAAAAGTGGATTCCAATCGAAGTGAATCTGCCTGTCGCGATTCTTGAGTGTAAATAAATAAGCATAAGTGAATAAATAAGGGCACAAAAAAAGTTCAAACTTGACGCATCTGATTACCGGCTGTGGTATAATTCACAGAGTGTTATCAAAATACAAATAGTCGCATCATGATATGGAACTTCTTTTGGCTCAAATACTTGAACATGTACATGCAATGTAGTCTCACAAGATAACAGTAAACAGCTTTTGTGTAAAGCCAGCATAAACTTAACTGAACTCCCTTTGTAATACTTGGCATTATGAATGGATTTGTACAAAAAAGGACTTTTTTGAGAGTGTGAATTCTAGTTTGCAATGTGTACATGTACATGCACAAGTCGTTTTAATTTTCACATTTCTGTAACAGCTCCAAACGCTGGATCGGGCCAAACTGGAGTTAGTGTCAGCCTACGCCATCAACTCAATGTTCTGGAGTAAGTTCACTTACAAATACTTATCGGAGAAGATCCATATACTTGCTTGTTGGCTAGAAGAACCTGCAAAAGCCTCAAAAACATTTTTGTAGATTGTGAAGGATTTGGGAAGGATGGATTTTAAGCGTCAGACAGGAGACCATCAGACAGATGATTTGGCCTTTGATGTGAAGCCCTCATTAACCTCATAGACCATTTTTATTTTGTGTTCATGTATCATTACAGTGTACCTGTGCACGCAAGGAGTTAATCCACGAGACCACCCAATCAAACATGAACTGGTAAACTGACCTTTTTTACATTTGTTATCAGTCAAGAAAGATCGAAATGTCGCATAAAATTTAGCGTTCTGTAAAAGTTGCATTTCATTCGTTATATTGACATTCATTTGTTATTTGCCTCGTATTTTCAGGGGCGGATACAGAAGTACATGAACAGAGTGAAAGAAATTATGGACAAAGAAAATGGTGAGTGTGTCCCGATCAACATTTGTTCTTCAAAATGTATCCCAACCAATGCTTCATCGCGCTAACAGCCAGCCTCCGGTCATGTTGGTGTTGATATCAACAGTAACATTCATATAAGTGGCTTGCTGTATCTGCTTAGACCGGTAGTACCCCTTCACCAGCAAAGGCTGCTGAGAGATATTTCAATTCAGCACATGGGGCACCCGCAAAGACCATACATTTCAACAGATCTAGCACGTGCATGCTGGGAGCATCTCTCAATGACAGGTGCCCATGATCCCGTGCAGCTATGTGGCAGGCAAATTGACACCATTGCTGTGTAAAGCAAACATAGATAGATCTAGTTTTGCATGCAGAATGAATACCACTTAGAAGCAGAAATTTTCACTGCAAGGAATCTGATCAGAATGGTTCAGAGATGAAATGCAAAGTAATGGAAAGGTTCCCTGGTTTTATTCTCCTCTTTTTAGCTGCCAAATTGGACAAAGGAGCAGCCAAGCGTTTTGTAAAGGCTGCACTATACGACGCAGCTGAAGGTAAAACTTTGGTCTCTTGTTCATTTCATTTTCAGATTTCTAGATGTGATTGTTATCCTTTGCGGTTTAATGGATTTAACAAATGAGTTTGGCAGATGCAAATCCACATTAAGATTACTAACAGATTAACTGATTTGATGTGAAGTTGTCAAGATTGTCCACTCGCCTTACTTTAACGTTGTCTTTGCATTGGAATGCCCTCAAAGCAGTGAAACATTTCTTTATAAAATTGTCAACACTACACTGCTTTCAATCAATTTCATTTGTGGTCCTTGTGGTGCTTAGTAACATCATTTTGAGACCTCACAGTAATTGGACTTTACAGTTTTCCTTGCTTTCCTTACACCTTCAAATGTTTAGAGAAACGGAAAGGCAAAAGGAAGGCTACAGGTGACACCGAGTCCGGCCCATCTAAGAAAAGGTGACGCCACCCCCTTCACCAGTAGCTGTCCTCCTTGTTATGCTTCAATGTGGTTGATGCTGAGTGCTGCACTGTCAGCATGGCCCAACAGTCACATCCAGTCAGCTAGAAAAGAAGGCAGAGAGACTGTGACGTTGACGCAGAGCCAGCTACCAGACTATGGCTTGTTGAACATTATTGATCGAAAATTAATAGCTGCTATGTCACATCAGTCTTACATAGTGGAGGAGACATTGCTCTAAGCTTTGTTCTGCTCTAATAAGACTGCAACTTCATTTTGCAACCGACAGTCCTAAAATGCATTGCTTGTTATGTATGAAAAGCCGAGAGAACAATTGATACATGTATCTAGTTGCAAGTGAGTCGGGTTGGAGGAAGTCCAAAGAAGGAAAAATCTCCATCTGTATTTTCTGTTGGAAAGTATCCTAAGACAGAATGCTTGTGGTGTTGCGGTTTTGTCACAGGCCCTGTTTTCCTGGTTGCAATGTGTGCCTTACAAGGCAGTGTTCCGAGGAGTGTCCTCGAGGAAATCGAATGTAACCCACTGGTGCATCCTCTATACTGAAGCAACCATTGGACACGAAGTGCTGTCCACTCGTTGACTTGACGTACGTAGGGATAAATCGAAAGTACATGTAGACCTTGCATTGGCACACATGCACACATTTATTATTTTTGTAACCTTTTTATTTGCATCAACTTTCACACACAACGTGTTTAAAAGATTCAATCCTCACAGCATGAGGTGGGCAGATACATTGCATATGACTTGACACAATTTAGGATCAATGAACTTTATAAGTGTGCACTGTTTTTCACCACGTTATGGAGGTTTTGAATGTGTTCAAGTTTGAAAGTGTTCCCAATAAAGCCGGAATACACTGTGAGAAAACTCAAAGTATCCACTGTTTTAACTTGTGGAAGTGAGTTTCCTTTAAGTCATCTTGCATTGTAAAGTAAGGCTTCCTGCGTGCCTTGAATCTTTAGCTCTGAGGTGTACAAAACAGGTGCAGACTCACATGGCAATATTCAACAATCAGTTGTACATTTACCAATTTTTGTCCTCCGAGGAATTGAATATTTTCGTGTTGGAAATTGAAGTTTGTGGATAACTCCATGTGAACCTTTTGTTTTAAGAGCTGTTGGTTCTGCAAGAAGTTCAGAACGGCCAGCATGCCATGTCATCCAGAGAATCCTTTTAAGGGCAAGTCAGGTGACACCATATGATATATTCCTGAACCAACAGTTTGTCAGAGACTCGATACATTTTCACATGGGTGTTGTTAACAAACTTCATTTCGTCTCCCACATCTTCGGTAAGATTTGAGGCAAAGCAACATGCACGTGACCTCACTTGTGAGTGAAACCAGTCAACGTGATAATTCAAACTGCTCTGTTCGGCCATTCTAAACCTAGCTCAACAAATGAGATGACCTTCACTGAGCTACTGTAAGTCATACATCTAACTGAATCTCCAGCTCTCCACATTTCAAGTCTTCCTCATCAAATCATACATCGTGACTTTACATTGTTATGAACAAGCCCTGAACCCTGCATTGCATTGCCTTGCAGTACTGAGGTGGGATTACATGCAACCTTCTCAAGGGCTCTGTGAAAACATTTATCTTCAAGCAAACTTGAATTCTCAATTCTGATTGGTCGATCCATGGCAACAATTTGATATATGACTACTGCACGGTTCATATTAAACCCCACGTAAATGTGCTATTCTCAACACAAAAGCAAAACGCACAGCTGCTTGACTTACTGTAAATTCAAAGGTGGTGCATTCGTGAGCACAGGCCCCAATGACATCTTTACCCCACGTCAAGTTTGCTTGAATATAAATTATCGCGCTCACACTTGTGCAACACGGAATAATGTACAGGCAATGTGTCTGTGTCCTGTATACGAGCCGAAGGCCATGCGATAACTTATAGAAACAAAACACTCTCCTTCATAAGCCTCAGTCTTCAACTCCAAAAATCCTCTTCACAAACCAAGTGAAATTTGTATACATGTATATTTTAACCCACTGGCCTGTAGTCACAGATGATGTCCAATATAGTGGCTGTGGCTAAAAACAACACGTGTTTATTGAAGCCACTGGCTAGAGGCTGAGGCAACTTCCCACAGACGCGCTAGCCTAAGCCACAGCCAATTGACTGTTACATAGCCATATTTCAATGATGTTGGCATTTAGTTTGACTAGTCATTGTTCATTAAAAATACAAACAGCCTGATCCACTTAAGTTACAAATAGACCGATTGCGCCCGCTAACTCACGTGACCTATAGTGGGCATTAAATATCAACAAACACGTTTCCCACCAAAAGCAAAGTGTTTCACAAGTACCAGCATCATTTACCAAAACAAAAAAAGCTGACGGTAGGTACCGTACTCAGACTACTGATGTGCTGGGTACTATACCATAACTTGGCTGTATTGTTTGTAAACAACGCTTGAAACACACGTTGCTACAGGGATGATGCCCACTATAGGTCACATGATTTAGCAGCCGCACACCTTAAACTTGATAAAATCAAATTCTGAATTACTGAATAAAAATATAATTTGGCAGAATACCTAACCATCAAAGTCAATTCTCAGTATCTTACATATTACCTATTAGCATCACCAAAACAACCTATCACTTTACACCTTATAAAATTACAATATACATGTTTATGTACAAAGTATCTACACTGCAGATATACACGTGTTGCATGTATATGATGTAAACGCGACCACCGCTTATAACTTTATGTATGCATTGCTACACATCATGAATACCAGCAAATAATGACGTTTGCTGGCATGAGGCAGCAGTTTCATGGCGAAGTCTGTCCATTTGTATTTAAATTGTAAACAGCTTAAAATTGCAGCTTAATTTCTCAAAAATATTTCTGAAAAGATAGTAAAAGATAAGTAAAAGTGGGTCCAATATCTGGATTGGTGGGTCAGTGTGTGAACTCCTCCCTGGGATATATTGCACAGGGCAGACGTGCTGCTTAGCAAAACACACGCAGGGGTTACATTATCTTACTAAGGGGTTTTTAAACCCTCGCCCTAAACTGACCAAGTAATCACGAGTAGAAGACATATTTGGAGCAGCGTCCTACCCCGCAGGGAGTCACACGCATTCTCAAATTTCAGGTGCCTGCACACTTAAGGAAATTGTAACTAGTCCATTCATCATGGAGTCTTATGAAAAGCACATGCCACCTCCAAGCTAGTGTAATGTTCATTCCACCATTGCCTAGTCTCAGCGGCCAAATGAAACAGCTCGCACTCTGAGCATTGCATTACATCTTGCGACAAACGGAAAGCTGTGTCAGTTCAAAGTGTAACGACCAAAATCAACAGGGAAAAATGAACCCTTCCACACTAATAATCAGAATGGTGCAACTACTGACTCTAATCCACAGCCATGTTTGTAATGGAACCTTCCTGTATATTTGCATATCCTCCATTTTGCAGGGACCTGCAGACACATTCTTTGAACTTCTACCTCCTTAATCCTGCAAAATCCTCCCATGCCATCTCATGGATTTTTTGTAGGATCTCCCAGGGTCAGAGTTCACGAGTGCAAAATCATCACAGCTCAAAGAATCTGTCAAACACATGACTGCAGCAAGAAAAGATATTGTAAAACTGCAAACGAATATTACCGGACGTTCTAGAAAATATCAATTATTGCCTTTTTGTAATGAAAGTAAGTGGGGTAAGAAGTTGCAGTAGCACAAACTTCCACTCAGGTTGTCCGTTAAGTGGTGGTCAACCTTAAAGAGTAATGCAAAAAACATTTAAGAAATTCACTTCTGTAGATGTTTCAAAAAATGAACTATGGCATTTCCTTCACTTTTGGGGGAAAAAAATAAAAGGACTTGTATTAACACCTCAACAGTGCACTTTATCTCAAAATCGACGTGAACATATAAGAAAAGTTAGGCTGCGAGGTTCACTGACAAAAATGACAATCCTACATGAAGATGCACCTCATCACTTAGTCAATAAGAATCTTAGATTTGCATTATACAGTATAAGTGATGCACATGAGATAATTCCTCATAAAGGAGAGAAGAGGTTTCATTTGGAATATTTCAATTATTGAGACGATTTAAAATTGAAGTAAATCAATTACCCCTATCACGATTGATTAACAATCCACAGGTTGAGTTTTGTCATTGTTAAATGCTTTATACAATTGTAAAATCTTTGGATATTCAATTTGGATCATTAAAAACTATATGTTCTCATTTGCAAAGCATTAGAAGTAACGGTTAAAATACTTCATCTGGCATATTTAACAATATCTATATTTCACAAATTGAACAGGTACTAAGAGGTTTTAAGGCAAAATTCACTTAATGTAAAAGTGTTAGGAATTATGTCTTGTAGTTAAAAGTAAAAATTAAAAGACGAATAAAACATATTAAGAGAATCACGGTGGTTTGCATAAAGAAAATATTCCGACTTTCTTGAATAAGAGCATTACCAAGGAGACAGTAACCTTGGTTACCGCTCCACTTGGGTGTGGGGAAACACCCTGGTGACTTGTCCCATGCCCTTGGTTGTTCCTTCTCGGAAGAGGAGTCTGGCACCTTCACGTATGAACTCTGGCTGCTTGATGAACCGGAACCGGACTGTGGCCTGCCCGTTTGTCTTTATCCGTTCCTGAAGGGATAAACCAAAACGTCAGCAAGTAAATGGAATTTATTAATGATTTTCTTCACCTCTGGGACCACTTGCTCTCCAATTAAAAAGTCAGCATGTGACGTTTGTGTAGGCATGTATCCAAAAAAACTCTGACATATCTCCATAAACACTTGACCGATTTTTGCAAAGGGGGGAGATAGCAGTTTCAATTTTGTCTACTTAAGATCTAGAAATTATGCTAAAAAATCCAACAAAGAGTCAAAATTTACTGGCAAGATCACACAAAGCCAATATCAATGTGGCTGGTCCCCAGCACTCTCTGAGATCACAACACATAAGTTATCTTGTTGTCTATGGAATTTCCATGAACTATCTGCCCCAAGTTGCGGTGCAAATTCGTTGGCACAGAAGAGACAATTCGATCTGGCTTGTGCGCACACTCGGCGCACCAATGAAAACTTAACATTTGAGCAGAAATTGGTTAAATGTTATCACTACGTCCCGTGCAAAACACACATAAACCTGTGTGCATAGGCACTGAGATCCCATCGGGGGACTGTCGTTGCTATGTAACAAGACGCCCTCTCTTGTTCCCACTCGGAGCAGATAGGGAGCATCTACTTTGCTCTGATCCAAGTGATCCTCAAAGTTGCCTGTTTAACATTGCCGCGAGTGACTTGTCCCTACAAAGTGGTCAAAGCCAGCAGCTGCCTACCGTATCCATGCTAGCGATAACGGCAGTCTGGCAAACGTTGCTTATGTGAAGAGTAGCCTGAAATCCCTGACTAATGGAGGTGACATGAAAGAATACAAAGATGGAGGCTTCAAACTCCATGCAGGCCAACGGGTTGAGATCCTTGGACACCAACACCATCCCCTGCAGGGAAGGAAATGACGGGAAAAGATTTAGCTCGCCAGAACAAAAATCCTGCATTGGGAAAAAAATCAACTGGAGGAAAGTCACTGCAATATAAAGTCAAATATGTGACTGAAAATTTCAAAACCAGGTTGAAAAATTATTAGCTATTATCTGGCAAATGGTAGAGAGTGCAAAGATGAATGATGAAAATTCCACAACTTTCACTGCCGGTGAAAAACAACTCTCTCTGAAGTAAGTGCATGGAACAGCATTGAGTACAACTGTTGGGAATACCTATGGACAAGTTTAGACTCATTATGTGGCATTCTTATTCAAAACACAACATCTAAGCATCTATGGCACAGTGGTAAAGGCCCTTAAACAGTGCTAACATTTTCCCAAAGACGATGTACAGAATCCATACTCTTGCACCCAAGAACCAAAAAAGTGTGCGTCCTATGGAAATACCGACACCTATTTTCCCTGCCATCAAGTTAATCACACGCACGTGTCCCTGTATACAGCCACACTGTTCATCTCTCTGATGTGTCTAAGTATAATCAGACATTCTTCCCAACACCCTATAGCCATGTCCACTGTCAGCAGGCAGGTATGTATGGGCAACCAATGAAGACTTGGAACCCAGCTCCAGGCACAAGCTTTGGATGTGACCTTGACACTTGGGAGTGCAGGGGGTACCACCCCTACAACACAAGCAGTGGACTGACCCACCTTTCGTAGAACATTTTTGTCCCCCTCCCCAATGGCCAGCGTGGCAGCCTGCCCGGGCCGTACCACTCTGCAGGAGGTGCGATTCCTATGTATGGTGTGAACGGTGACGGAACTGAAGTGCCCATTCTCGTTTGGGCCAAGTAGCAACCGCTCTTTTTCCTTCACAGAGCCTCTGTCAAAAGAGATAGGTGAATTGTATTTCATCTTGTCAGTGATTGAGAGCAGCATAGCTGGCTCAAAATTCTTTTGGTATGATTAGGGTGTGACACTCACAAAGCTGTCGAATATAAACAAATGGCATTCAACTGCATATAATCAATCACTGATTTCAGTCGAACAAGGCTCCCATTTTGTCATTACTCCGAGCAGAATGCAGAGGATGGGGTAATTTTTTACTTACCGCGATAACGTTCCCCCAACTACTCGTCCTACATCAGGCACAGTGTACACCTCATCAACCTGAACAAATTAAATACAATAACCAAACAAAATAGAAAGATTGCAGAATGAACCAAACCATGCCTAAACAGACTTTTCAATCTCAGAGACTTAATGCCTCTTTCAAATATCTTTAGCACTTCTTTCCTCCCTATAGACAGATTTAGCGAGTTGCTTGCAAGGTTATCGTGGAAGAGGTTTCTTCGATTCCCTGTAGACCAGTTTGGAAATCCCCTTTTTTGTGCAAATGCCAGTGAAAGCATGAAAATTAGTCAACCGGGCATCCTGATTTTTCAATCCAAGGCAAATATGAACAACCAATCTATAAATACTGCCTTGATTATTGTTTATGGGCTGACGGCAAGTCACACAATTACACTGAAAAATCCATGCTTTGTCATGTCAAGACAAGCCAAATCAAAATACCAGTATTAAACTTTATGACGTTCACGGCCAAATCAACCATTGATCCAAGAACTGACAAGATGATACCTGGAATTCTGTGAGCTCCTGTGCTAGTTTCTCCTGCTCTATGCTGTTGTGAGACGGCGGGAGAACGTGGAGGAACTTCTTGAGCATGTCCAGGTTCTTTCCTGTCACACAGGATACCAGGAATATTGGGCATATGCTGTAAAGGAAGATGAATGGAGATTCTATCAATTACAATCAAATTCTCAACAAAGGCAACAAACTGAAGTCACAGTTCCCACATACTCACTGGCTTAGTTAAACCAACAATGCCAATGTCTTGTGATGTTGAGTCAGTAAAATATGGCAGCTAGAAAAGTTTAACAAGAATTTTGTGCAAATGGAACTTCCTTGCTAAGCCAGAAAATCGAATTTGGTCCAACTGTGTGAATCTCGTTCCTGACCTTCCATTGTTGAAGTTCCTGGCTGCCGTCACTGCATTGTCATCGCTGTCCACTCTGTATGGGACCTTCTTGCACCCTGGCCCTGAGAGGAGTCGGGTCAGTTGGTCCATGGTCCGCTGGATCAAGCCGCTGGGGCAAAGGTCAATCTTGCTGATCACAACAAAGATGGGGACTTGGAGGGCCATTGCGAGGCCGATGTGCTCCTTAGTGGTACCCACTGGGAACAGAAAAAACAAACATTGGTCATTCCTGGTAATTTGGGTGATGGATAACCTTTATCTTGCCCTTTAAAAATCAGTACTGGATGAGAGTTAGTTATGTTGTATTTGGGCCCAGGCACAAGAAGATTTTAGTTGTGCTTGACACAAGCAGGGCCCAATCTTTTGGTGCTTCTCAGCCCATTATTTTTCCCACTATTAACAGGCTCTGTTCACTAGAGGACTGCAAGAGGTTAGCATAGTAAAGAAAACGGTAACTTCAGCGAGTTAAACTTGTGAGGATATTGTAAGAAACTGCTCATCGTGAAATTAGCCCCAATACAAAACCACAAAAAATGACAACACTATCCTTACAAATGAAGAAAAACGTTGCAGCCTTCTGTTTCCATTTGTTATTAAACCAAAAATCTCAATAAAATATGTTTCAATTTAGTAGTGGATAACTCACCAATACCAGTATTGGCACTGACTACCAGCATGGCAAAGTCCGGTATATATCCCATGAGGCCCGTGATGGTCGTCTTGAGGTATTTGTGGTGACCGGCCAGGTCAATCAGGGTGATCAGTTTTGAAGCATTCTCACAGATCTCTTCCGCCGTCAGACAACCTTGCTGGCTGTCTCCGTAGTTGATGACCTGGATGTAGAATCAAAGAAGAGGAAGGTTGATTGTGTTTCTCTGTGCCTTTCTCCCAGCCATGCTGTGCAGACATCCACCGAACATTTTACAAGTTTAGACGCCATTCTACAACAAAACCTGTAAATCCCATGAACAGACTCAAGAGATTAAAATCACACTTGGGCATGGGACACTTTCTAATCGTAAACTGTATTTGTCTTTAACTGGCACTTGTGGATATTCTGCTAAGTGTCATCTTTGCAAGGCGCATGCCGAGTTGAGAAAGGTTTTCTAGTCAAAGGTCAGCATACCTCTCCTTTGCTGTTAAAGCCCAGCGTCTCGTGGCTGATGCTGGATGTTCTTCCTGACTGGATCTCGTGGAGGTGACGGAACAGGTTGAGTCTGGCTCGTCCCCGGCCGTTGTCCAACTCGCCCTGAGTCAGCACGCCCAGGAGTGTGCTCTTCCCGACGTCCACATTGCCAAGAACTGCCACTCGCAGGTCAATGAACTATGTCAATTTTAAAGGCAGAATTGTTACCACGTTATGTTAGGATTTTCACATATTTTGTTCTCACACAAAAGCTGCTACACTAGTTAAGCTGTTAAGTGGATAAATGACTTGTCTATTAAAAACTAAATCCAATTCTTCTTAACCTTTGCACAACCCGACGACACACTGCTTAACACACCAACCTGTTGGTCATCAGGGATTCTCCTGACCAGAACCTCACAAGCCTTCCTCTCCTCACCCACCTCACCCTCGGCCTCCAGGCTCCGCTGCCTTAAGATGGTCGTTGTGGCTCCCAGCCTACCGATAAGCACAGTGTCAGTAACCCACAAGCCCAAACCATAAGGCAGATTCGTAACGTATTTTGACATTCTCTGCACTACTTAAACATTGGGTACGGTTTTGGCACCCATACATTACAAGTGCAATTCTCTGACATCTTATCTAGATGATCAAGTTTTCATCCAAAGTGACCGCCTCAGCTAGAAGTATTCCTAGTGAGCCAGTCCGGCATTTCAAAAGCCATGGTCTTTCGAGAACAATGCGCGCAAGTGAGTCAATGTATGGGTGCGCTGACAGGAACGACTATCGAGTGCATGCATAGCTGTTCCCAAATAGCCTCAAACTGGGCATGCGCCGTTGAAATACCTAACTGGTTCACTGTATCAAAGGAAGATGCCCTGCATAACCTGTTGCGTTTTTTACAATGATTGTACCCTATACACTCCAGCAGTTTAGTCAAGGTATAGAAGTCATGCCACTCTTCATTTTTACAGAGGCAAACGGTTATGTGTACGATCTTTTTTTTTTCCTCTGAAACGATGCATCAAATTTCTCAAAGCCTCTCAGCAGGTGAAATGCAATGAAGTGAGAGAGTGTTTGATAGTTGTTTTCACTGTTGGATTTAGAGGTCAACAAAAGACACAGGGGTAACTGTATTGTGCCATGACTGATGTTTCACCCAACAATGCACCATGATGACCAAATTGTTGGCCTTAATAAAGATTTTTTCATTATACCTACAATGGTACATTATGTTGGTGTCAATGAAAGTTAGGTAAAAAGAAGTTGGCTGAACATGACTCCTCATGTTTCAAACAACTTTTAATTTCAACTGTCCATCACGTTCTTACCTGCATGTTTTTCCTTACAATTTCATCAAAATGTGCTGTACAAATTTACCCCTGGACAAGAGTCCAAATTGAGAATGGATAGTTGGAAGATTTCAATGATTTGCGATTTTAGAAAAAAGGGAACAGGAAAGCTAACTGTTCAGTAAACTGCTCACTTGTTGGCCATTCTGTTTAGCGTTTCCAGCGAGGCTTGAAGGTCGGACGGCATCAGGCCCACCAACATCCCATTATCCTCCACGCCGATCTCATAGATGGCCTCCCCTTGACCTTCCCGCAACCTCCATTTCATCTGGGTCACCAGGTGCTCAAAACGACTGTGGGAAGGGCTGACTAGCTTCAGCTGTCAAAGTCCAAGGGTCAAACATCACTTACCAGAGACGAACACATTGGTCAGAATTGAAGCAAAACACAGGATGGGCATATTTGCAAGTGTTTAGATGAAGCTCAGAACAAGCTGCACACTGACAGCATTCTATTTTTGCACTGGTGAAAACACGATGCCGAATATCTTAATTTCTTTAACATCTGAATTATCCTAATGTGCACTCACCTTGTATTCAATATTGCCTTCTTCCGCCTGAAACAGAAAAAAATCAGAAACACTTTTCAGCAGCCTAGAGATACAAGGGAGGTATGCAAATTAGAGGATTTTTATTTTGGGGGTCAGGGCATAAAAATGGCACGAATTGTGAAGCGATTTTGTAGCAGTGCAGTTGATGGAAACTTTATTTGTGTTCGGTAAGCACCATGCAATATGGCAAATCAGGGCTTCTTTCTACAAGGCTCCTACTTTATGGTCAACAACTCGACTATGTGCCAACTCGACTCGGGCCAAGTCAACTGTTTGCATACTCAATTGACGTATATTCCACGGTTGTGCCAACTGGTCCATTTAGCAACTGATCTTCCTTACTTTAAGGGCACCTCAACGTTTTGTTTCACTCCATTTTATTTTTTACGTCTTACAAAGAGTGCATTGGTCCAAAATTACTTTTGCAGCCTTGGGAAGTCTTCATCTTTATACAACTTGAGGAATGGAGAGTCATTTTGTGATCATGTTCCTTAAAAAAGGTGAAATCCTTACCAATTTAGGCAAGGAAAAACATCCATATATGCTGTTTACTGACAGGCTCCATAAAAGTAAGGATTGAGTCAAGTTGAGTCAACTTGACTGCTTGCTGGCTCATTTAAAGTAGGTACAGTATAAAATGGCAGAAACCAACATTGGAATGAGCGACTTTGAGACATTGGTGGCAGAACTATGAACACATGATCAGAACAATGCGCACATGCACAGAACTGCTACAAAGGACCGGCACGTTTGCCGCCACCAAGCGTCTCAAAGCTTCCCATTATCTCCAGTACTTTTTTCACATTTTTCTATAACCTGTGTCTGCATTTCCATGTACATATTGAGAGAATTGTAGACATTGCCATTTAAATCCAAAATTAATGCAACATGTTGAGCGTGCTGTAATTTGTTGCTGATTTTATTGCTGATGAGCTATCATCAGACATATAGCACACGTGAGGAGAAATCAACCACCAAAAAACCTCAAGTACCACCTGTGCTTGTGCATGATGAAACAGTACATACAGATGGAGTCACAGTTGACTGCCTACCCCAAGTAAATATATTGTTTTCAATGCACCTTGACTTCATAGCCGTGTAGCAAACTACAAGGTAGTCTGTGTGGACTCAGAATTTTTTCTCCAACTTCTATTTGCTGTGCATTCCTTAATTCCCAAAAGCACCTGACTCTGGTAATGTCCTTATCTGCAAAGCATTACCAGGTTAACATTACCCTGTTGGTGTGTAACCAACCACAGAGTACATATTCTTAATTCCACCTCATAGCCAGTAATTCGTACAGGTGGATTTCAAGTGGCAGAATACTCTACAAGTATAATTCCAGTAATTTCCAGAATATAAGCCTCACGGCTTATAAGCCGCAGCATGCAAAAATCAGCAAATTATGATTTAAAGTCAGTGTGTAAGCTGTACCACTGCACTGATGATCCAACCACGAAGGTCATTGCATGCTGAAGTACCAGTACAGTACATCAATGGTTCCACTACATGTACATGTACATAATGTATGTCATGTACATGTATGTGAGTGCAATATACCAGTAGGACTACACGTTTATGTGCATATGTGACCCACTCTGTGAAAATGAGTCTTAATGAGCCACTTTTTGAGCTTTCATCTGTATTGGAAAGAGCAACTTGAGTTTTTTGTTTTGATGTATCACTCAGTTTGGCATCCTCATGAAAGTGGATACTCCATGGTAACAAATGCTGTGGGTTCCTATTGATTTACACTGCAAAATTATTCTAAAGGACTTCTTACTCGAAAGTGGGTCTGGCGACTTAGGACTCATCTTCACAGAGTGGGTCACATGTGTACATGTACATGTACGTTTGAACAAACACACATACTACAGCATCCCATTACACACCACATGTGCACAAGACCAAAACTGATATCTTTTACCATTCATTGTCATTCTTGTGCAGACAATGCTGTGATTCAAAATCTGGTGCCTAGTGATGTGGAGACCAAGGAGATTTGGTTGAAAAGGTCTCCACAATAGGCCTAGGCCCTAGGTCATGATCAGATGATCATGATGTAGACCTAACATTAGCTGGTTAGGTCTCAACAAGCATATCCCGAAATTTGGAAATCACGGCCTAGAGCCTACTGCGTGTAGGCATACTGACGAATTTTTAATATCAGAATGTGTGCAGGATCGATTTGGTGCAAATTGAAGTAGCCTAGGCCATGTAAGCGCAGCCCTAGGCCTATCTTTGTAAAAGGGACATTCGTTTAAAATTTCAAATACGAAAGTAACTCTGGTTCAAATGGGAGCATGGGGCCTAGCCTATAAAAAATATTGTAGCGCAGGCTAAATAATATTAGGCCTACAATGTACAGATTACTGATTCGGCCTACACTGTGTACAATGTATGTACATGTACATTGTGTACATGTACAAATGTACAGTACATGTACAGTACGTGTAATAGCTGGCTCGGCCCAGGTGATATGACTTACCTCGGGCGGAAGGTTCGACATTGAACAAGCTACAGCAGGCAAATTCTCCTTTACAGGAGACACTCTTTGGGAACTATAACTTCCCGACATCGTGAAGTGTCATCTGCAAATTCAAGAATGGGAGTAACATCCCGAAATTCGGGATTATAAGTCTATTTAACATTCGCGTTTACAACTTTCGTCCCTTTGGTACCGCCACCATATTACCCGGCAGACAGCTGCTGTCACTTTGCCAATATGCAAATCATGACCCTTATTTATAGGTAAGTTCATACGTCACTTAAAGTAGGCGGGGTCGGCAATGAAACAAAATTTCTACGAGGTTTGATCAAGTAAAAACGTGGCATGTAGCTGTGGACCGCAAGGTAAGTGGGAATAACTAATTTATTTATACGATAATGAATTATGCAGGTTAAATACGTGATGCAACTGCTGGGTAACATTTTTGAACAAACAAAAAATTTGAAAGTGTTGTGCAAGCCGCCTGATAAACATCTGATGCAAAATCATGCAACTGATTGAAACGGTGCAAAACTGTCAAGAGGGCCATAGGTCAGTGCACGTAGCACAGTCAGTGGCCTTTATCCTCCTTTGCACGATTGAACGTGTCTACTTTGAAAAACTATATTTTTACAGATCATGCGTGTAAAACTATAAAAAGTCAATGTCAGCCACACTTTAACGGATGATGTTGTCCTGTCTAGTCTGAGCCAATCCATGCCTAGTTGAAGCCCAGTTCTGTTTGATTCATACCCACCAACAATTGTTGCCTAGTTAATCGCAGTTACCTGCGAATCCATGAAGTAGGACCCCCGCCCCCAAATGCTAGGAGACCTGGCTGTGTGTGGGAGGGCCTCCTCGCACCGCCTCTCTGGGCTGAGCAAGACTCCATAATTATACGGATAAATATTTCCTATAAATCATTATGTTACCGTGTAGTGTTCAAACTGGTTTGTTGAGTAAATTGAAAACAGTATTCAATATGTCTCGCCTGTTAAGCAGGGAAAGAACACCCCCGGGGCACAATGAAGACTCAGGGAAAAATTGCGGACCATTGTATCATGCGTGCAACCAGTCTCAACCTGCCATTCCCCGGACTCCCCCCCCCCTTTCCGGCCACCTTCAGTTATGGGAAAAATTCAAAAGCCAAGGAAAGCATAACGTTACATAAACAACCCACAAATAGCGGGAAAAGGGAAGAGTAAATTGCACAACAAATATCAATGACCATGGGAACAAACCAAGAACCACACATTTTCCAATCGAAACGTCATTCAGAAAATGTTTTAATTTCTACTGAAATAGTGCAAGGATTTATTTTTACAGTGGCATAAAATACTACTGGGAAAAAATGATGTTGAAGAAGAAAGAAATGTGCAGCCAGGTTTGTTTCCCTCGGCTGCATGAAAGATGATCATACATAAATAACAATGACTGAAATATGTCTATCACGTATCCTATTCATTGTATAACAACCTACTCAAAATCTTAACAACTCCTACTCAGGTCAGATGAAACTGTCCCTAAAGAACACTGTCTTAATGACTAATTCGACATCGATTTCCCTTGGGGGCAAAAAAGTTTACACAGCAAGTCTCTATCATATATGAAACTTCAAAACGCAGGTGTAAAGCACCAACTTGAAACATCCCATTATAATGAAACATCCATTCTGGCTACATAAAAGGTAACAACTTTATTTGTTTAGTAAAGGCACTGCATATTTATAAAAACATTCCTATGAAACAAGTGACTTATGGAAAACGACGCAGGTAATGGGAATTTATTCCTTCACTGCAGATTTCCGCTCATTTTTTTTTTTTTATGGAAACCAAAATATCTACTCAACAACAGTTTTTAGTTCCTCTGCCAAAATCCAAACCTAAAATCCCCAAAAATTCCTTTAAGTAAAGGTTGCTGATGTTGGGCAATTAATGTCACCACACAGCTGCTTTCCTTGAACAAAATATTGTGATTTCTTTATGAAGAGTCTCCCTAAAAATCTTAGAGGGTTACCATGGTTATCCTTTTTGAAAGTAAACAATATCACAAGTGATTCTGTTTCTTATGCAGCTTATTTTCTTATACATCAATTTTTATCTTGAGGAACTCAACTAGGGAAATAGCTTACAATAAACAACTCAATGAAGACATTATAAAATATTATACACAGCTCTGTCAAATCATATATACTTGCAGTCCACCATTTCAAAAATAAAATCCCACGACATTTACACTGGTATAACGAAAAATGCAAAAGTGATCGGGATTGGCTTGCATTTCCTTGGATATCATTTCGTTGCATAGCAGTGACACCTAAAGATGTCTACGATAAACAGAAAGCATTTTGACAAAAGGCCAAAATTGAGCACACAAAGGGTCTGGCTATTTGGTAACACGTTTCCAAGTCTATGAGTTTGAATCTTGAGCCAAACACTGCAGAGTAACTCTGATTCACAAAATTCATGCACCTTTCCTCCAACTCCGCTTTTTTTCCCTACTCACTAGAAATGCCACAAAAGAAGGTATCTTTGGTCCAAGCTGAGGACATTTAGGTACATCATAAATTCTCATGTTCACAGCCCGAGGTATTCAGTGATTCACATTTGACAATCTTGTTATGTTTGAAGGAATACTCTATGGGGTCTGTTCTCAGATAGTGAATGTTTAAACAGAAAAAAAAAATTTAAACCAACACAAAAAAATACACCTATATTCTTCCTTGGTTTTGACAGCATGAGAATAAAAAAAGCACCACAATAAAAACCGTCTTGGTACAGCCTTTAAAAAGAATGGTATACATTGATTCTTGCAACAGACTAGATATGAGCAAGGCAACATATTGACTAAAGCATTTCTACGCGAAGAACAGTATGTATTTTTGGCAGCATTGCAAAGTCATCATCAGCTTTTGCAGTTTAGGCTGCTGATTATTAACACCACATTAATATACATTCCGCATCACTAAAATATTTCTACATAATGCAAGCTCAGCTCAGGAACCCCACGTCAATTTTTTTCAAAAGCAATTGAAATGCAATCATTCAATGAACACAGGAAATAAGGTCACTGATTCAAGGATGCGCACAACTATTTAATGTGATGACGATAGAGCACTGATGACACGTCAACAACCTATCATTTACAAATGAGTGAATAACGTAGTTCCTGAAGCTTTCTTGTGTGATTGACCATTCCTGAAATCTCACTGATTTCATTTTTCTTTTGATCACAACACGTGGCCCATATTTACGAATTGCTCCACTTCTTTTCAGTTTTTGGAATTGTGCCATTGTGCCTCGTTTTGCAATCTCACAGGAATATGCCTCACAAGATATGATGGATGATCAGAAATATGTTAACATTTAAGAGGAGAATGTGAAAAAACGGGCCAAAATGCAATTTTGAAATTGAACTTGACTTAAGCTACTTCTTTCAGAACCATAACAATCCTTTTTTGCATTTTAGTCAGCTGAATCTTTCCCACAGTGGGTCCTGAACATACCACTTTAGCCCTGTTTTCTCGCCATGTCTAAAGAAAATCTTAAGGCTGTGCATTTCTGAAGTCTTGTAAAGCAAGTGTTATATGTATTAAATTCTAGTATTAAACAAAGTGAAAGGAAAAAATGTTTTGTGCACTGCCTTAGCCAAGTATAGACACTGACCATTTTCCCAGAGTTTCCACCAAAAAAATGCAAAGAACACTTACAGAACAATTTCGGTAATAGTGAATCTTTTTCTACCTATCATTTTCTATAAAAAACACACGCTTGAGCCCACATCACGTAATTAATAAATAAATATGAAATGAAAAAGAAAATAAAGAAGTTACGCAGACGTTCCGTTCCAAATTGAAGAGTGGCTCCCCCGTGGCACAAAGATAAGACACAAACCATATCGCTGGCGGGGACGCAGCAACCGTGCGGGTGTTCAGCATTTATCATATTTTTTTCTGATCAATCCTACTGCAATTTCAAGCTGCAACAAATAACAACCCTCTCTAATATCTAAATTGTCTTTAATTTTCTTTGCTATTGCATTTCAGCAGACATTCAAGGGCATCTTTTACTAGTAGTTTACTTAGAATTTCCTCAAGCTGATAGCAGATGAAAGTCGATGAGACAAAAAAAAAGGCAATAAATTAAAAGTAGCTCGGCTAGGCCGCACGGTTAACAAGTCTATGAAAGAGCTTCTCCCCCTGGATCAAACACAAATACTGCCTGTCGGAAAAACAAAAATTGCAGGAGGGGAAACCAAACGCAAACCGGCGGCCCCCCTCCCTGTTGAACAACCCACAATGTTTACGTTGATCGCTCCCATTGCATCTCTGGATGACATCCTGCTCACTTCTTGGTGCTCCCCCTGGGTGGCGTGATGGGACGACCCGAGTTCAGCCCTCCGTATTGGTACTTTGCCTTCTTCTCTGACGGTTTCAAAATCTGTTGGGAAAATTTAGATGTTTTTTTTTGTAAAATGGAAATGTGCAAAGTCCTGCAAGCTTGAAAATAACAAAACTTGTCGCTGCTCATAAGAATTTCCTATCTCAATCTTTACAAGAGCACATCTTCCCAGAATGCTGAGTGAAAGAATAAAAGCCCTCCAGCTGCACTTTGTGCAACAAAGGTGCACTTTGAGCAAGATCTGATCCAAATTCAACCTCAGATTGGGTCCAATCAAATGTGGTTCAGTTAGAATCAGATTGATAATTTGAAGATGTCCCATCAGATCGGATTGATCATTTTGTCCATTATCCGACAAAATATGACTCTGCTTCCAACTTGTTTAATATGCATGAAGTCGTCTACTGATGTTAGTAATTTGCTACTATTAAAAACAGAGTCNCACAAGGTTTGTGTTGAACACTGCCCATTTTTAAACAATGTCATAAAATTTATTAATTTTATCCTGAAGTTAGGGCTTGCTGCAAGTTCTTAAGTTTAGATTTTATTGGATTCAGATTGGATTCAGGATTACTGAATCCGATCCGATCTAGCCAGAAGCTGTCGGATTGGTTTAAGCTTCGCTAATCCGATCGAATACACATCTTTAATAGCAAGCTCCTTGGGTGTGTGCTTGACCCCTTTGTGCCGGTGGCATTTATCAATGTTGATGATGCTGTGATGGGTGAGGTTAAGGATGTTTTAAATGCATGTTTTGGTATGGGAATAAATACATGCTCGGCCAGTCTTAAATGTTCTTTTTAGACTGGCTCAAGAGAATGGACAATGATAATACCTGATAATCAGGCCCGGATATTAGTCGCTTCCATTCTCCTGAGCCATTCTTAACCACTTCAGGCTGGGGGCATGTATAAATATTGATTCAGCTGGGCCGGAGTTTTTTTCATTTTTTCTGTTTTCAAACTTCTCTAAAAATTCCTATCTTCATTTACTGGACACTTACACCCACACAAAGGACTGTCTGGTTTCTACTCTAATCTGACAGACAACATCTATTGACACTGGAGTATTTTGGCTAGGCCTGCTGCCTTGTAAAAAGAGCTCAGATTGTGCAGTGTTACTTAATTTTCTTTTGTTCACAAAACTGGCACAGTGCGCTGCTGCTGCTGACCTGTTGGTCAAATGTTGGTAATTCCCAGCAGCCTGGTCTTTTGTTATGAGTACGGTCTTTTGTTACAAGGTCCAGTTCCCTTTGCCTGATTTCGGACACCCCGGCCACGCGTATAAAGAATACGTGTCCGAAACCGGAATCCCTGGCGGCAAGTGGTTAAGGGTATTTTTAGAACCTTGTACCCATTTTATGTCAATAACCGGTACCTGTGTACCCTTAAAATATAAAAAGTACTTAACAAATGGAACTGTGTGCAATACCAGTGAACCATATGCCTGTACAGGGCTCTTTTTTTCATATGTAGAAAGCAGCCCATTGTTCGAAACGTTAAAGGGGAATCTCCCCACCATTGGATCAAACAAAATTGAAACCTTGAGTTTGTAACAAAAGTAGCTCTGTCAATCTCTCAACTGCAGTTATGTCCAGGGGACCGGGTTTTCAGCAGCATGCTGATTTTTCAGGAAAATTGTTCCCTCCACTATTAATGTTCACATAAATCTTGTACGTGGATTTTTTTTTTTTTTTTCTTTTCTTTTTACAANAACAAGGTTTGTGTTGAACACTGTCCAGTTTTAAACAATGTCATAAAATTTATTAATTTTATCCTGAAGTTAGGACTTGCAATACACTGGCTGCAAGTTCTTAAGTTTAGATTTTATTGGATTCAGATTGGATTCAGGATTACTGAATCCGATCCGATCTAGCCAGAAGCTGTCGGATTGGATTAAGCTTCGCTAATCCGATCGAATACACATCTTTAATAGCAAGCTCCTTGGGTGTGTGTTTGACCCCTTTGTGCCGGTGGCATTTATCAATGTTGATGATGCTGGGATGGGTAAGGTTAAGGATGTTTTAAATGCATGTTTTGCTATGGGAATAAATACATGCTCGGCCAGTCTTAAATGTTCTTTTTAGAACCACACACTTGTGTACACAAACAGTAGGTGAAAACGAGGACAGGTTCCTGGACCCCTTGCCTTGCTTTGTTGCTGTACAGCCAGTACCAACTGAATACCAGCATCTATGATCTTCATATGTAAGGGTAAACAATTTGCCCACAAGCAAATGATATGCCTCTTGCAAATAATGAATAGTTCTGGCTGTTCTCAGTCATTCCAAATACAGCCTCACAAAATCCATATACTTGAAAGTGTTATTGACCGGAATTTGCATTAATCAGCAGGCATCTATAGAAAATAGTGTGTAAAGAGTGGTGTAAAGGTCAAAATTTTACATCGAACGATGTTTCCTGGTCAAGATTCCACATCCTCTGCAACAGCATCACTCGTAATAAGTCAATGCAATGCCATTGTATTTTTTTTACTAAAACTCTTGAAAATGCACTATTGGTCTTTTAATTTAATATTGGTGTTTTTAACCTTATTTTCAGTTTTTATGCCAACGTGAAATTCCATGTCAATACAGGAAAAAACCTCAATGATGTACTGATTCCTGCACAAAAACCACTAGAATTTTGTTTGTATTTTGTTTCCAAAATTTCCTTTTCATTGGTGATTCAATGTTTTGTTGGCAACAAGCCAACAAGCAAACCATTGTCAGAAATGTTTTCAGTGACCTGGTTTTAGGTTCACAATTTGAAAAGAATACCTAATGACTGAAGAGTGTGCTTCCTGATGGACATCATAGCAACAGCGCCCTCAGTTGTCTTGAAAAGCATAAACAGCATTTTTAATACAGTTCACCAATAGAGTTGTCAAATAGTTTTATACACTGAAGATGAGTATACAATTGCACCAATAAAGTGAAGCTAAAAAAAAAATTCAGAGAATTTTGAGGTAACTATCAACTGGAAACTTTCAAAATCATTACCTGAAACGAGCACATAAGGGTTTCATCCACGCTCATCATGCCTCCCGCATTGTCAAACTCTCCACAGTAGTTGGGGGCGGAGAATAACGTCACTAGCTGACGTTTGGCAAAGAACTCGTACCCGTCTTCAACAACCTGGAAGGCATACACAAAAGAGGGAAATGTTAACGGATCCGCCCTTCAACAAGATTGCTTGTAAAGAGGCTTATTTCAAAAGGGCTGAAATTGTCTGCCTATAAAGCTAAATGGTTCATGTCTAGTCCAAGTGGATACCATTACTGGCAAGTCTCTATGTACAACTCTATGGTTGGTTCTGGTCGAGTTGATGGGTCTGTGATTTGCTCATCTGAGGTCAAGACATTTGTGTTTTGTCCCATTTGTTGGGGTTTTTGGCCCGAGATTACGCCATGGTGTAGGATATAATAAAAAATATTGGTAGGAATTCAATCTGTCTTGCAACTTGACAGGAATGATGTCTATATCAAGTTGCAACATAACAAAATTCTGTTTCCAATGAGAGAGACATTAGTAGACCCTCCATTTAAGGGAATTTCTTTTCAACTTGGTGAAAATTAGCATCAGAGAGGACCGGTCTAATCTACAGAAAAATGGTGAGATATGGTAGAGCAATCATTGCAGAAATAACCATGAGGAGTTCAGCAACAAAAGAATTCTAAAAGATGTCCAAATCCGTAAGATTTGTTGGGTTTCAAGGATTGACCATTCAAACTCTTGAAGTAACTACCTTGGCGTTTAGGCATACTTTTTGAATGTTTGTGGCCATACCTGGTGAGCTCTGCATATCAAGTCTAAGTCGTGCTTGTTCAGGAATTTGGAAACCACATCAACGCCAAATGTGAATGAGACGCCGCGATCATTCTCACCCCAGCCTTGCGTGTCCTTGTCTGGATCAGACCAAAGCAGGTCACACAACAACCCTGGCCAAAAATACAAGCGAAAACAAGGCAGAAAAAAACAGTAATCAAATTAAGGTCATTGACATCTGGGGTGAACTTGAAAAAAGGAGGAAATTAAGTAGTTGACTTTCCTACATAGAAATGAGGAAATAAACTAACCAAGGAAAACGACGTCCATTTAATATCTACAGTCTAAATGAAAAACCAAATTGGATGTAAAGTTTTTTTAATTTCAAATCTAAAATTAACAAGTTGTTTTGAGAGGAATTAAAGACATACAACTTTTTATATCACACAAAACGATTAACCCAGAACACATTTTCTTACATTTTCGTACTCGTAAGTGATGAAGAGGTATTGAATTCACAATTTTATTCAAGTGTCACAAGGATACATGCAGCTTTTTTTTTCAGGTGTTGAATAAAATAATGTTTCACATTTATGCCACAGAGCAAACACTTTCTTAAGGTGACTAATGAAAAGTGCCCATTCCATCTTGTGGAATGGAACATAAAACATGCTCATGAAAATCTTCTCGCCACTGCACTCATAAGTATTCGTTATTCATATAACAGCCAGTAAATTTATGACTTAAAAAGTGAGGATAAAACATTCATGTGCCAGCCAGAGACAAACTGGATGATTCAGAAACTCTGAAGAGCCCCAGTGTCCTAGGGTCTAAATCCCCCCAGACGGCACACATGATTCTGCTTCACACCCACTGTGCCGTCCTCTTGAAATCTCACTGTTTTCACTGAACAATGTTCCCAAGAGCAGTCAGTACCCTCCAACTTTCCAAATATAAATTCAAAGCAGTGAATCTCCCCGGATAAGTGAGTCACAGGGTCCAGTCAATTGGAGGTTGATTCAACCAAAGGATTGAGGAGCTGTTCAGGTTGGTAATGCAGGTAATTCATATTTCCTGCAGCTGATAATCCAGTCACTCTCACACATGTACATGAGCAATGTGGTAAGGTTAAGGGTGTTTTAAATGCAGGTTTTGCCATGGGAATACATGCTAGGCCAGTCTTAAACGTTCTTTTCAGACTGGCTCAGGAGAATGGACAGTGATAACACCTAATCAACAGGTTCGGTTATAAGTTGCTTCCATTCTCCTGAGCCATTCTGAAATGTTAGCTTAAGCCCCGCCAAGCACACATTTATTCCCATTCACTACTACCTTTTAAGTCAGATCATCAACACAAGTTTTAAAATATTACAAGTTTCCAATGATTTTATTCAACTTTTCTTACTTCATGAGTGACACGCTGCCGACCAACAGGAATGGTTAAACTGTCCAAACTACTTTTTATGAATACAGGTCGAGACACAGATAAACCCAATGATTTAAGGGTTTTCCATAACAGTTCAGAGTTCTTTCATACCAGTTCAGAGTTCTTTCAACGTGGCCCCAGAGCCACTGAATAGACTGAAATTCAAATGCAATGTACAAGACGGTATTGGAACATTCTTGGAGGCATCTTTAAAGTGCATTAATTCCAGTTGACTTGGTCCATTTGTACTTTATGATATCAACTCTCCCCCCCCCAAAAAAAAATTCTTCTGAAAAAGAAATCAGTCCTATACTGTGGACCTCACTGGTTCGAAACAAAACCATAAAATTATAGAGTGTGTGAGCAGTCCACCTTAAACAGGAGTAAATTATGCTACTTGTACGTACCTGTCTCAGGGACGTCAGTGGGTCTCATAATGCGTCTGATCTGCTCCATGGACTGCAGGTCCGGTGAAAGTCCTAAAAAATACATGCATGTACCAATGACATATTGTTTAGTTAGGTTTGTGTTATTGTCGCCCGTCCCTTAGCGGTCAAAGGTCAACTTCCGTTTATCAACCACGGCCTATATGTTTTTGTCACTGTGACTATCACGTAATAAGCACTGCGATGCCAAACCTCAAAATTCTCTGTGAGTTACTGTGTATTTTTGCCCATGTTATGAACGCTTGCGCCGTCTACAGCACAGCAGTTACTGCCATTAAACTATGCAGGACAAGGTGCATTACCATATCTCATACATATTCATGCTGACCCTAATTCCAACTGGCCTAGTCACAATCACATGCCAGTTACCATTTTTGCTATTTACCAGATGCCTTCACAAGGATCCAACCAAGTGAAATACGCAAGTGAAATGTGCTTTATGAAGATATCGTGGAACTGTAACCCAGGCAAAGTACGCATGCTCAAGCATTACCAAACGATGCCTGAAATTGTAAGGGCTCCCCTCAAGCGGGACTGGAATTTGACACAGCCTTAAGTACAAGTTTGTCGACTTCCAAATCAAGGGAAGCTAACAATGATTCTCAAACCAAAATAAACCAAGTTATTTTTTAATACTAAAGCATAGCTTTTCCCCCTTCAATTCCACTCATACATCTACTGTTGGTATTACAAGCAGTGAATAACTGAAGTTTAACATCAATCAAAGCTGTTAAAATGCATCAAGGGGCATCATTGGGTTTAAGGACAAACACGAATTTGTGTTCGATATTGAGTTACAAAACGGAAAGCACATTTGACAATTGATGGCAATGTAATATATCATGGGGCAGTCACTTTGCTTTTCCACTATTTAAAGCAATGTAACCAAACTGAGGCTGGAAGAAAGAGTCTGTTCCCTTTTATCAATACATGAAGTTGTATTACTATTGTCATAGAGGCTATAGGCAACAAGACAAACATGGCTGCATCATGATGAAGGTCTACAGTCAGTGCTAGCACTGCCTTTGTTCAGGGCTAAGTTGGAGTAGAGGAACAACTTATGAATTGTTTCACACAGTAAATACATGAACAAGTGTAGGCAATTTTCTATTCAAATGCATAGTTGCTTATTGAGTATTGAGTAGTGAGTATTGAGTACTGAGTACTGCGTGTTGAGTACTGAGTACTGCGTGTTGAGTACTGAGTATTGAGTAGTGAGTACTGAGTTGAGTATTACTCAATCATTTGCACATACACCAAAGACGACCTCATCTAAATGCTCATTAGAAGTACAAAAAGCTGATGTGTGGCTATAAGAGAAATTTGAAAAATTCACAGCTGGAAGAAGTAAGTCTTTTGCAAGTTCAAATGAATATCAAGGGTGTTACAGTACCTCCATGACAACAGAAAATCTTCTCATCAATAATGGCGGCTATTGGCAAACAGTTAAAACAGTCTGTAAATGTCTTCCATAATTTGATGTTGTAGCGTCGTTTACCTGATACATGGTGAAAAATATGAAGAGATATGAATTAAAGCAATGGTGTTATCTACCAATCATTTCCTCTTTTGCAAGGCATAAATAACCCAGCAATAATTTAATACATGAACCTCAAATGTCAACTTAAAAAGAAACACCAACGCAAAGGCCAGCCTTACATTCATCATAGAAACCGTAGATCCTGTTGATGCTGGCACATTCGTGGTTGCCCCTCAAGAGGAAAAAATTCTCAGGGTATTTGATCTTGTAAGCCAGAAGTAGGCAGATTGTCTCCAGGGACTGCTTGCCTCGATCTACGTAGTCTCCCAGGAAGAGATAGTTGGACTCGGGTGGGAATCCACCGTACTCAAACAGCCTTAGGAGGTCTGTGTACTGGCCATGTATATCACCTGTGAGGTATTCAACAACAAGAAACACTGGTGTTTAATAACTGTTTTACAGGCACTTTTGCAATAAATAATTACAATTAAAAGCTTTTCTGGCATTGCCACAAATGCTGAACTGTGTGGCAAGATTGTGAGGCAGTCCAAATGCACAACTTTTACAAGGTATGTATTAAAGCCCCATGTCAAGTGAAAATTTGACATGCTCCGAGTATTCATGTCTCTTCCTCAATTCTCCCATACATCCTGGTAAACTGTGAAGGAATGTAGAGATGGCATTAGATTAAGGGGTATGTGTGTCAAACTTTCATAACTAAAATGGATAATTTCTCTGAAAGGCTCAACTTTTTAATGCAAAAAGATTGTTTGTAAATGTACATGTAATTGTTATAGAAGGCTTGGAGTCAAAGGGTAGTTTACTTTATAACAAATTTTAAAAGTAAATCTGTCATAAGTATTGACCCAGTCGCTACCTCCTCTAACGACCCCCCCCCCAAAAAAAAGTTGGTCTCAGCATATCACAACTCTCCAAATTAGGGCCCCCCAAAAAGATCTGTACATAATACGTGTACAAGCTTCAACCTGCAAATTACATTAATTAACCCTAACAATCCTTAACAAGTCAAGCTTCAACACTAGTAAGGTGTTTGAATTTGTAGAATTAGGTACTGGGAACTTGCTGTGTTGGATTTTGACTAAACAGGTACTGTGGGCCTGCACTTACCCTGTTGAATTTTGACTGAATGGGTACTGTGGACCTCTATCTTTATACCATCAGGAATTTTAAATGAGGAGAGATGATCTGCAATTTTCTGAGTACTGTAATTTTTTAAAGATAATGTAATGATAGAAAGCTTCCTATTGAAATGGTATGTATTATGTAATATTATGTAATATTATGTAATAATTACCATGAGGACAATCTTCCTTGTTTCTGACAATAATGATCCTAGCAGTTGAGGATGGATATGCAACTTGATGGTGTGTGGGTTTGTTTGATTAGATACTGCCTGTCCACACTCTTTGTACTGTGCAATGGGCCTGCAGTACCCAGTCAAACAAAATTACACAGCTAAAGACCTGTTGGAGACTGTGTGATTGGGTACTGCAAAGTAGGAGTTTGATTTCAAGATGATGGAGTTTGAGTGATTAGGGAGAGATACCACCAACAGTTCTTGGGCAGTTAGGGTTAATACGTGTATCTGCATGAACATGTTCACATAGGATTGTCATTCCCTTCCTATGTACCCCATAAATATCCATTCTTAAAAGCACAAAGGAAATTTAAACCAGTAACTGTGGTAACACTTCAAGTAAAAGCAAAACAAGTTTCACGTTGACGATTTTCATTTTCAACCTAGAACGTACATGTATAGGCCCGAGGAAAAGAATGATAAAACTGCAGTCATCAACTGAATACAAAACAAAACATGCCTACACTCTTATTAGATCTGAAAAACGTCTTTCTTTCCTTTTCAGAAACTCTTCACTACTGACTGTGCTACATCCTGTTCATCCCAAATGTACGAGCATGATGCAATGAAAAGCTTATTCACTATGTTAACCCAGACACATCATGGTACACGCAAGTGTGCATATTCCACTCATGAAAAACATTGAAACCCGTGTGGTATGTGTGCCCGCCACTGGCATGCATGTAGTGTACTCACCAAGTGCTACTTACAAACAAGGAAGTATAGGATTACATGCATTTCCTCATCTCTGACTAAACTTCAATTGCACCAAAAACATGCCTGCCAATTAACACCAACATCAAGAAACAGTTGCTTTTCCGGTTCTTTTTCATGGCTGCGTTTACAGAGCATTTTAATTCACATTACAATCACGGAAAAGAGAGTTTAGATCTTTTTATGTTTCGAAGTGAAAGTAAGTATTTGAGATACATAAATCGCGACACAAAAATTGCCCCTTCCCTTCTTCCAACTGTGATACTTCTCTGACAGATGTTTCCTCACAAAGAAAGACATGTTTGCTGATCAAAAAATCACACATCGGTTTGGTCTGTTTTCACAACACAGCTGTTCCATTCTTGTGAGTTTTATCCCACAGAACAAGCATAAATGGGCAAATTGAAAGAGCACTATGACTCCAAGGGTGGCCCTACACTGCAATATAGGGGGCCTATCTACAAGCCAGAGGCACATGTATGGAACAGAGAATGTGATTCATACATGTATGTAGGGGGAGTGACCTACAATAACACCTTACAGATCATGTTGATCCTGTCCACCCACACACAGGTTTCCCCAACTAGACATAACAGCCTATTTGTGAGTGAAATTGCATCAGTCGAAATTCACAACACCTGCAATAAACCAACAATGGGGTACACACTAGCGCAGATACACCCACAAAAGTTATGACTAAACTGTATGCATGGGCTCAAAATAGCCCTTGATTATTTTGGAGGTCGGCAGACCTCCCTGGTGACAAAGCATATACAGAGTGTACCCACACCGTCACCGTCATCAGCCTTATCTCCCTCTTGCTCTAAACTTTTTAACTACAGTGTAATACATGTATTTTCCACTGCACAATGCTGAATCTTCCTCAATCGATAATTATGAAGTAAAACAAATGCATATTCTGTGCACTTAGATTTGATAGACCAATCCCATGACAGATACCTACATGTACATCAACATTATATAATTGTACATGTGAATGGATCCCTCAATGCAGAAATACATACATGTACCAGTGTTGTAGTCGAGACCAATTAAGACCTTCACAAGACCAACACAAGACCTCCAGTCTGAATTCCAGTCATAAGCTATTCAAATGAACTGCAAAAGAATTCCTTTGTCATTGTTCACACTGTTGCTTATGGCTGGTCTTGTGCATGGTCTTGTGTCTGGTCTTGTGATGGTCTCGGCTACAACACTGACATGTACATACACTTCCAAATGCTGGCATTCTTTTCAATGAAACCTTCTTATATTGAGCTTTTCCATTTACTGTCCAAGTGTTACACAATTCATTTCCATCATCTGTGGACCCTAATATTAATATTTTGCAAAACTGAACAGCGACCTGTGATGAGTAGAATTCTAATTTCTACTGGTCCCTCTTTCACAACAAACCTGAACCCTCTTGAACTGCAAGTAGCTGCCTGTCCTAACCTGACATTAGCCAAGGTAGGCCTTGATAAGTGTTCCTCTGTGCACTGACAATCACAGAGGAAGGATTCCTCTTTAGAAGGAGTAACAGTCCTTTAACCCCACTGAACCAAGAATGTTACACCAGTAAATATGTTTCTTACAGCTGATATAACTGGACCTTCAAATTTACTTCTTCAGATGTAAGTGCACTCTGACAACTGTGGTGAAACTTTCATCACAAATACATATTTATGCATGTCCAAGTTTTTCCTATTCCTTCTAGGCTTGATATTCTTTATTGTCAAGGCTTGCATCCCTTTAACTGCCGTTAAATACTACAAGATTCAACAGATCCAAATACCACTGAGGGTTATGGCGTACGTGTACAAAACCAGAAGTGAAACAATATCTTGACACAAACAACTCCACAACCACTACGATGTTGATCCCTCGAAATCACTTTCCTGTCCAATCCACTTCCACTTCCAGCCAATTTTTGCCGTCAAAAGTGAAACCCCCCCCCATGCAGGACGCAAAGCACTCCCTACCCTTTCCCTTTCCACAATGACATCATTCCTTTTGAGGACCCTGAAACACTCACCACATATTTTGAGGGGGGCCTCCAACTCCAAGAGGATGGGTTGACTCAGGAACAGTTCCCTGGACTTGAGGCACAGGCCCCTGACTTCTGCTTCCGTCAAGTTGACGGTCTTGCCTGGCCTGCAGCCCCGTACTGTGCAGCAAAGGAAACAAAGAATGGTTTCAGGGTTACTGACCGGGAAGGGGGGGGCTGGTGTTACCAGATAATTTATGCAGAACCAGAGGGACTTGACTTTGAGTGTATAACACAGGCATGTGAATGGGCACGAAAAAAAAAACCTGAAAACTATTTGTGATGAAATTTAACAGGGGGAGACTACTGCGAGCGTGGAGCACAAAGCCCTAACGGCGTGGGGTCTGGGGCCTACTTAAGGGCTGCGAGAAAATTTTGGATTGTAGATGCTCTGTGATGCAATATGAGGCAATTCATGGCCCTTTTGCCTCTAAGTAATTGAAGCAAAATCTTCTCAATAGTAATGATATTTCTCATTTAAAAAAAAAATTTACTCTTAATTTTTTTATTAATTGGACTCGTAAAACCTGAAATGACCATTTAAATATGATTTGCTGCTATCTTCCTTCTTTTTGCAGCTAGGCGTTCCAGTGCTTTCTACCGAGCCCTCTTCCTATCATGGAAGTGTTCGCAGTGTTTATCATACTTAGGTGCATGCTGTATCAATGCTTTAGCCCCGGAAGTACCGTACTTGATACGAACACCACTCGCACCATGCTTCTCCAGGATTGTAAAGCTTGCGAAAGCAGTCGCCCACCATATGCTCATCTTCCGTTTTAGCCAGTAACAATTTGTCGCACCATGACCAATTGCACTTGTTTTTTACTTATTTGTCAATCTCTTTCGGATCGGCAGCTCCGCGCTCAACGTACTTCTTTCCTTCCGCCATGATTTTAATTTTTTCTCGACTCTATGTGAACCTGTATACATACACACGTACATATCAATTTCCAAAAGCCAGTTCGCACATGGCCATGCAGCAGCGCTGCCACGAATTTATGTCTCTATGAAACAAGGACCCATTGGGAGTAATGCGTATGCATACGCATGATAATTGGGAGAATGACCGGTCATGTGAGAGGAATTAACCAATAACGGGTAAGAGTCTGATTTTTACTGGAGTCGGATTTTCATGTGACACCGGGTAAAAGCAAAACAAGTTTCACATTGACGATTTTCATTTTCAACCTAGTACGTACATGTATAGGCCCGAGGAAAAGAATGATAAAACTGCAGTCATCAACTGAATACAAAACAAAACATGCCTACACTCTTATTAGATCTGAAAAACGTCTTTCTTTCCTTTTCAGAAACTCTTCACTACTGACTGTGCTACATCCTGTTCATCCCAAATGTACGAGCATGATGCAATGAAAAGCTTATTCACTATATTAACCCAGACACATCATGGTACACGCAAGTGTGCATATTCCACTCATGAAGAACATTGAAACCAGTGTGGTATGTGTGCCCGCCACTGGCATGCATGTAGTGTACTCCCGATCGTGAAGTGGCTTTAAGGCAAAGCACTAGCAACTGCACTTGTCACTGGTTCCCTCCTTTGGCTACATAGAGAGAATTTAGGTTTGTGGGAATCCGCAAAATGCATTCTTCATTTCCTATGTACACTGTACATTTCGAAGGGTATTGCTTATACTGTCCCAAAGCGACATGTGAATCGAATTGTTTCAACATACAAATTTCACTGGGAATTAGAGAAATTTTGCACACCGCGTAGTCAACCAACATTTACCCCCCTTACAACTCCCCCTCCTCCCAAAAAATTTTTATTCCATTTTTACACTGAACTCGAAGACCACAAATTTGAAGGGACAGAAAAATGGAATTCTGGTTAAACAGGAAAGATTCCTATGCCTGATAACAGAATATTCCAATGTGAAATGTTATTGTGTTTAAGCACTACTCTGGCATGAACCAGGAAGGCCAACTTGCCAAGAGAGAAATGAGGAAATTCCAAGCTTCATAAATCAATATTTGCCATGCATTGAAAAATACAAGTTGCAAAAGATTTACTGCTTTCAAGTGCATTTCCATGGCAAAATATCAATGTCTAAAATGGCCTACATGGCATCTGTAACACACCCAACTACCCCTCTGGCTGAAGACCCATGATGTACTATTCTAAAATTTCCATCTGTACAGAGTTCCAACGTAAACTTGCAGACTCTAGGTACAAATTGAAGCATTATTACTGAGCCATGTACAAGAACAACATCTACATTATTTTGTAGAGTTCAGAATGAAACTTCCCAGTTTTTAAATGCATGAAAGATACTGCCATCACCATCACTAACATCTTTCCACCTCTTCCTCTTGGTTGTTCAGCCATAAGTTCCTAAAAACACCAGAGCTTAATGGTTTCCCCTCTCTCTCTCTGTACTATGATCATTCTTCATATGAAACACAGTGCAATTTTTGTCCATGTCTGTACTAACAAAGATGATAGTGTCACAGTGTCACATGAAAATCTTAACTTCTGCAGTCGGAACAGAGCTCCATCATGTCTATGTATTTGTTCCTACAGGAAGCACACTTGGGTTTAAAAATGTTTTTAAAAATTCCTTTTGCAATTGCTATTTTCTTTCAAGGAAACCTTGAGGTTTACATACCGGTAACTGTCCCTTCCCAAACAACAAGAATTTGAAATTTGATAATACAAGAGTAATCTGACGCAGTTCCCAAAGGGGACGGGAAGGATTCCACACATGGACATCATTCATTTTCCCTGCAATGATATATCAGCTTTCAGAAACATGTCTTCCAAAGTTGAGATCTTGGCTTAGAAAACACTTTGGACCAGTATCTTACTTCTTAGGGATTTGTGCACAGGGTGTAAAGTTGATGTCAATGTTTAGAATTCTTTCCCCAAAAGGATTCAACTCTTTCAGAAAATGCTATCCCAATTTTTTTTTTTTTTAGATACAGCAGGACAATCATTCTACCACATGCTCTATTAAAAAAGGCCATTTGTAGGGTCCACGTTACTCGGACTATTTAGTGTCATAAATCTGAGTATCCCCAGAACTGTGGGGTCCAACGTCCACCCCATATTTCTGGGGGTAAACAAAGCCCGGGTAGACAGGGCAGAATGTGAAATCATTATTTAGGCTAGGCCAACTTAAAATAAAACACTAGAAAAACATTCATGTCAGTTTCACAAGGATTGTAGGCAGGGTGCCAAGTGATGTCCGCGTAACTCTTTCTGATCTTAGAACTTAAGTCAGAGGGCAGATAAAACATATCAAATGTTGCTTGGTAACTTCACCGTTAAAACCGTCTGAGGCGCACAATCACAGAATCGGACGCACATGACGCATGCAGGTCGGAATTACGCTCAAAAGTTAGGCCTAGGCCTACATGTCAAATAAAACACACCGTCCAACGTCTAAATGGCGGGTATGACCGGGCAAAAATCATAGAATATAAATCTGTTGGTTCCCTTAGCCAACACTATATAACACTGATTCAAAACTTAGAAAAATAGCACAAAATTCACCTTCCAGAAGACGGGTGATGATGCTATCGATATTCAGTTCGCCGTCCGCCATTTTGAGAGACAGAATGACGTCAGAAGCGGAACTTCTTCCTTAAATGGCAAAAAAGTTAACGCAGCATACGTCGTAGGTGGCGCTATTGGGGCTCCTCCAGCAAAGGGAAGGCCCACTACAGAACGGCTTTTGGTATACTCACTGTAACTTCAGGCATAACCAACGAAGATCGTATAGCGATCGTGTAGCGCCGCGATCTTTGGGCATAACTGAATCGGGTGCTCGAACTACACGAAGACAGTTTTTTCGGGGGGGGGCGTAAACCGGTGAAAAGTTTTGGGAATGCACTAATAATTTTAGTGCATTTACAGAAATCGTAAGCAATGAGGCAATGGATCTCAGTATATGGACTAATTTTCTGTGACCAGTGACCACAACCTTCAGGAGATTTTTTGCTTATTTTCTGAACCACATATTTTTGTGACCGCCCTGACAGATGCTTCAGTTCCCAAGCTAAATACTGAGAGGAAAAGAGTAAGCCGCGGTAGGCATGATGGAGTACGGGACGATGGATTCGCTTCCTTCCTGTTGGAGAATACGATTTGGGGTGAACCTCTTCCAGTCACTTTTGCTGAAAGTTTCAGGATGTACGTTCCACTTTCGTGACAAGCAGTTATGTGACTGGGGTAATTTACCGAGGGCCACCCGGGAGTGGCTGCATTTTGTTAGGGGGGCACAGAAACTTTGTTAGCCACATTTCATGCCTGGAGAACTTCAATGAACATTCTTCAACCCGCGCTGAAAACGGAACGCACTGAACGGAAAAACGCTTTCAGTCCTTACTAGTATACTCGAAGGGGGCTTGAAGATCTTGGGCTACATTTATGTCAGCTCACCTTCCTGTATTTTCCAGACCTGTTATAGCTAGCCTCAAGGCCCCTGCCCTAGGCAACAGGTTCAGATGCAGCCTAAGCTGACTGTACGGAGGCCCATGATCTCCACACTGCAGCCAATAATTCATTCTCTTCTCTCTCTTCTCCTCTTTGACCAAGTATGTTTGCAGGACTTTCGGCTAATCCGGCCAGCAGAGAGGTCTTCTTCAGATGCACATGCAGGTAGTACTTCCAGAACTGTCTGTAAGGCGCTCTGGAAGTACACAAGGAGCTGCTTTGAACTTTCTGACCTTCTTGTTTAACACAAAATCGTTCCAGTACCCAATATCCTACGGAGGCATTTTGGGTCAGAGGTGTAAAACATTTTCTTGACTGGTCTTGAGTTGCCAAGTTCGTAGACTCATTATAAATTCACCCTTCATATCACTTCGGCTCTCATCGTTTGACCGATTATCGTTATTTAACATTCACCTAAGGACTGCTAAGAGCACTTTTCACTGAGCATCGTCGACTAAAAAGTAAAAAATAAATTGCCGCCAGCATCCAAAAAGATTGTACATTTCGTGAAACAAGGCACGCCCAATTTTTATGAACTTGGTTTCAATTTTGGCGTGCACCCGTCATTGGGGGTAAAATAAAACAAAGAAAACAAAAAATCATGGGAAAAAAGGGTCGGTGCACCCAAAAATGAAGAGCTGCAATATCGAAGAAAACGCATGGGAAAGGGAAGATTCAAAACAAATATTTTGTTATGACTAAAACTGAAAGTGGCTGATTTCATGGTGGTGAGGCTGTGAGTGGCAATTTGTAAAGCTTTTCGTCTGCAGCACGTACTACCATCTGCTCCAGAAAGGGTGAACGTCTTCAAGACCGGCTAAAATGTCTGGACGTGTTAGGTTTGTTGCTTTTCAGCACCCCCTGGGTAAATTGCAGAAGAGTACTGATGATGAAATGGACAAAATACCGTTAGTAGCTTCTCACTTTGGAGAGGTCGAGCGAGGACTTTTGACTTTTTTCCTGCTTTGTGTTGTTGGATTGTTATTCAAATTCACTCCATGTGTATCATAATCACGTCGCTGTTGCGTATAGCAAAATATACATGAGCATGAAATACGTGCTTCGGCGACAAACCTTGGTTACTAATACAGTTGACCACAGAATAGGCTCGGTGTCCGATTTTATTCCCAAAAGGAAATTTGCCGCTCACTTATCAAGAGGGTTCGTATTACTTTGTAGTTGTTTTTATCATATAGAGGATTAAGAAATTTTTTATCATGAGAAAATTGCATTTGCTTTTGTCTAAACGGCCCACCTTAGGCCTAGGTAGTTTTACCAGCCAATGGTAAGCAGAACTACGAATGTAGAAAAAGCGGAAAGGTGACACAATTATCAAATGTTTGCTCGGCAACCAGAAAAGTTGGAAATGGTGGTGAGAGATACTGTATGGCACGCGATGGAACATTTATGATAAAGTATTAATGAAAGATATCTTCATTTCGTTCTTTCATTGTTAGAATGAAAGAGGCACCCGACGAGGCTTATGTGTACTCTAAGCAACTTGTTGAAACAATAATTGGAACGAGACTCAAACAGATGATTGGCAGACATCTTTTCTAGATTTGTCTCATAGTAACTTGAAATACATGTAGTCTTACAACACTTCTTTGAAGCATATAAAATATGTTTTAATTAATGGAAAAGGCAGAACTCAAAATAGTTCGAGCATCAAAGTCATCTGCATCACATTAATTAAAAGTTTCAACAGACCAGGAAATATTTCAAATATCTCAGTCACTGTAACAGACAAGATAAATATTAATAAAACCAACAGGGGCATGAGCTAATGCCTTAATGGCATTTTCCTTTGATCACTTAATCTCCCTTGGAAGACATAACTCGGGCAGATTGTCAGAGTGCTATTTGAAGGAGGTTGGGGAAAGTAAAGGGTCTTGGCTTGATAAATGGGCTGCAATGATCTGTCTCTATATATCTCCCTACCCTGAGCACCATTTTTGTGTGTGAGAAAAAGGGAGCAATTCTTAAGACATCTTCACCAAACAAACTGGCTTGGAATCAGTTGTGGGAAGGGGAGGCAGGGGGAAAGCTGCATCCCCAACACACTGCCAATTTTATTTTTGATTTTACTTAGGAACTGATGGCGCCAACAATTTAGAAATGGTAAGGTCACCTGTCTTGGGGGACAAAGCATTCTGCATGAATGAAAAAAATGTGAACCGTCGTTTGGGGAAACAACATGGCTTTGCCCCCCCCCTGGACCTGAAACCTGGACACAACGCTGAGGGAAGTTTATCAATTTCATAGGCATTACCAGTGAGACAACTGCAGGTTACATGTACATGTATCTAAATAGTCCTTGACAATGCTCCGTGCACATATTCCATGCACTACCTAACAGCATCAAAGTATTGAAGGGATAGCACTTAAGAAACCAACATAAGGATTGAAAGAAGATAAAAGCTTAGGGTACTTCATCAGATGCACTGAAGAGGGACAGACTAAGTCTTAAACCTGCTATCCCTTCAGTGTTTTGATGTTTGACTAATACAGCCACATGCATCAATTTTTTCTGTACAACAAGCGCGGAGGGAATAATTTTGTTTCCTGCAACAATCCCTTTCGTGAAAGAACAGGAAGTGTTACGATGGAGCACAGGGAAAATGATGAAAATGAAATTAAAACATGATCTGAACTCGCAGGTCATCAATGTGCAAAGGGGTCTGAGATCAACGCAGTGTACATGTATTCTGTATCAAGGGGCAAGTGTGGGTGATGACTATTTTTGCCTGGTACCCACGATACATTCTGTGCAAAGGGAAAATCAACCTGTCGTCGACAAACAGCTCTCCCTCGTACTTGCCCCATAAATCGCGTAAAAAGTGCAGTCACAAAACTCACATGCCCAAAGTTCTCCTCCCTGCTTGTATCCCGGAAATAATGCCCAGCTTCCAGTCTCTTTGACCAAGATATTGTAACAATCTTCCCAAAAAAAACCATCAAATGCCAATTCCTTAAAAAGCTGGAGGCAATTTTTTCTGAGTTCACTTTGAATACTGAATAGAATGCTGGAGAAATGGGCCTGAAAACAAGATGGCATTGTACATACAGCAAACCTTTGAATAAGATAAAAATCTCCGTATTTGGAGGGGGGGAAACAGTATAATAAAGATGTTCAAACATTCGCGCAAGGACTCAGACTCAAGTTCAAGTCTTGACACCTTTCGCAAACATCTGTATAGTTTGCACATAAGTGGACAAACATGATAGTCCTTATGAGAAGAGTGGACACAAGTACAAAAGATGTCCACAGACTCTGCAAATTGCAGGCAGTGAGGACATTGTGTGTCCCCAGAGCATTAAGACAAGCAGGTTCTGCTCATTCAACTTTCTCCATCAAAATAGCCTTGGTACAGAGACTGAATTCCAACTTTATTACCTAAACTTAGGAACTCAGAGGACTAATTTTTCACAGCTTGTGTCCATTGTCCATAAAAATAATGCACTTGTAATTCAAAAAATTTTGCTGTTTAGCTGATGCTCAGTTGTTTCAAAGGCTGAATTTGCTGTTCTATTAATCCTCCTTTGGTTTTACA
>NW_019091368.1:826334-840274 GCF_001949145.1 Acanthaster planci
GCAGGGACTTGTGATGGACTTGTGATGGACTAGTGATGAACTTGTGATGGACTAGTGATGGACTTGCAGGGACTTGTGATGGACTAGAGATGGACTTGCAGGGACTTGTGATGGACTAGTGATGGACTTGCAGGGACTTGTGATGGACTAGTGATGGACTTGCAGGGACTTGTGATGGACTTGGCTACAACACTGTGTAATACCAGCAGTGGTGTCTGAATCTTCTTGGGCTGTTTTGAAGGTGTAACAAAAGTAATACACTGAATCATGAAAATGAGCTGTATTTGTAGCACGGGTGAGCATGTCCTTATAAGGATGCTCTGATGTATTGTCAACGTTCAACTTTCGAGAGGGTGTAATGAGGCATTCTCTTCACGGTGGGAGGATAACAGGACATTCTTTCTCCAGTATGTATATGAATATCTCCACAAGAGTTTGCTCCAAATGTACGTTGAGCCAACACAGTAGTCAGGACTGTCCTTGCAGTACTGTGGAGCATCTTTTCTCTAGATGCGATTGCCCCGGGTCCACACAAGTAGGTACTGCTGGCAGTCATTTCACTCCGTTGCCATCAAGAGCTGGGCGAGTCTCTACTTTGACACCATGAGTCTCATGAGTTTGTTGTTAAGCTTCTCTATTCTCTTGATGTCCTGGGCATGCTCTGTCCTGTACTGAAGGCACTGCAGAGATACAGAAGAGGAAAAACCATTACCTTGACTTCCACTGCGGTCTTGCGAAGACCCTTCCTGATTATTCCAAAATCATCCTATGTGCAGACATTGGGAAAGTAACGGTGCATTCTTAGGTAATGTCCTATGCAAAGTGATA
Organism: Acanthaster planci; assembly: GCF_001949145.1. The sequence continues at coordinate 827,163 of NW_019091368.1, forward strand.
ATGGCTTTACCCTCCTCAATCCTTCCAAATTCTCCTGAGCCTCCAAATGGATAAGAAAGTTTCTGGGGTGGGGCTGATGTCAAAACACAATTTCCAAGGAAAAACAAGACAGTACTGTGAGAATAGAAATTATTTTAACGGATCTGGCCTCCTTTCCCCCCCCCCTCTTTTTTGCAAAAATACTGGTAGAAAAGTGACAAGCGATGCCTGGAGGAATTGTTGCATCTATGCTGCATCGTGATTTCAAATTCTCCATACTGTTGACAATCAGTGGAAAGGAATGATACAGTACAAACAGGTAGAACTTAAAAAGACAACTGCTGAGGAATGTGGTCCCAGCCTCTGCAATAAGCTTTTTCGATTGTAATGATGATGGATTGCAATGGTAATGGTTTATTCGATATAACTTTTCAATTTCCAAAGCCTCCTGACAACAAAAACTCCACAGACCAAAAACAGACCAAACTGTGTAGCACAACAAAGACGGAAAATATTTTTAAAATAAACATAGTCCACAGTTCTTCTGCCTTTTTAGCCAAAGGAATTTGAACTGAATCTGTGAAACTATAATAAACGCTTTGCCGCAGCTTACAATCTGCTCAGTAAATTTGTGCAACTAACAGAAGTGTTTGTTGATAAAACAAGAAGGAAGGTGTGGATTGTCAACGGCCGAGGACGTTGAAAGCAACGAGGAGAATTCCAACCTGTGATCTCCTTCCTCTTATTCAATTTCTGCACTACGTCGTGAACATTTTCGGAGCTTACCACCACATCGTCTGTGACCTTCATTGCCAACTTCCCATCACAGTGCCGATACTTCAACACAATCCTAACCTGAAACAAGAAAAAAAACTGTACATGTCAGTTGGTCTTTTCCAGCTGGGCGGTTTCAAACTTTCAAGTTCACCGAGCAAACCACTGATTTTGCAACATTACATGTACATCTACCTGTTATTTATAACAAGATGTGGGCATCTTTCTAGACACTCCAGACACCAAACAACAACTGGACCAACCAGTGTGACCAAAAGCTACTTTGTGAACCCTCCGCCCACTTGAACAAGGCCAGATGGATTCCGATAGGTGACTTTGTCAAATACTAGGAATAATTTTGGACAAGAAGTAGCCATCAGCTGGTCACTTGCACGTACAGACAGCAGCAACCGTGTACGTGTATATGTACACTCTCCAAAACTGGGCAGTAATTGTAGGTCTGTACTATGGTACCATGAAACAGTCAGCGGATCCCCTAATCTACACACTGACAAGTGCCCAATATGAGGTCAGGGCACAAGACGTGTTGACCGTTAAACAGTCGTTGGTAGCACTCCTGAACGTTTTGAGGTCGTCAATGCATCTTGTGGCCCAACCACAAAGGCACTCATGCCTGCTTCCATGGTGGACCATTTGTGTCCATAGAGTTAACACACCAGCGAAATCTAGGCGTACATATTTGAATGAGAGGAGACATCATGAAGTCAAACCATCGAATGTTGACAAATTTGCAAGTCCGGCACACCACTGAAGCTCCAATAGATAGCCGTTTTAGGTGGTATTAAAGGTATTTTTGGTGACAATTTTGGAATATTTGGTGACCGTTTGCACTTTACTACAATGTTGTGGAATGTTGGCACCCCCGATCCAATGTGTCCAATAAGCCTTATCGAAAATATTGCATGAGTGATTTTGCACAATAGTAGCAAGGCTTGGGACATGCATAAATGATTGAGGGCATTGCTCATTTGGGGAACTCATTTCTTAACTAGGAAATTGTGATTAAAGGTTATCTTTTTCTGCACGCTCTAGTAGCAGTGTGAAGTTAATTACTTATTACTTGTGTGACAAGTAACTGTTTGATATTGAGTGTTGAATAAGTAACAGTGTTACATTCGGCGAGCGTTCAGGATGCACATCCCTAGAAACGATGGAGAGCAAAAGGAACAAAAAACAAACTGCGCCACCTACATTTAAGGCCTTGTTTGACCCCAAAAAACTCCATGCCCCGGTTTGCAAGGGGTCAACGATGATTGAGGAGAACAGTGAGATCCAATTCAATGTAACCAGGAGGCGGGGCATGGGGTTTGAGTATTTTATTTCAATTGGAGAAAAGTTTGGTGTGATGCATTCACTTTTCTACTGTGATTTGTAAGTGAAGAACTCCACCGACAAGACTTTAGTCAGAGCCATTGTGACCGTGGAAATCTGCACTGCCCTGGTTGTCATAGAGGCAGCAGGGTTGCTAAAGATTGCAGAAACACTTTGGAAGTAGGTTCAGACCCGGGGTGTGGGCTTGATGTATATGATTTTGATTGACTGAAATAGTTTCGCTGTAAACAGCAGGTATAACTGACAATTTTTCCCTCAAATAATTATGATGCTGTAAATAACTGTCACATGCATTTGAGGTCTTGTTTGACCCCCAAAACCCCACGCCCTGGGTTGCCTCTGTGGGAGAGAGTTGTGTGTATATCACGGTGAAATGGCATGTACGTGTCCAATATACCGTAATTTTGGGAATATAAGCCACAGCACACACAAAATTCAGCAAATTCAGATTTAATGTTGTATGAGCCACACCACTGCGCTGACGATCCAACCACAAAGGTGCTGCGTGCTGAAGCACCAGCACAGTGTTTCAATGGTTCTACTCTACGTAATCCTCATAAATGTAAAAAGTGCAGACGAGTGTCACCATAAAAAAAGGAATTTTAAGTCCTCATATTTAATCATTTTTGCGGGATGGATGTTTGTCCTGCACGGGCCACGCATCAGCTCTTGCCCTTTTACCAAGCAGCCAGCAAAAGTTATGCAGTCGGGGACGTAAAATATAATCTTGCCTCCACCCGTTGACTGTTGCTCAATTCATGCTGTTCGTGTTTATCAGACTGCGCATGCGTCGATCCCACCAATGACCGCACTTGCTCTGCATCTTGGCTCAACTGTTTTCAGTGGCGGGGGATGATATCTTGTGTTGTTTTCATCGTGGGACCATCCTAGCTGCTGCTGTGACCTGGAAACACACATCGGGCGAGACGCGCGACATGTGTTGCACCGTGTAAGTATAGCTGGGACAAATACAACACAAGATGTTATCTCCCGCCACCGAAAATGGTCGAGCCAAGATGCGGAGCAAGCGCGGTCATTGGTGGGTTTGACGCATGCGCAGTCTGATAAACATGGATGGCGTGAACCAAGCAACAGTCAAAGGGTGGAAGCGAGAAATTGGTGAGCAAAACTCTCATTTTTTGTAAAAAATACTCCATCTCGTTCTCTGAAACTTGGCTATCCCACTTTTTAGGAGGTATAGATTCAGCAGGTTTGTTGAGGGGGGAAATTTGATTTCAACAGCTTTTTTACATCTGGAACATGGTCAACCATTTCACCACAAAAATTTAATTCCAAATCCCATTGCGTTACGACACCATGTAAACCTTGGAGTCTAAGTCACACGGAGTACGACATGTATGACGGAGTAGTGACTTTGAGTTCTCGAAGTACATGCGCCTCTGTTCTTGTACTGTATTTTTTGTATGATAGTGTTACGCCCCAACTATAGCATCAGTCCCAACTATAGTTGGGCCCGTCCCAACTATAGTTGGGCCCGTCCTAACTAGAGTGCTACAGTTCGGCCGGCCCAACTACAGCAGAGAGGTCCTGTGTGCATGTGTCCAGCATGTGCCAAAGTCATATCATTTACAAATGTCATGTCATTGGTCATACTCATAGGCTAGATGAAGAGATGAGGTGCCACATTTTAGATAAATTGTGTCAAGTGTGAGACACATTGACTTGGATAATGCTGAGATATTTCCCACAGACATTGGTCAACAATAGTTGGGCCAGCCCAACTGCAGTACTACAGTTGGGACTTATGTTATAGGCCTAGTTCAAGTAGTTGGGGCGTAACAATAGCAATGGCATGGAGCTATAGCCTAGTAGTAGTAGTACTACTAGTAGTAGTATATGGTGACAGTGTGATCTGCCCTCCTCCGAACCACACTCATGGGGCTACATCAAGACACAAACCTTCGAAGGGTCGGTAAGATACAACTTCTCTGCAGCTTTTGCAAATTCTTCCCAGGAATTGATGTACGTCATGTTGAGAAAGGATGTTTTTAAAGCGAATGAACCTGAAGCGAGCCAGCTGCCTGCAGAATCTCAGAATTTCGTGGCCGATTTAAATTAGTCGGATACTCAGAAAAGTGTGTGCTCACATGATGCTGAAGACGTCCAGGTGTACAAAAGCTTTTTCTCGTTTAACCAGAGAGGGCGCTTTGATGTCCCCATCCTATGGCCGTGTCCGAAACGGGCTTCCAGAGCTGCGGCTAGGTCTATAGTCTGCGCGTCTCCATGCATTTCCAATGGAGTGAATACCAAGACCTAGCTCTAGACAAGAGATTTGGATGCAGTCTATGTATCATGCATAGTTGACACATGCGCGTGGCCGGCCGGGGGCGCGTGCCAACAACAGGCGCAGCTTAAACTGAGCTGGTAGCCCGTTTCAGACGCGACCAATTTTTTACCATTGATGATTTTCATTTCAAACAAGTGAAGGGAGGGGGATTTGTTTTAAAACTCTGAATTTGTTAAAGAGTAATTTCCACTAATGATGATACTGTGGTAGACGTATGTTTTTCACTGTCTAAAGTAAGTATTTTTCATTTCACATTCCACAATTTTATTTTATTATTTTTTAATCTCATCCCAATCTGAAAGGACGCCTCCCCTTGAAGATAAATAAGTTGTTCTTGACCAAAAGATGGCGACTGCTCATGGGCGTCTGATTGTCGGCATTGGCATGTAATTTTTTGTTAACCCTATTTGTGAAAAACCTTAAAGTGAGTTTATGCTACATAAGACTGAAGTTCTGATATAGGCTAGAAAATCTGCTTGGCTAAAATTGTTATGAATTGTTTCCTTGCAGTGGAAGTTGTTCTGTAGTTTAACCCATACCGGCCCTTCACGTTTCTCGGAGTCGGATCGCGGTGTTACCACTTTACCGGCAGTGGCCTGCGCCTAGCGCCTGTTGACGACCCGGTAGCTACCCCGTGCTGTGAGCCTGTGTCTTGATTCACGGATGTCAATGACACTCCTGACAGACGAAAACAAGGAAATCCCGTACAGCATTGATACTGCCACTGCTCTAGCTTCTACCAATACTGTCCAGTTGATCATCGTACTTCACTGGGCGCTAGAAAGGTCACTATGAGGCAAGTGCTTTAACATGTTTAAACTCGTTTACAAAATACGAATTGTTAGGGCCTAGGTTAATAACATGATTAACATGATTAAGTTCATTTCATTTAGGCCTACATGTCGTTAAGCAAAGCTTTATCATATCAAAGGATTTTTCCCCCTATTATTTACATGTATGTTACGAGACCTACTGGTATTTGTTCCTTCAGCCAATATAGTTTTCTTTGTTAAGTGCAATCCTGACTCTTGTCATGTTTGTGCACATTTGTACTCCTTCCTACGTTGATTATTCTATGAATAAATTGAGTATTATTGAGAATACCCTGCCACTCCAAAAAATACCCCTGGAATCATGGTTAGGCCATGAGAATGAACATCCCGGATTTCCGTCCGGACAAATTTGAAAACCCATGAGGCTTTTTTTCATGATTCATTATTTCGTGTGCATACTGCTGCTATTACCACACATCGATAGTGAGTACACATCCATGCAAAGGGAATCAACCTTGAAAGTAGACAACTTCTCAGTCCATCTTGCATCACACTATTTGTATGTGGACACACTACGAACTCCCAATTTACTTTGCAGCCATTTTTTAACCATTCCTGACTGGAAAAACAATAACTTTTTTGAAAGCAATGAATTGTTGGCGGTTTTTTTCAGCGGGATGCAGGCAGTGGATGGAAATCAGGGATATTCATTCTCATGGCCTCACATGGGTACAGGGTGAATTTCCCCATGAGAACAGAGTGACAATTTGACATCACAAGCCAGCCGGCTACGAGGTTGATCTTGTCGGTTGGGGGGAGTGGGTCCTATTCTGCAGCTGAGCTGAATGGATTTTATTCAAAGGCAAAGCAACTCAGGATAGAGTACAATAAACTTGCCTAAGTCTCAAGATTGCCCTGAACATCTTAAAACAAAATGTGGTGAAATGTGATAAGCAGTTGCAATGAAAATGGTTATGACTCCTTGGTCTTTGTATGCCAATGAAGTGGCATCTTTTTCATGCACAAAACAAAGTGGGGGAGGGAATTGGTTGGGAAGCCAGTTTTAGTCTTCAAAATTGCCAGATCCTGTTCATGCCCATTTCCTCTTACCGGACTTACATGTAAATACAGTAGGTATGACCAGTTTCGTATAGAAACTGTTGATAATGATATTATGAACATCATTGGTACTTGGTTCATGTACTTGAAGTTCCTCCTGAATTTTCCACCAGGGAGATCAACAAGGAATCTTTCAGAAAATTGGTAACTAATTTGATTACTGGGGGTTAAGTTGTCTGTAGTTTTGGCTGAAAACTGGTGATGAAGGTGAATCTTTGGAACATTTGGAATCTTTCTGGTTGCGTTACCTAGTTTCTGGACGGATGACATAAGGGCCTAACCCAATTGCAAAACCTGGTTTTGATACATTAGGCAAGGCCTGACTTGGGCTTGTGCAAACACACTTTTGAAGAGCTGAGAGTTGATAAAAATGCATGCCCAGCTTCATGAAGTCAGGAAAAAGAAAAAGGGTCCATTGTCATAAACTGAAGATACATGAAATGCATCCTTGTGCTGGTCGATACAATTCAGCAATTGACTCTTTGTAGGAGGAGATTTCCTAATCACAGTCATGTAAAAGGTTTGTTTCACAGTTGGCTCTAATTTTAGCTTTGAGATCTCAAGTGCAGAAAAATATGTAAAACACAAACCAACACATGCTCAGATAATGTACACCCCAAATCCCACACACCAAAGACAAGGTCGTTAATTTTTCAGTTCCATGTAGACTTTTCTGCAACGTTTTATCACAGAAAGAGTGATATCAATTAAGCAATGTGATTTCAATTGCTGCATAGCACTTAAGTGGTACATGTACAATGGTTTAAAAAGTTTGACCATTTGTTAGTCTGGGGACATGACTGTGGAGAGGAAGTATAAAACTGTGTGCCAGATAACATCTTCCTTTGACACACTATTAATCTTGTACATGTGCAGTAACAAGCTTTCAACTAGTGTTTTCACGTGTCCATTGGGTCTATTTTCATGTACATTTTACATTTTGAACTTGTACAAAGTATTGAGAGTCCCAGATTTTGGGCTGTAGTCTTACCATCGTGAGGGTGCAAGTACCTTAAGGCCTTAATATCCTTTTCATTGTGGCTGTGCTTCTGTGTTGCTTTTGTCCTCCCCCCCTGCATTGTTTTCAAATGTGACGCTTTCCTAATCTCTAATTTTTACGCATCATCAAATTTCTCACTTAGATATAGCTTTTCTTTTGATTTGTGATTTTTGAAATTTGATAGAAAGTTGTCTGACAGTCATTAGTCATGCTTTTCTAAACAGGAAACTGATTTCAGTTTTGTCGGAATGAGGAAAGTACATCGAACTTGCTGTGTTGTCACTGGGACAAAGTAGAACCCAGAAGACACTGTCAGAGCAGGTGTAGTCGGCCTTGGGCCTCAGCACCAAAAACTTTGTTATAATTGTTGCAAATTCCTTTTAAGCTGTTTAAAGCTGAAGATCTTTAAATGTTTCTGGCTGCTTAAAAGTTACATGTCCTAAACATCTACAAATTGGAAGTGCAGCGCTTTCTGTTTATAGCTCACAGTCAACTCTCATTTGGTTGCTATTATAACTGTACAACGTATGTGTGATTTTCCATAGAAGTGAAAAGGGACCAGACCCTCTCATGCAGTTAGGGTTATAGCCATTTGATGACAATGGTAACAGGCAAAGCTCTGTAGCCCTGTGAATGAACCTTTTCCTGTGCTGTTGTTTTCATCATGTAAGATTGACTCTCTCTGCTTAGCAATATATACATGTACGGCACAGAGCCACAAAATGACCTTGGAAGAACTCAGATACGTAATTTGCCTTACGTTTAAAACCCTCCCAAATCCTCCGATTTCCAATTTAAAAAGGAATAGTGCCAGTGTCAGGTTTTATCATAAATGTATAAAGCTGGGGGGGCATCAGGTGATTTTCCCATTTTTATCAATTCCCTCCTCACGTCTAGGCTCCAGCCCACTGGAAATTGATAAATTCTTTTGCAGAGCCTCAGCACAACTTACAATTTCTTTTTATTTTTTTAAGTGCAGTTCATGCCGGTGTCATTCACTTTCACTCCCATTAGGCAAAGATGAGGCCTAAAATGTGTCACCGGCCAAATTCTGGGCCATGGATTGCTCTAGTTTTTATTATTTGTGGGTACAGATGTTTTCCTTGTGTCTAATGGAAGCCATATCTGTCCTTCATGGAATGATCAGACAGAACGATTTCAGTCCTCTCCCACACTTCTGTTATTGCTGTTGCCTGAACACCACACGAAAATAGGAGGATGTGGCTTGATTTTTTCTGTTGCTGCAGGAAATACAGTACATGTTCATGTGCCATGTTATTTCAAGGAGAGCTTTTGTCACATAAAATTAGACCACAGCCTTTGTATCCCTGTTGGGTTGGAAATTAAACTTTTAAAAACGTCTTGTAGTGTGGGATTGCATGCTGACATAGAGTGTACAGTTTCCCATTATAGTCAATGTACATGTACATGTATGTGTAGATTTCCGTCCTGCTCACATACTTGTACAGTACATTGTAAGCTTTGTCATTCCTCCTTACTTTCAAAACTGACATTTCCTATACTTTTGGAGGTTGTACATGTACCGTAGAGTGGCTGTAGGCCCCCTGTGAAGCCTAACCCCCAATTTGTGGAGGCGTTACATTTCTGGAGCATCACAGTCACACACAAAGCTGTGATCATTGTATTTGGTGGGAAAAGAGAACTAAAATGTTCACCAACTGAAAATAGCTTGGAAATTAATTCTTTATTGGGTCAGATTTCCTTTCGCGTGGAGAGGGCTTGAAAGCCTCTGGATATGGCAACTTGCGTTCAACAGGAACTTTGAATAAGGATGCCAGGGGTTAGAATGTCACCCCACACACTGCTGTGGGCCAAGTATTACATGCAAGTGTATGCAGAGTTAAAGTTTCACCAGGAAATATTCATTTCCTGCATGAGGCGGATACAGTGAAAATTTGTGCAAGACTTCTGTTCCTGGCCGTGTACACATACCGGTGCGTGTACGGTACACTTATGATATGTGAGAGTTTCCTCATTTGGAGGAAATCTTTTGGTGGTACTGGTTCCCACAGGTACATGTACATGTACTTGCCTCAGAGACTTGGAGGCACAGATGTGTAGTTCAAGGAAGGGGTGTAGGGGAGGGGATTCCTCTTATGTCGCTCATAGTGCTTAGAAAAATGTATACATACTGAGCACAGAAGCCACATGCTGTACATGTACATGTACACTGTACATGTGCACTGTACTTGTACACTGTACATGTACACTGTACTTGTACACTGTACATGTACATGTACACTGTACATGTACACTGTACATGTACAGTACACTGTACATTTTGTACAGGGTATATGTACCTGTACACTGATCATGGAGCTGTAACATTCTGTTCTTGAAAGGGTCCATTTTATACAAGGCTTTCTGCAGTCACTTATGCTTATCAGTAGCAACAATGAGTACCCAGATGTGCTTTTGTGCTTTTGGCCTGTAGTTCAGACCAACAGGAAATCTGTGTATTTTGAGGTAAAATATCAACTGCCGTGTTTCTTTACATCAACGCACAATGTTCTGACATTCTTTTCATGTTTTAATAATTCATGAAGACATTATTTCTTTAATTCCAATGTACATGCATATCAGATAAAAAAAGATGTACAACGGTAATTCATCTTATCTCTACGCACATACATGTACACACTGCAATCAGCAGTTCTGGAGAAAGCTTCCAGCAAAAGAGTAAACTTACATTGTACAAGCATGTACCATTAGAATAACTGTTTGTTGAGCTTGGCTAATACTATAAATACGGTGTACATGTACATTTGTATGTACACCCTGTAAGTTGATTATTCTGAGCCACATACAATGTAACTGAAAGCATTACCAGGGTAGTGAGGGTTCAACCATGAAGCTATGGTACACCAAGCCCAATCTGAGTTTTAAAGATCACCCACCAGTGCCAACTTCCAGCATTGTTCTACAACTGGTACGAGTAAAAGTACATAACCAGTACCAGGTATGGCCACCATAACAATGAAACCACCTGTGTGTTGGTTTCACCAACAATACACAAACACTGTTCATTTAGGTGTGCATCTTTGTGCATTCCCTGCACAGGTATTGCACTTTTCCCTATAGTACTTCAGTACATGTACTTACATGTACCCTGGGTTGGTCCTTTCTTAATTATAATTGAATTTACATGTACATACACACATTGTTAAGTACATTGAAGCCCTCTATGCAGGAACCACAAAAATTGTGTACACCTGTACATGTATGTACATGTATATGCATGAGTGCACATATGCCAGTTTTCCTTTTACATGTGGCACAGATGCTTAAATGTACATGTACATTGAGGGAATTACTTTTATTGTAAAGTCAAAACATGTAGTTGCTTTTACAAGCATCCGCAATAGGCAGTATTATACCCAATTTCAGTCCTATTCCTGAATGTATTGTATACATTTGAAACCCTTAATAATGAGATGGTACCAGGTGATTTAGGAGGTTGGAATGATATCATAGAATAGTCTACTTGTTTAAATTTAACATTTTGAAATAAATAAACACTACATTGGGGAATCTGACTGAAATTGGGTCCCCTGTGAATAAGATCTATTCATTACTGTGTAGCAGACCAAAGTGACAAGGTGAGAAGTACATGTACATGCGAACCCTACATGTACGGTATAAAGTAATCATAAAAACCATGCATCGTGAAAATTACCAGTGATAACTGTTGGACTGTTTTGGATAAAGCAGGTTGATGAGAAGCCATTTCAGTTAAGCTTAGACTTATGTACATGTAAAAGCTTTCATGAGTTTACTGCCCATTGATTGCCGCGTTCTTGTAGTACAATGCATACATTGTGCTCTGGGTACATGTACATGTACCCAGATGCACTCATGTGTCAAGAAAATGTTGGCCGTGATTCTGCACTTGCATGACAAACGCATTGAAAGGTACAATATACAATTATTACAGTACATGTACATGTAGGTTGGGCCTTGGAAAGGGGTTGTGAGTTTGTAATTTTATATCACACATTTGTCTTTATGGCCAGAGTCAAAGTACATGTACATGGACACTGTAGTCTTCAAGAATTTAGATATTCATAAAAGTTTGTTCACAACAATTGTATCTGACAAATCATTTAAATGGGTTTGGAAAACTGCCGCCATAATTTTGCCCAGACTGGTAACATGATGTTGTAGGTTAATATACATGTACTGGTACCCGACCTACATGTAAGATTTTGTGAGGATAAATGTAGACTATGAAAATGTTTTGGGAACCAGACTTCTCAATTTGAATATACATGTACAGGTAAGTTTGTCGTGCGATGGTAGTGTTGATAGGCAGCTGGAACTTTGCATCATAATCAACCTGCCAGTAGATAAGGGCACTTCCTGGGGCACATGTACATGAAGCTTTACAAACGCTGCTAATGAAAATGTTTAACTTTTGATATGCCCATCCACCTCCGAGTAAGAACAAAAGAGGGCATGGTTTTACACGAAATTTGATAGTCCTTTGGTACGAAATCACCGCAAAAGCGCGCAAGATTATGCAAGTTTGACGTGGGGCACGCTTAGTACGCACAACAAATCCATTCTGAAAGGCATGGTCTTCACGCGTACACCGAACATGTGCAGGAACCCAGTTGGAAAACTTTGCACCAGTCTGTCTTTCTTTCACCAGTAAGGGTGCACTTCAACTCAAGGCGGATAGCGTAACGTACCATACATGTACCGGTACATGTTACTACACCCAGGTCTCATGCATGTACGTGTACGTTTTAATAGTTATTTGTTCACATGTACCGTTACATGTACATACCGGTATGCTTCTTCACCTGCTCCTGCATTTACGTAATTCACTCTACTTTTTTAAAGCTATTTCATGTATGTAGTTGCTTTACATGTAGCTTGTGGGATTAGCAAGTACCAGTACACGTACTAATACATGTATCATCTTAAGGAAACATTGTCTTGAACAGTTCACTGTACATGTGAGCTGTTATTTTTTTGGACCCAGGAGGCAGACCTCTCTGTTCTTTTTTCCCCCTGTGGTTTTTGTAATTGATGCCTGTTTAAATTAAACTGAGTATCATTTGCCTACATTTGTGACAATACAAGTGTAAAATAAACAAGCAAGGCCTTTCACGTACATGTGCTCTGTACCATCAAGTGTGCGGTATTCTGTTGTACAAGAATGACGAATTGAAACTGAAAATACCCACAAATGTAAATACACTGTATTCTCTGTCTTCTTTGTGCAGTGCGCATGTGCTCTTTCAGCGCTTTGTATCAAAACTTCCACGAAAATTAGTACTGCACAGTTTCATATCACAAGCCTGCCATATACATGTATGTGCACTGTACGTTGAACAGGAAGGTGTGTTCCTGGCGATCTCTGATGAAATTGGTATCCGCAAAGGGCAGGTTTGTTTCTGTAGGAGTTACTCAATGGAGGACAACATCGAAACTCCACTGTGGATTGCTAACCCCCTACAGCAGGCGAAACAGTTCACTACGGCAAAGAGGACAGGGAGTCTGAGGAGAAGAGAGTAGGTAGACTGACGTGCGCAGTAGTAATCGTATTCGCACGGTAGTTAGCATTGTTGATGCACCATGTTTGTGAAGAGGGAGCTGCAGAGTAATTATTAACATTTAAGCAAGGAAAAGAAGATTCACATTTCAAGCCAAATATATTGGACTTGGTACTGACCCGCATTTAGGTCAACAGTTTGATGAGGCGTATGACCTGGAATTTTTTTTTTTTGTTCTCACAAGGTGTAAAAGAATACATGGATAAATAATGGATTGTTTTTAT
>NW_019091368.1:840871-951926 GCF_001949145.1 Acanthaster planci
GGCACTCAGAATTTGGTTTAAGGTTTCGAAACCTAACCTACCAGTACCAGTAGCAAGGTTTAGACGTACATGTAGGTTGGGTGTTTCTGTCTGTCCATTGTAAGCAGTGGCGAAACGGACCGTACAAAGTGTAGAGTAGGTATGTATTTTAAAAATAGCAGACTTATCCAAACAACAACTTGGCATTGGAATCTTTGTGCCCTGTATGGTATTTGAACTTTGGAGTGGTTTTTTTAATATTTTATGATGAGTGTTTCAAATTTATGAGGTGTTTTCCATAAATGTCTGTGATTGATGGAAACATTTGGCTCCATCCATCGCAGCTGGTGGGCCATGAGTCACTGCTGATACCCAGCAGATTATTTGAAGTCTGCCTTCTTGACCTGAGACCAACAGGCATCCCGTGCGTCCTTGTGGAAATGGTAGTTTCATACATTGCAAAGTAACATGTACCAGTAGTTTACAGTGTACGTGTACGTATGTCTTGCTTTGTGGTTGATTTTGTAAGTTTGAACCCATGCATGTTCACAAATTTGCAGAAGAAAACTCACTTCTGAAATCCAGTACATGTAAGTCAATGAAAACTGATACTACTGTGCTGTATAACCATAGTGGTACACTGACATGGAATCCAGGCACGTGGCTGTTTTTCAAATGTGACTACTTTTTTCCTGTTTCCTCATCAGTATCCGGTTCCTAAGTGTGACGTCACTTCAGTTTAAACCATGCCCACTGCATACATGCACTGCACATAGGGTTACATGCATTGATCGCCGTTTACATGGGACCATGGAACCGGAAGTTAACGCACAACTTCAGCGATCATCCAATGGGAGCCTGCAAATCGTGGCACGTTCGCCTTTGTGATGAGGTCACATATGAACCAGATTGTCATACACATTTGTTAAATAGTCTGAGTACCCAAAATATGAAAAACTGAAGGCAGATGTCAGTAGGTGCGAACAGGACATATTGGTAGTGTCCTGTAGGTGGAAAGCTCCAATCTCATTCTCAAGAGTTCTTTGCTCAAGTATTGTTAAAAAAGCAATATGAGCTTTGCAGATGATCACACAGCATGCTGCCACAATCCTGAAGACTTGTCAAACAGTAATTCATCATACATGTATATCTGACCAACAGGTGAACCAACCATTCTGGTGATTTTCAGATTTGATCTCACAAACTGACAAATAGGTTGGACAGCAGTATTCAAAGTATTGCTCATAGAGCCAAAAATACAAAGTAGGAAATGATTTCAAAGATCAATTTTGTATCTTGTATACACGGAGGTCAAAAAAGGGTTGAATTAAATATCAAAAGCGAGCACGCAATAACTGCTTAACTGAAAACATGTTTTTCTCGAAAACGATGATATTTCATACTCGTCGGTTCGTCAGTTATGCAACGAATTGTTTGAATAACAATCATATAATAAAACTTGTGTCTCTTTGTAAGGTTACAAGCATGTCAACTGTATTCCATGTGTGATTGTAAGATTGAAGATACAGGCACTGATACATGTGCATGTACATGTACCAACCAGAACATGTGCAGTGTATGGCTGAGCATGTACATGTACATGTGTGTACAATGTACGTACATTCTAAGGAAATATCTTTCTTCATGTAACTTCATCATGGGCCGTTTTGAAGATCCACTCAGGAAACATTTCAAATTAAACTTATCAGGTGTTAACCAATGAGCCGTTAATGGGTTCAACTCCCTAGACTCTGAGCCAAATGCAGCAGAAATGTAATTACGCTGTCCTGATGAGACACTTCCCAAGAATAGGGCTCTACTTAGGAACTGTAATACATTGAGAGTTGATCCTCTTGCCGTGACAAAGGCAGGAAGTGTCACAGTCTGCCGTCTTCTGACTTTTATTTCATCTTCCAAATGTTCTCAATCGAGGGTGAGACGTTACCACAGTGTGGCCCTCACCTTGTGAGTCGTTCATGTTTCAAATATCCTTCAGGTTGTTTGATCATGTAAACTGGGATTTGGCCACGAGTTTGGTTTTTGACAGATACATTTCCTTGGATCCCAGGATGTTGGTAATTAGAACTGCAATTAGAGGCAAGTTGGTCAACCAAGAGAGTCCAACATGTCTGAATGGAATGCTGAGATCACTATAGAGTTCAGCTTAGGCTGGGGTCATGACAGTGGCAGCAACGACAGCAGCAGCAGCAGGAGGAATTACAGCAGACCAGCCGGCCGAATCGCAAGTCAGGAAGGAAGGTCTGGGCGAGAGTTGCACAAGCACTCGCCGCCGTGCGTGCCCCCACGCCGGCGAATGCTCAAGCCACCGGATTTACCCCTGCCGGAAATTCCCAAAGCAAAAGTCGTGGACGAGGATACATACTTGTCACCATATGTAAGCTCCACAAAACCAAATGCCTATGGACGGGATCCAACAGAACCAGGGTACAGGTAACAGCAATACTGCTGAAGTGTACATGTGTTGACTTGGTATTTTTGAAATGAAATTCCTATATTCACCGACAGTAAAATCAGTGTCAAGGACATGTATACATGTAGTACATTGTATGGGAACCAGTTTTACATTTGTTGTTCAAGCACTTGTACTGCACAAATACCGGTACATGTAACCGGTACTTTGCATGGACATGTACCCAGGTATTTGTAAACAGAAATTGGACTACAACTACATGTAACTACTGCAAAAGTAAATCAAATCTTGAAGAATTTGGGTTGTTATTGAATTAATGAACGACTTGCCCTGTGCGAGAGACTTTGCAAACTTACATGTTTGTGTATTTTCTGCTTATGCACATGCTTTCAGGTTTCTGGTTAACTTACAAGTCGTTTTCCATTGAAATTCGGAGTGAAAGTTTTTACATTGATACTTCCTTTATGAGTGTTTTTGTTTTGTGAGCGAAGTTTATTTTTGTGCTTCTTTAATGTACACATTCACTTCCTTTGAAGTTTGTGGGAGTGTGCAATGTATTACATGTACATGAACGTGCACACACACACCAGAATTGGTAGGCTTTGTGGAGACGTGGCTTTGTTCATTTCACTCAAAATGGACAAATTTTCAACGTGTACAAATCGTTTTCAAATTGAAGTGTTTTATATGAAGGACATTCAGTCGAAACTTCAGCCCAGGATAGTGATTCATGTTGAACTGGGAGCATTTTGAAATCATTGAATACTAACACACTGGCGCGTGAAACGCACCGGTACATGTATACATGTACTCATGCTTGAAAATGCAAGTAATATTATCTACTTGGTACAAGTACATTGTACCAATGATATTCAACAAAATTCGTATTTAAAAGTACATAATTATTCAGTACGAATGAACGTAACATAGAGAATTCATTTACAAAATGTTTTTAGAGTTGTTGCATGTACATGACAATTTTCATTTTGTTCAACTTCAATATGGCTGCTGGCATGTAGTGCAAGAGACAGGTAAATGTCTGTCCAGTGTGTTGAAAATCCATAACCATATTTCTGTTTGATACCTGAATATTCTGTCACAGCGAGTCTGTCATTCCTTCAATGTGTGCCATTTACATGTACGGTGTACCGTACCTGGTAGATGTGCATTGTTGTTAGGTTTCTGAAAGTTTAATTAATGTGAAACTTACATGCATGTAAGTAAAGCTTGCACTTTCAAAAGTTTTACAGTCATAGCAGTGACCCTAAAAAAGTACAACTGACATTTTGTCAGACTTCTTGCTATGGTACCATGCACATGTACACATGTACATGTTTAATTTAACATACATACATGTACATGTACATGTACAGTACACTGTATGCATACATGGTGTCTGCTGGACTGGCACCATACATGTATGTACATGTACCGTACGTTATGAAGCTTTAAGCCTGAGCGTGATCCACACATGATTTAAATCTTGTCATGAGTACACATACAAATACAAGTCATGGCACAAGTGAAGTGTACATTCATGTATCGTTATTGGGTTAGGAGGACACAACTTGGTCATAACTTTCCCAAGAGATTTCTCCTGCCCGTGTATGTGTTGTATATTGGTACATGTAGATGTACTATGCGTTGGCACGATGAGAAATGAAAAGAATGGAGCAAGAAAGAGCACAAATCAACAAAACAAATGTTACAAACAAACAAAAATCCAGATTAATCTATATTCTCGGTAGAAGTTCAGAATTTGCCAAGTGGATGAGAAGGCACAGATGACTGCACCCACAGCCAAATAATCCATACAAGTACTCCTGGGGCATGAATCATACAATCCACATGTGCATAGAGCCAGGAATCCCATGTGACCTCCATTCTAGTCAGGTGCTGCTCTACTGTTATCATTTTATTATTCCGCTCCATCAAGTACTAGTCCAAGTGGAACAAATCCTGTGTACAGTTGAGTAATTGGTATTGACCCTGTAACAAGTGGCAACACCTTAGTACAAAGTCTGGTGTGTGATTAACAGGTGGTAATCCTACTAGAACGTTATTGAAGGATGAACGCAAGTTGGTCCAAAAATAGTACAGTGGGGCTGATTTACACTTTTTACTGCAGAGACTACAGCCCACGGATTCTATTAATGTTCTGCAAACCCAGCCGGACGTGAAACCAATTTTAGATTGGGTTGGTTTTTCCATCATAAGGTCCATCGTGTTTTTGCATTAGTTATTTTGGGGTCAGCTCAGTTAAGCTACCGTATCTCAGTAACCCAACAGAAAGCACAATAAAGCAAACAAAACAGACCAAAACAATGGTGCATTATTACTGCAGTACCCATTGGTTTGATTTGAGGTTGGTTTGTATTGTGCTTTTCTTTTTGCGGGTTGGGCCAGGTGGGAACACAGGTTGGTTTTGGGATGGATTCACCTTACACACATTTTCTATAATGTTATAACAGGGCAACCTCCGTAACCTGTGTTTTTCAAATATCTTCACACTTACATCCTGTTACATGAGTTGTGGTATGACATCAAAGGTTTTTTAGGTCCCCTATACCGTATACATGTAAATTTATAAAGGAAGCACAGTTTAAAGCCATCAGTATAGACCTGGCAACATAAAAAAAAAACCAAAGGTGAACCAAAGATACATGTACATCTACCAGATATATATGTATGCCTTCACATGCCACACTCCAGAACGGATCTTTGGGGTGTTGCAGATGTCAGTCAACAGCAACGAATTACAACGAATGTACCGTCTATGAACATCTCCCTCTAACCCTTCTGCTATCTCAGTATGTGTACATGTACTTTTACAGGACATGTGGCAAATTCCCTTGAGCAACTTCAGCATTTGCAAACTTAGCACACTGACGTTAGCAGTTCAAAGCATTTGTCGTTATTAAGAAGTTTCTGCATCACATGGACGCATCCGGGGATTCGTGTTATTGGACTGTTTACTGTTCGTATGCATACTGATCGCATTTGGTTAGTAGTGAAAATAGTGAAAGAAGTTGAAAACGGGTGCTGAAATGGGACTTTCCCTGTTGATAGACTGCTTTCCTGTTTTCTGAAATCCTGTTTATTCTGATCAATCTGGAATCAGATGGAAACCACAAACCTGTTCCTGTGTCTTTTTCTTCCCACACCCCTGATATCTATTTTCTTTTCTTTCTTTGTTCGGGGAAGGGGGTGTCTCCCCATTTGGAACTGCAGTTATGAGTGATAATCCAGCTTCAGAATTGGTACGTGTAACTAAGCATGATGGAAGTATTGCACATGTGTAGCAGATGATTCCATTTACATACATACATCATATAGCACGTACGTGTACAAATGTGCAGTTGCAACCACTAAACAATCCAAATTATCAGTACCCAGTTTGTAAGTGAATTTGTCACAAAGGTGGACGCACCACGATTTGCAGGCTGCCATTGGACGATCGCTGAAGTTGCGCGTTAACTACCGGTTCCATGGTTTCACGTAAATGGTGATCAGTGCATGTAGCTCTATGTGCAGTGCATGTGCAGTGGGCGTGGTTACTTATGAACCGGACATTCCCTGGACTTTTTAAATTTTTTTAAATTTTCTTTTGTGTTTGCAAAGTACACAGGTAAAAATCATGTGACCAATACAACTTCACCTCAAGTTTAGTACCCTCCCCCTCAAGTTTAGTACCCTCCCCCCCGAGCTGAAGTGCACCCTCACTGGCCAAAGAAAGACAGATGATACTAAGTTTTCCAACCGGGTTCTAGCACGCATTCGGCGTGCACACAAAGACCACACATTCTAGACTAAAATTGTTCTTGTACTCAGCATGCTCTGCGTCAAATGCGCATAAACTTGCAAACCTATGCGGTGCGTGAGTACTGAAGGACTGTCAATTTCATTTCAAAACACGCCCTCTTTTGTTCCTGCTCGGAGCGGATTGATCAGCTTACATTTGTTACTCTTCTCAAGCACAAGCACCACATGACCTCACCTTCCAAGCATTGGATGGCATTTCAGCAATGTCCACTGCTGGGTTGGGAATACGAAAATTCAGGAATGAACAATAAATACACCAACAATCAATTATCCATTCCATTTTTGGTCAAAATTCATTCTAAGCAAAACTGACAGGGCAAAGCTGACAGCACTACATGCACATGAAAAAGTTCTGGTTGTCATGTAAAGTGACAGTGCCTAATACAAAAATACAGCTTTTCTGAAACTAACTACAGTATTACACATTGGCTGGTTTATTAAGTTGGTTGGTGAAGTATTGCTGTGGTTGAATCTCTTGGCTTATTTTTATTGTGTTATTTTTATTTTTTTTTTCTTCAGTTCAGGTTGAGCATTATTAGATTGTCCCATGTATCATGCTGGGATGGTCTGGGATAACTACATGAACATGTATTTTCAGGTTGGACCTACATGTACATGGACATGTAAATTGGGGCAGAAATTATCACTGATGTTTGCGCAGAATTGGGAGTGGAACAAAAGTTGCTGGGCCTTTTGGGTTTAAAGCAGCAGAAACCTTGCCCATCCTCAGGTCTTTAGTACTCATTAAAGAATGATTTTGATGGAATGTTTATTCCATTCCAGGAGGTAAAACCATTTCCTCAATGTTAAATGTTCTCCAGTCTGTTGACACAATACATGTACCTGAATAAATCCATTCATCACCTTCATAAATCTGGGTAAATCCATGCCTGAATAAATCCTTGCCTTGAGTAATTCACACCCACAGCGTAAGAGCTAAGAAACTGCTTGTGAGGGAGCAATGGAACTTCCATTTTTTATGTACATGTACTATGTTAAAATGGAACTTCTGTGTTTGTGGTGTGGCCACGCTGTACATTGGGACAAATTAAATACCAGGAATTCAATGGTACGTGATCAGTTATCCGCTAATCATATGATGGGATTTATCCAAGCATTGTTTAGATATCAAAACTTTTTTACTCTAGATACAATTTCCCATACAGTGAAATGCACACGTTGCAGTAGCCTACTAATCACGGTTGTGATTTTACAAGCAAACAAATCCCCGCTCTGTCAAGCTTACATCTACGTACAAACGCACAATGTGCATATGTAACACAGAAATCAATCAATAAACTCTCTGTGGGAAAACGGCAGAAGTGTGGTTATGCTAGTACACCTGTGCTCATCGATGGGTTGATGCATACTGCATGTACATGTATACATGAACAGTATTTCTGTAGAGTGAACATTACACATAATTACAGGTGATGTGCCAGTGCACATGATATCGTGTGAATCAAATTCTATTTACCAAAATCTATCTTTGTGGTCAAGTCCATGTGGTGTAAGGATATTAATTGTAATGGACTTGATTATACATTCTGTGGAAGTTTTTGCATATTTTTAAAATATGCTTTCGCGAAATTATGCTCAATTTACTTATTTTACAGTTCCCTTTTTGTACTTAGAATGTATTTCCTTTTGTGAGCTTTTTAAGAATTTGAGAGTTTATTTTGTGTTGTTTATTTCTCTACTGTCTGTTTTTGATCTTTTTTTAGTTGTTTACATTATTCACAATTTCAGCCTTACAGCTAAATAAAAGTTCAAATAAACGTGCCTGTATGTACAGTAATTACTAGTTTGTGAAATAATATGTACCGATAGGCCTATGCAAAATTCCTTGGTGGGATACTGGTGCATGCATTGTACAGTGTATGTACATGTACACTGTACATGTACTATACTTCTAAGGCACATGCACATTTCACACAAGGGTTTTGCCATGCCACTGCATGAATGTGGTTATGTGTTTTCTCTAATAAGCACACTCTCATGAACTAACCATAGTACAGGTATGCGTGTATTACCCAGGACTGTTGACCACTGACTGTGAAGGACAGGAAAACATCCTTTCTGTCCCTCGTCATAAAGTGAAATATGCGAAGTGAAATGCACAGGTATATGTAAGTGTATGTGTTATACACACATGTATGTAAAATATACCATGGTCAGTGTCACCTGTTGGTGCTCCTTTGTATGGAATCACAGAGAAATCAAACAAGGAAAGGTCATCCATAGGGCATTGATGTACGTGCTTGGTCTGTCAAAACCAGTCTTAAACATTTGAAGCAAGATATGGGACGTAGAGAACCCCCCCCCGCCTTTGTGTTGGTCATTGTTGGATCGGAATCTCTGGAATTCTTTACACACTACTTGGGGGGATGTGTTAGGTAACAATAGTCTACAGTGTGTATAGGGATTGGACAGGTAAGGGGGGGTACCCCTCCGTCCCATATCTTGCCTGGTATTGTCTTAAAAGAAACCCTCCCCAAGAATGTTCACATGTGAATCAGACATTAGAATCGCAGCAATGTCCTGACATGGTGATTCCTAAGGAGAAAAGGCTGAGAATTTTTTTTTTTTTTGCAAAATTCTGCTTTGAAATCACTGGTAATCTTGGCAGTGAGTGTACATGTAGTTTATCAGTTTATGAAACAAAAATGCTCAGAATTTCATTATAATAATTTGATTATGATGATTTTCAAAATGCACTGTTAATAAATCAGTTGTACACGAGGAATGATTTGCGTGACAAGCAAATTTGGCAAGTGGCGAAACTTAAGCACAGCCTCATCATATTGTCTTAAACTTTGTCCCCTGTTCACAAGTAACGAAAGATTGCTGAAAATGTGCACTTATTGACCAAGACTAATATTGAATCGGAGAGAAAACCACTTTTTTAAAAAAAAAATTCACCTATTATCAAATGCTTGACCTTGTGGGGCTTCTAGATGAAAAGAAGAACTACTGCACACACATGTACATGTGCTGCTTGTATATAATACAGGTATTTAGAACAGACATATTACTGTTCAGGAAGAACCTCCCAAATTACTAGTACAGTGTACATGTACATGTAATGTATATGTGAATTTCGTAATGCAGACAGTAAAGGTTGAGAAGCTGATATGTGAATGACTGGATGTCTCTGACAGGAAGTCCAAGCAATGCAGTCACCCAACTGCAAGTTTGGTGCAGACATCCAGCATTCCACACATGCATGGGCAGTGAGACACCGATATCACAGCCCTGAAGGGTCTCCACAAAATATGTTTGTTATTTTAAAGCTCATTAGCGCATTTGGAAGCAGACTTCTGTCTTGGGACTCACAGTTGGACTGATTTTGTTTTTGGCTATTGTAGCCAGCTGAGGTCAGAAGTTTGTGCAGACACTGACCTTTGACCTCTACCTTGACTTTGACCTAGAAGACCCAGACTAAGTCGAGGACTGAGATGACTCTGGCTCTAAGGGTTGAACAGAAATGAATTTTGTCCTAATTTAATTTTCATTTTTGAGAAAATAAAAAACCACAATCCTTGCAATGGGCTTGGTGCTGAACATTCCCTTTTTTATTTTTTGGGGGAGAGGGCGAGATTTTCAGTATTCAGTACATTTTCTAAAACCAACATACCATGTCTTTCTACTATGATATTTTGCGCATTACATGTGATTGGATACAGTGTACATTCAGTGTACTATTGATTTTTCCTTTAGACTTACCGTAGGTCCATGAAAGGAAAGACTAAAGCCAGTATTTAAATCCTTATCAAACTGACGAAGAATGGCAGATAAAACCCATCTTTTGTAATACATACTACATGTACATGTAGTTATTGTCACAACATTGCTCACCGGAGTTGAAAGAATCCAAGGTCCTTATTTTTGTCAACGTGCAAGGATGTTTAGAGTATTGTGTGCACGTGGTGATGATACATGTACATTATGCAGTGGAATGTGTGGTGTACCACTCATTGTATAAGGTAAATGAACTCGGACAAATGTAATTCTGATTGAAGAGTAAGTTCAGATGATAAAAGTTGGAGATACATGAACATGCAGCACACCTACACATGTACAATGAGAGATTGGACACATGTTGGACAGAGATGGCCATTAGTTTTCATTGTTCAATCAGTGGTTTTTGTAGACCACTCTGTTGTATTGTGTAGTGCATTTACTGGTACATGTACATGTACAGTAGTAGAGAAATGTCATTGTTTTTCCTACAGTAATGCTGCTAGTGCTGCAGTTTACTGGTACGTCTAATTTGTGGCTTCTTTCCATTCCGAAATATACTGTACATGTCACTTACCGGTGTATGCACCTGTAAGAGTATCAAGCAGTAAAATCTCTTTTAGCACTGGATTTGTGTAGAACAATTTGCACCAGTACATTGCATTGCTGAGGTTGGTCTGTTTTGTGGTTGATTTCAAAATAATTGTACGGTGTAAAAAAAAGATGTGTTGTACACTTAGCATGTACATGTATACATGCACTGATATTCCCAAACAATCGTGGACGTTAAACAACAGAATTAATGACTGTCCACGATGCCCGATACGTCCACGATTGCCAAACGTGTACAAAACGTATCAGAGGCCTTGAAGAAGTATGAACAAAAGAGGACAATTCAGCCTAAGCTTCCTCAACAGGAAGCTTAGGCTGAATTCATTCCGGATGTGGAAGAGATTACTGTCTTGTTCTCTCTGTGGGAATCACCATTTTTCCCCCTGAATTGCCAGTTCCAAGAAACATTTCTACAATTTTCAAATGTCATGGTGATATTGCTCTGAATTCCCCAGTCAGATGACCCTATTGTGTTTAGTGTTGCTATACAAAATAAACAACAATAAATTTTATGATGCATTTTCTGTTTTTATACTATGTTATTTTTATACTCTTTTAACCATTTTGGAAAAAAAAAATTGAAATATTTTTGGATCCCGTTTTTACACATAAATTGTGTCAATTAATGGAATTCGCCTTTAAGTGGGGATACTATATCCCTCACCCACACACAAACAAGCACATATATTTTGTTGCTGAATAGAAATGGAAGGTTGACATGTATTTGTACATCTTATCTTAGAGTTCATAATTGCTACAGAGTGCTCCAGAAAAAAACTTTACCCTAATGCCACTCCCAATTTGACGTCTTTACGTAACATTAATGCAAATTACATGATTTATCCATATTTGTAAAGTGTCATTCTGGGACTCCCTGTAGTTGAATACGATGCCCAAAATCGCTTTAGAGAAAAATTTTAAAAATGGGTAAAGCAATCAGAAATTGCCTCAGATCGTACCACAGAACGTATGCTACAGAATGTGTACGTGTATGTGTACCTCTAACATGTATAGATATTGTAATGTGGTTCCCAGACCAAAAGATCTTGACTAATTTGAGAGATCTTAGGTCTGGTAGCCAACTACGGTCATGTGTCTCATAAGGGAATTTGTCCAGTATCTGAAATGTATCCGAACCCATTTCATTGATTGTCAAGTAATACCGGTATGCTCTGTATTCAATAGATTAGGTTTTAGTTGTTGGTTGATAAAAGAGGTGTTTATTTCAGAGGATCTTTTCCAGGTCTTCCCCCAAACCAGGTTTTCTCCCACGGGACTGATATGTTTGAGATGGTCAAACAAATTTTTTCCAAAATTCTAGAGCCTGAATTAGCAACAAGTGTTTTCAAAAAGGTCTGAAATAAATTGTATATGGTATAATGGTACATTTACTGTAAATAAATCAATCTTGTATTCTGAGTCCCTCTTTATCATTCTGAACAATTTGAAACTGATCTATTTGAAGATATCTACGTTCTTTTGCCTTCCATCTTTGTCTATTTTAAGTGTGAGGTGGTAAAATTCAACAGAAAAGCCTGAGGTGGTCACTAAACTCAGTGAGGTGGGCCGCCTCACAATTGATTAGGCTGGGGGGGGAACCCTGCCCCAAACTCTCTGGAATTAATCATTTGTCATCATCCTCTGTCCCTACATGTTTGTTCCCTTGGGCTTGCGAGCCATGATAAGTGACATCTTTATGCAAGGAACCACAGATTCCATCTTTCCAGGAAAACGTTGAGGTGATGCCAACTTCAGTCCCATTTGCTTCTGTTAAAGTTTGGAACATACTTTGTTTTGTCTCCCCGCTGCAGTGTTGAGAAGTCCATTTGCCAGGCCTACGCCTCGGTGATGCTATACGATGATGCCCAGAAGAAGTGGGTTGCCTCCGGTGGCCAGGGCATGTCAAGGGTGCACATCTACCAGCATTCAGTCAACCAAACATTCCGTGTGGTGGGAAGGCTTACAACTGACCAATCAGTGAGTTATCCTAACCCTCAGCCTAACACTAAAACCTAACCTGAACTGTACATGTACCATAACAACATTGATACTTTTTACTGTGTGGAAAACTTGTCACCTGGTGTGTCAGTGAGTTACCTTATTCCAAAACCCCACCCTAACCCCAAATCCCACCATAACCCTACCGGATGTAAACCGTAACCTAATCTTTTACTTCATAGCCATAACCCTTGCCATGGGAAGGCTTTTCAACTGGCCAAACAGTTAGTTACAATCGCGAAAATGTACACTTATGAACATTTATACTTTTTCCCCAGAAGAAAGTATTGCAAATTCCATTTAAGATAATCAACAGGATAATATCCTCCGCTTGGAAACACTTCCAGCAAGTTTGAACTGTCTGACAAGAAAAGGAGTGTGTTGCATTCACACTTTTTTAGTTTTTGTTGGTAGCATAAAACAATGCTCCCACATACATATATATTCTTTTTTCCCCTACATTCCTGGGTGAGTCCGTGTACCTGAGTGTACTTGAGTTGGGGACAACTCAAGCATTCGTTTTGCCATTGTGAAGTCACTTAATTGAAGTGACTCACAGATTGCAATATTAATGACTGTGTGGTGCTGTATCGCTAGCTATCCACGTATATGTATGAACACACCATGGAGGTTCCCCTTGAGGAGCAACACAACAATCCTCTTCATTAATGAGTGTGCTCCCTGCATTGAGAATTCATTTGATTTAGAGGGTGTCCTTAAATGGAGCTGTCTAGCTTGGGGTTGTTATGTATGCGTGTTGCCCTAAGGGACAATGTACTGTAGCATGCAGAAAATCTCTAGATCGTATGGCACATGTATACAGTAACTACAAGGGTCACATGCCATTTTGGATTCCTGTTCAGATTTGTTAAGGTATACGGGAAATTGAGTCCGGTTGATTTTATTTTCTTTATTTTCAGGTTTGCGTTATTTTTGACAAGCGACTGAACATCGTTGGGTTAAGCACATGTACATGTTTGTGGTGTTTTTTTTTAATCGCAAGTTTTATCATACAGACAATTTTGTCTCGAATCATATCTGGTGACATCTAGGCAGAATTGGGTGAAATGTAATTTCAGAAAATGGATTGTATAAAGACACAGAGACTTTGAGCTCTTAAATCAAACTAATTTTAACCCTAACCCTCCTCAATCCTTCACCTGTTGGAGGACTGAGGACTGTTAGGGTTAAGGTACGTGCACATGTATGCATGTACCAGGTATACATGTATATACAGTAATTGAATTTGCCCTGTCATCAGGAAAGGTTGGTTGTTTTTTTCTATTCTCGAACGTTACTCCATTTTTATTAGTAATGACCACCTTTGTCAACTGCCAAGTTGAAGGCAGTTTTGGACAGTTTATTCTCAGTGGTCCGTCATCACGGTAGACCTTGGCTCTGCCCCTAGTAAATGAGAGGTTATTCCATTCTTGCTCAGAAGCAAAGATTCCAGCAGGCACATTGTTAACCGACATTTGTGCTGGTGAGGTAAGGTGATACACCTTGGCTCATTTTTGTATCAAAATCATAATTAACTTTTATTTAAATCTAAAAGAAAATTTAAACAGTATATGCATATCTTACTTGGGGGGGGGGAATGAAACACCAAAATACATGGATATGACCAGATTTAATCGTCCATTTCGATGTTGCACTGGCTGCCCTCTGAAATATTGAATTGTATCACTCCCTTAAAATACACTGGGAACACGCAATTGTTATCGTGCTGTTACTATTAGAATAGTTGTTAGAAATATGCTGTACTTCACATTCATGTGTCCTTTGCATGATGTGACATGTTCGTCTTCTTCTGTTCAAAAAAATTAAGGTGGAAAAATGCTTTTTATCCAGTCAAAACTTCACAAACATGTACCCTTTTGGGAGAAAAAAAATATTTCATCAGAAGTCCCTGTTTCAAGCCAGGCCAGGTCCTGCATGTAACAAACACCTCCAGCCCAAGACTGTCCACGGTATCTGCTGGTATTTGATGTTGGCTCCTCTTCATCCTAAGCAGCACACTTTAATTGCTCCAGAGGTAACTCTTGGGTTACTGACTACTCACTCTCGTCTCATCCAGGAGACGATGGATCAATGGAGCAAATCATCCCACAGCGTCCAGTCATCGGCGATGAGTGACAGGTGGAGACTGTATGTCTGGATCCGGTGAGGATGGGGAAAAGCATCCTCTGGGTTGCCTGCCCAGCGCATTGCATCTTTTTCTGTTTCTTCTCATAATTCCAAAGATATTTTATTCCCAAAGCAATATTTGCGTCATAAATTTGGAATCTGGTAGTCGCAACCTGGCTCAGGTGTCTTTCATGGAAAAAAAAATAGAAAGTTTACAAGGAATCAGAAAGTTTATCATGCAAAGGTGAATGTACAGAATAGCACGGCATACCATTCATTCCAGAGATTATTTGTCGTTTAGTAAATAATTACATGATCAGTGGGAGGAAACTGTCAATGCTGCACTTACATGTACCTTGACTGTCTTATCAATTACACATGTACATCAGAAGTTCACTGTCTTGTCTGATGCAGTATCTAGGAATGAAGGGTCTCTCTTAGGCACTATTCTAGTTAGTTAGGATGTCATATCAAATTCACATTAAGGTGACGTTGCCCTGTTCCCCCCCCCCCCCGACACCCTCTTTTGTCTTTCATTTTGGATCCATTATCTGTCTCATTACAAGGTTACTCAGACCTTGTAATCCTTGCAAGTGGACCACAGATTAAGTCCGCCCTGTGATAGGTACAAACTGCTGGCCACAGGCCCACGGGGTGATTTCTTTTTCCCTCAGCACCGAATGAAGTTTGACACCGTCCTGAGTGGACATTTTGAATTCATTTGTGTGTTTTAAGAACGCAGTGGACATGATGAAACTGAACAATTTCGGAATGATGTACTCTAAATGCAATCTGCAAGTGGAGCTCATGCAACATACATGTACATGTGCACGTACAGCAAATACACAGGTGCATGTTCTGTCCACAAAAGTACGCATTTAAGTCTCTGCAAAATTCATCGGCAGAACATACATGTACGTGTACATGCATACACACATGTTTGCGTCATTTACACAGCAAAATGAAATTCTAATCTGGTTACTGTGCGTTTACATGTAGGTTTGGGGGTAATTGCTTTGGCACATGAGTTTAGGATACATATGCAGATGTGCAGATTAGCCATACAAAAGCACTGCAAAATTCTGAGTTTCCCCGTACTCAATGATAGGTATGTCCAGCAGGCTTCACTTTTCACAGTAAGTTAGTGCTTTTGTAATCTAATTCAGCACTGTGCTGACATATTTTATTTTCAATTTCCCAGTCTTCTCGGTTTTTCCTTGCATTTATAGCTCACGACACTAATGGCATATGTATATGTGCGGTAGATCCTCTAATGTTGAAAAGCTAGACTAGATTCTAGAATGACACAATTGTACAGGTTCGTTTTGGCCAACTTTCTTTTATATTCCTGTTTATTTATGCAGGCGTACTTATTGCCATGGATACCAATCAATTAACATGATGGATCTATATTACATTTGTGTTCTTGATTGAAGACTAAATGCAAAGGGTGTGAACAGCAGTCATTGAATCAGAGTTATTTTTTTTCACTGATGGGGAGTGTACGTGTACATGTACTGTTATGTGTCCATCATTCAGTAATTATCAGCATTGAAGAGATAAGAGTCCTGATGAATACGGCCGTTTCACAATAGTGCGCCCTCAAGAGTTTGCAACGCGTTGGCCAATCACAATGCGCAAAATTTGTCGACTTGAAGCGCGTTTGGAAAGGGTCGACAAATTTGACGCGTTATGATTGGCTAACACGTTGCAAACTCTTGGTGGTGCACTATTGTGAATCGCCCGTATTGGTATCAGCTGTGAACACTTCTCAACTTGAGAAGGGACATATTTATGAAGTAGTACTAACTAGCCCGAATCCATCAACATTCTAAAAGCCACCCCCAGGCTCTCCATTATTCTCATGAAGTCAAGTTGGAACTATCAGGTGCCCCACCTCCGTTATGTTTACATGGGGCCGAGTTTGACTTTCCTTAAATGAATGTGCTGTCAGTTTGGTGAAAAATGTTTGCTGGCAAATATACCCCTGGGTTAGGGTAAAAAAGTTTTGGCACTGTGCACAAGTATTGACATGTACATGCTACATGTATTTGGAAATTCCTTTGTTTTTATGTAGTTACATGTTGAAAAAAGTGTTGAAAATACCCATTTTCATGACACTGTAAGTTTTCATAAGCTGGATTTTTGTAGATAGTTTCCTTCAGTGTTCCTCTTCCTTTTGCTACAAGTAACCACAACCCCTAAGTTCCTCTAACCCTGTTTTTCAGAGGGGGGAAAACGTTACGTTGGCCTGGGCAGGTCCACACAACAATGTCTTACTGTAAACTTACATTGTGTGGACATCTTGTGTTCTCAGGTGCACATGATACATGGAACAGCTTTCTTGTACACCTGAGCAGTGAGGAACGGAGATTGCAAATGAAAAACAGCAACCCCATTTGTAATGCATCTGCATCTTTGTTGTTTAACCCCTTAACCCAGGTCGTCATCAATTGTGCCATCTTGAAGGGGCTGAAGTACAACCAGGCCACGCCCACATTCCACCAATGGCGGGACAGCCGGCAGGTGTATGGGCTGAATTTTCAGAGCGCGGAAGATGCCGAGAATTTTGCATCTGCCATGATGAAGGCGCTGGAAGTACTATCATCACAAGGTAAATTACATTGCCTTTCTCTGTCTCTCTCTGTGTTGAGAGTCTGAGACTAGCCAGTCAATGATTCAACTCTTTGTTGCCTAGTCTCAGGGTCTGCTTGGTCTTGTGTCTGAATCAAAGGGCTTGCTGCCAGTAACATAAGAGTCTTTGGGAAGTAACCGTAGGTGCTAGTCTATGACTCCCATAGGCGCAGTCTTGCGCCAGGCTGTAACCGCAACTTTCAGACATTGTCTTATTCAACCCTAAAAGAGCTGGGTTTTTCAGACCATCTCACAGCCTGGGAGGGACAGATTCTTCCCCCCCCCCCCCATATTCGGTTGTACAATGTCTGAACTTTTGAACTTGGCATGCACACAAAGACATTCACATCAGTTTCATCTGAATCCAACTACATGTACATACAGTACGGCTTTGATGCTTATGCCATTTGAAGTTCAAGCAAATTTGTATGCCGGCCCATCGTAAGTTCCCTAGCAACACGTAAGTTAAGATGAGTCATTGGGTCATCGTAACTCACGACTTTGGACCATAGTAGAATTATTTTAGCAATGGCACTTATGCTTCTTGCTAAATTCGAGGTTAGACGAGCTCTTTAATAGAAGAGAAAGAATATTTTAAGACAGAAAGAATCCCTTAGATTCTCTGACGGAGGAAGAGATATATCAGTGCTACAGATTCATACGAAATGGGATTTTCAAGCTTCTGCAAAGAGTTGAGCCAGAAATCGAGCCTATCACGCAGGTAGCAACATACATGTACCTTGTTCACAAAAAAGTATGTCTAGGCCTACATGCCTGCCAGTAGACATGGTAGACTCCGATAACTCCAGAAAAATTTCTAAATATCTGACACAACTTCTGACCATCGCTGGTTGAAAACTAAATTAGCGCCACCACCTTTCTTTTCTAGCAGATGACACACTTGCAGGGTCCCCATCTAAGTAACAGCTGTCCAATTATTTTCCATCATTTAAGTGCGTCCGCGTCCTTGTCGCCATGTTGGATTTAGTGCAAACAACTACAGTTGCCATAACATTACACTACGGACGTGGAACAGCCGTTCCAGTTTTAGTTTCATCCTCGTCCAACAAATACATCTTCCCGTATTCAAAAATAGAACGCATCGTGCGTGCGATGTGTTTCGTGAAATGCTCCATAGAACCCGTCACAGCTACGATTGATCACAGCGCTTTGATGTATCGTAAGTCAACGATTGATCGTGAGTTTAAGATGAGTTTAGTGAAATCGGCCCCTGGATACTTACGGGCTTGATATACATGTACATTCTACCTCCATGGACTACCCATCATTTGACGCTTTGAATATGTAAAGACACAGTGGCAAGCACATAAGGACGAGATAGACTTTATCTGTTGCTGCATACAGAAATGAGCCAGATCAGTATCCCAAGAGCTCATGCTCCAAACAAAGTGCATCCGAGATCTGCCCCATCCACAGCGTAGTCATGAGGGGACTCACCTGCATGCTTTGTTCCTGAATTACCTCGTTATTTGAATACCGAACTGGCTTATTGTCATGGTGTATTTGGACGTCTTTTGTGTAACTGACACAGAAAATCCTCATGTGTTAACCCCTCGCGGTAGTCCATGGGCAAATACCGGTATGCCAGTCTGTATTGCCTCATTTGCCCTTTCAAAAAGCTTTTAGCCTTCAGTGAATCATACGGCCCTTGACTTTTAACCAGTTTCTGCACTGGAGGTCGTGAAACAAAATCTAGTTATTTCTGTGCACAGGCATGGCTGACGGCTAAGATGTCAAAAATACTTCAATTTACATTAACCCTAACCCTCCTCAATCCTTCACCTGTTGGAGGACTGAGGACTGTTAGGGTTAAAACTGCCAATTTCCCATTTGTTATATACTGTGTATTGCACTTTACCTTTGTTGCTATGGACACACTTTCATGGCAGCAGATATCCCTTTGTGGGTGTGTCCATAACTTTATGAGGTTGTGGCAGGAAATGTCATACAAATGCTGTTGAAATGTTGAGTCAGTATTTGTAGGGTTTGGCTATATTTCATAAATATCCCTCTGTGGACTTGCCTCTTTTGAAAGTCAAATTTTTTGTACCAAATGTACATGTAATACCCTCCGAAAGTGGTTAACGAGGTCACCACTCATGACCTAACCATGTTTCTGCCACTAGAAGTTAGTCATTGTACATGCCTAAACCAGGAAGTTGTACAATACATTTATGTACATGTACATGTACACTGTATATGTCTGTATGGTACCAGTTCATGCATACATGCATATACATGTGTGTTGTTTACAATCAGTATAATGTATTTGCTTTTGTAATGAGAGACCATATCACAGACCATGAAGATTTTATCATGCTCTGCCTCTTGTCTGATTTACACGAAATTGTTTTTGAAACAAAATAGACTTGATCCTCTTGCTGTTCGCATGGATACTCTGTGGGTTCACAAAGTGCATATACATGTACAATATACATGTATGTGTACAGCCTTACATGTAGGAACAAAGTTTGTGGTTAAACAATTTTGTTGTGCTCGTGGAGGTATGTGTAGAACCCTGTCCGTGTGTGTCGTCAAAAATGTTGAAACTGAACCCGTGTGTTTACAGTTAAATAGCCTACCGCACATGTTTATTTCAAATTGTCAAAACTGTTTGAAAAAGTTGAGCTAAAGCACAATACCTGTAGAAGCCACAGAAAGTGCAAGTTCAAGAAATGCCAACACAACATTTCTTTGAAATTTTAGGAAAGTACAGAAAACCTCCACTGGCTTTCCTGTTCTTAGGCAAGAATATACCTTTTTAATTATGGTAGGGGATCGCTTTGTGTCTTTGTTTTTCTTTACATAACAAGGAAACTACGATATATATACATGTACTATCTGGACAGCTGTGAATGACACGTGTACAAGATGTTCCGTAGTTCCTCTCAATAGAGGGCAGCATGACATGGTTGTGGTCTTCCTCTAGAGAATAAGGGATCAGATTCTGCAGTGTTTATCTTGTGGTCTGATGCGGAGAGTTTGTCATAAAAGAGAAGATGTGGTCATATGTACATGTATTATTATCTGGGTACGGATATGCATACATAGGGAATAAGCCATTCGCAAGTTAAAATTGAATAAAATGTGTCACACTGAGTTACCTGATTTGCACATAAACATAACAAGTTGCATTCCCCCAGACTGAAGACACTGTTGTTATACCTCATGATTCAGGGCAAGCTTTCGCATAGCGACCACCATCTCTGGAATGGACTGGTTCCTTTGTGCCCTTCTTATCCATTGAGAACAGTGTATTGTAACGAGGCGTCTCTTATGTAACTAAGCAAAAGCTTGCCCCGAATCACGAGGTATAGCAATAGTGTCTTTAGTCTGGGGAATTCAAATCGTTATGTTTAGGTGAATAAAAAGAACTCAGTGTACCAGATCTTGGTCAAAGTTAACTCCGAAAGGCTTATTGTTTAGATCAGGTTGTATTTCAGGTCAGTGAAATAAATGTACCTGGTATTCTCCCAATGTTGTACAGTGTCATTGTTTTTGAGTACATGTACTGGTACCCCGGTAGTACTTGAGAGTGGGCCACTTTGGTTCTGTATGTATTTGGGTGTCATTGATTTTTTCTGGTTTGCTGGTATTTGTTAGCTTGGTCTGTTGGTTGTAGTTCATTGATTTAGTAATTGGTTGGTCAGTCCATGCATACAGTTGCATGTATGGCTTGGTCTGTTGGTTGGTCTGTTGTTTGGCCGTACATGTACATATTAAGTCAAATGATTGGTCAGTGAGTCTTGTTCAGTCTGTCGGTCAGTTCAACAGGCGATGAGTTGGCACTGGTGGTTTTGAGGATGTATCATTACATCATGGCCATGGCCAGCTTTGTTAAAACAATTACCACTTACCGCATGGTACTCGTGTATGACAAAGCAATTGTTAATTCCTTTTTTTTTTCATTTTTTTTTTAGGTTTTCCTCTCAGGATATATTACAGCAAAAACCATTTTTGTGCAATTGGAATAACCACAGAATGTGAAAAGGAAATGTCCTAGCCATTTTTAGGTAGTAAAGGAGTGTATCAACAGGAATCAGTCAGACTTTAGATTTGACACATTTACAGTAGGTGACAGTTTTTTTCTCCGTCTGTACATGTACCAGCATATCTGTGATGTTGTTCCGGAAAAGTGACAACATCTACTTCATTATTAATGAGACCTATTTAATCCTAGCCCTGCCTTATCTTTCAAAATCTACTTGAAGGTTTGGGAGAGACTTTGAAGGATTGAGGAAGGAGGAAAGTAAAGTCTGATGGCTACTAATTTACGAGTGTGTACATGTAACCTGACGCTCCTTTAAAATTGAACAGTTTAATGCATCTTGGAATAGCCAGGTAGTCGGGTGTTTTTTAGTTGTTGCAAAGAAGAGAATTTTTGAGAATTTCTGCCAAGAATTCCAAGAAAGTTGCCTGTATGTGGTAAGGCTAAAGAGGTGCTGATGGTGTTTATTAGTGTACTGTAACAATACTTCTGGGAACGTGAATTTATGTCTCCACACATTGATCTGTTCCCGGCAGAAAGGCACTCGGGTAATTTTTCCAAACAATTCACCGTGCAACAGCTGCACTGTGGAGGAAGGATAAGCATCCGTCCATCAGGAAGCAGACAGCACATTTTCACGGAGATCATTTCATAGACCCAATTTTCATTGATTTTCACTAATAAGAGGTACTTGCAGACACAAATAGTGCTTGAATCTCGTTCAGTCACCCTTTTGTGGGTCATGTACACGTAAAATACATGTACACGTGTTTTCAGAATCCCTTGCTGTCCGAACACACACTGCGCAGAGTGTAAACCAAGTGCTGTTTTTGAAAGAGCACATTTCAGTTTGGCTCATACACCTCCAAGCACTGGCTAAAAGTTCCTAGTTTATTTCCGTCCCCTCGAGTGAAAGAACTATGAAATTTGCATGGATCCCTGTTACCCTTACAATGGACATACAAACATTCCCCTTTTCCACCGTAATCAAAGAAAAGAGAACTTTTCACAGAAGCTGACCGTCCCCTGCTTGGCCTGTGATTTCTGGTAATGGAGGATGCAACTTGGCCATGGAGCTACCCTTTTCCTTTTTGCCCGAGCTCACCACACGGTGACGCCATTCTAAATATAGTGTGTTTCCTGCATTCCAGCTTAAAAAGCCTCGGAATGTCTGGCAGAATCACTCAGACCCTCAGGACACCACTGTCATATATATTTTTTTTTTGGCTTTCTTGCTCTGTGTCTCCCTCCGAGAGTAAGCAAAACAGAAGTTGAACCTACGGTAGGCTAGTGGTAGCCAGCCATAGCGTCCCAGTGTTGATTGAACTTGATTTGCGGTGTCGTCTTGCACTGTATTCACTTATTCCTTGAAGTTGAGATTGTAACTAGCGTGTTCAGAATGAGGATATCAACTGTCCGCATCGATTTAGGTGAGACAATGTGTTTTTGGTTTTGTTTTTTTTTGTTTTTTGTGTTAGAACTTTTTTTAATTTTGAAAAAAAAGAAAGAAAAAGAATCTTGAATTCTAAGCGAATTCCAGCTTCTTGAAATGGATGTAAAATGTGGTGTCCAGGTAAAGTTGTTGAACCTGAATGTGCTAAACTTAATGGAATTCAAGGGAGTGATATTTGTTGGACCTGCTCATCCTATCATTGGTGATCAGTAGATTTAAAATTTTGTTTTAGCTTTTCTTTTGTTTTGTGTTCTGTAATAGTTTGATTGATCCTAGGGGAAGTATCGAGCATAATCTTTGGAAGTCTTTCTTTGAAATGCTCAAATTTAGTTTTGTGACTTTACAAGTGTACACAGTGTCTGTTGGGTCTTGTCCGAATTGGTTATTTTAAATGTGACTAAGACTTGGGCTTTTTGCCATTGAGGCATAGTGCTGAATAGTCACAGCCATACCAAATCTGTACCCATGTCTGACATGGCCTCTGCGCTGTACATTGTAGATACTTGGCATTACTATAGACACACATCAACAAGAGAACAAAATAGATTGCTTTTACCAACAGAGATTTTAAAAAGTCATCGAAATACACAAACAAAAAGTTACATTCACCAACAGTTTTTGCCATCTCAGAATATTCAAAATGGAAATTGAAGGACAAATATACTTTTCACGTAAACATGAGCTTGCCAAAACTTACAACCTCCTTGAACTCTGAATAAACCCTCTTTACAAAATCACTTTCAAGTATTACATGTGCACGTACCACGTAACGTTGCGGCAGTAAGCTGCCTCCTGTATTTGTGATGTGCAAGATGGCATCTGAGTGATATAAATCGTGTCAGTCATTTTCAGAATCTGAGCATGAGACCTTTCTCGACTAATGGAATCATAGTATGAGAGACATAACATAACAGTGCTTTGATTAAAAAAATGGAACTTTTTGAATAATCAAGTACCTGATTTTTTCAAATTTGGTGGAAAAAGTAGGACATCTGTGTCAAAATGTTGCTGAAACGCAGGTCAATTGAAAATGACATTAAATTGTTTGCTGTTAGAGTGCTTTAGTGCTGATGGATGCGTGTTGTAATTAGAATCCTCGCCGATGCACCCCACTGATAAGCAGCACACATGCACCTTTCCTGAACTAAGCATGAATGCATCCTGGTTGTCCTCTTCTGTGAAATTCTTTATGAAGTGTCATCAGGTAATCAGTGTCCACCAGCTGGTTTTTCTGACTTTGATCGGCAGAGGCAGAGCCAATCAAAACCAAGGCAGTGTCCACTCCAGCAAAATTGATGTTCCCTTTGGAAGTGCGCCAGTTACATTTATAACTTGCACTTATGCACATGAAAAGTAACTTCAGAAAAATGTGTACATATGTACCGGTACATGCATATAATTGTATTTGTTTCAACAGCTTGGCATTTGACAGCGTGCCAGTGGTTTTGGTTTGTTGTGTGCTGTAAAGGACCGGTTATGAAGAGATAGTCAATATATACATATGCATTATGTATAGCTACCACTGCCTACCTGTAAATTGCATTTGATTTCATATGCTTACTGGTATATAGATTAACTTTCTAATGGAGGGATCAGTGAAACTTTTTTACTTTGTGTCACAAAGTTGTCAGATTTTTTAATGTTATTGGTGTGCCTGGCAAGCATAATTTTGGCCATCAAAACTTACCTGGCTGCTAACTAGTAGAGCACTTGTACCATTTTTTCTTACACTGTTCCAGGAAACACAGTTCACGTACAAAGAAATGTGCTGATTACGATCTCCTTTTCCCCTCAGCATACATGTAGTTTTTCCAATAAAATGAAAATTGAGTAGGAATTTTATACGTTATTTTACTTCTCTGAAAATGGCCAACTATGTTTTGTATAGGCCTATAATGCAACTACCATGTAAATGTACTTCCATAGTGAGACATCACACAAAGACAGTTTAAGATAGATTACACATGTACTCACATTAAGTTTTGTAGCAGACTAAATTCCAACATTGTTTCCAACATGACCGAACATTACTGTTCTGAAGAATAAATTTTCATATAGCCAAAACAATGCCAGCTCAGGTTCATTATGATATTTTTCACCTGGGAACAGATGCAACAGCTTGACACTAATTATATGCGTGTACTAAATTATGGAGATCACCTTTCTCTTTGGAGGTTTTTCATTGGCTGATGTGAAGAATGGCAAGAAATTGGTGCAGCAAGTAGAAATTATGTGAGGAAAGTTGTAGGGTACATGTTAGCAAGCCTTGCATTTAACACAAAGCACACGTGAAGCATTGTTGAGTCATCAGTGTTCTATGCCGAGGATTTTAACTTGATCAGCTTGGGCCATCCGTCATCCCTTGGTGTCATGACTGTACTCAGTCAGGAATGCGAGGTATCCGAGAGTCGGCCTCAGCCTCAGACTGACTGAGACAGCTACACAACTGCAGGTCTGGCCTCTGTCTTCTGAAAACCACTCTTCATCTCCAGTGATGAAACTTCTGGAGATATTGTGACCCCCTTGGAATAGCAGACAGGGGGGGGAATATTAAAGGAAAGCACCCCATGGTTTCCCTTTTTGGACTCAGTTTGAGTTGTGCAAACTAGGTTTTTCATAGACTTCTGTTGGTTTCATAATTTCTAGGTTTCCTTTTAAGCTCAAATTTAAAATTGAAATCTTCAT
Organism: Acanthaster planci; assembly: GCF_001949145.1. Next base: position 866,363 of record NW_019091368.1, read on the forward strand.
CAAATAAGCTGTTTGAACATTGCATAACTGTATACCAGACAAGTTTACCTACCACTGCCACAGTTGCAGGCTTGACGGTCGGGCTTTTAACTCTGTTCAGTTGTGTGCTTTGCAATTTGTTACACATTCTTCCTGGGTCAATTTGGGTTCAGTTTCACAGAGCTTCTGGCACTACCAAAAAAATTCATATTTGAAAATTATTTGCTCAGAAAGTGATCAGAGTGCAAGTAAAAAGCAACATAATCTATGATAATACAATTGGTAGCAAAGGAGTCTACTGCTGTGGCTGCGGCTAGTTCCCATAGAGTCGTGTATAATCTCAAGCCGCAGCCACATTATCTGGATGTGGCCTAATACTGCTCCATTACATTTGTGACCTGCTCTGCAGAAAGGGTATTAAGTTGTACAATGCCAAAACACATAATGGCCTGTTCTATTTGGAGAGGGCAAAATTTCTTCAAAAATATGACTTTGTGTTTTTTTCTTTAATAGCTTTTATAATATCTATATTTCCAGAACTTGTGACTGCAAACATGGATACTGATGAATAAAGATGAAAAATTGATCATTCAGTTGGAAATCCTACATAGCATTGTGTTTCCAAGTGCTATACTTTCTGAGCTTTTATCTTGAGTGCTTTCATTGAATCTGAAAATGTGGATGTACAAATGTCTATACATGTATATATCTCCGGAGTGCAGTGCATTACAGGGGTCATTCACCTATCAAAATGTAGCTTGTGATATACAGAATCCAGCCATTTCAAAAATTCATAACGTGATTCTGGCGACTTATTACCCATTTCTCTAGAGCCGGTCACATTTGCTCCTAGTGCCTGTGCTGCTTCAGACACCTGTACACATCTTAATTGTGCCCAAGGCCTCAACATGTTTCCCCTGACTGCTTGCTGACTGAAAGAGTCAATGGCAGAAAATACCCAGTTGAAGGACAAAAGACATCACAATCACCCAGTATGGCTCAACCAAAGATGTGTGAAAACTCCATGTATTCACATGTAAGATAGGCACTCAAGGCTACACAGAAAGGTCTCATGCCATTCTCAGAATTGACTGGATTGCACTGTGCCTTTTCCAAAAATGAACCTTCTTTTTTACACATTCATTTTCCTAACCAGAAAAAGAAAGAAGAAAGTAGAAAATCCATTTCCAATTGTCAGCACATTTACTTGAATGGAAAGTTGATTTCTGCCCTTCTGTAAGCATTCCTGATGCTGAATTACCCTCAAGTCCGAAAAATCTCCGCTTACAGTCCCCTTAAAGACTTGCCATCCCAGCCGCCTGCTGCTTTCCTCTTTATCTCCCAGAATAGGATGATGACAACATCCTAGCCTAAGTTTAAACATGTAACCATCTCCCCTACCAGCTGGGAGCCAAGCAGATGGTCTTACACACCACATACGTGATCACCTCAAACTGTCTAAAGGCTATATATACCACAGGATGCATCACGGAGGATCACTGTGTAACCAAGATCTGCCGTGGAGAAGTTATCTGATGAGCAAATGGAGATCTCTCCTGCCCTACTTTGTCTCTTTGATATGTTGATGAATCTCTGGAAAGCAGCTGTGGTTACGAAGCTATTGTTCCTGCCATAGATTATCAAAAGAGGTTGTTGTGCCAAGACTCACCGCATTATCAGTCCGAAGAGGAAGTGATCAGCGAAGTACGTATTGCATTCATCAGTGGTATACAGAATCAGTGCACCTCCCACAAGGAAGTCCTCAGAGTGAACTGGTCTGTGCGTGGATCACACGTCTTCATCTTTTGTGTCGCAAAATTTTCTCTTGACTCTGTAGGGTGTCAGCAAGCCTCAGACAGGGCTGGTCTGCTTTCATTCCTGGCGTTTTCCAGCAAGACTTGTACATGTGTATTAAGCTCAGACTGTGAGATCAGTCAGTTTCCAGGGTTGGTTGCATCTGCGTCCAAGTGTGTGGGACCGTGTCATTCCAAGTTGTTCATCTAAAAATTTTGCTCTCACAATGAGCGTCACAACCAAATTTGAGTTTCCAATGGCCAATCACGATAATGGAGGCGATGCGACTGTCAAATCGCGATCGGTTCTCAAGCTCACCCTGGCTGACTCTGACGACGACATGCTCGATGAAGGTGTGGTATGCGTTATTGATTCACAATCGTTGTGGTATTAGTTGAACATTTTAACATACTCTTCGTCTAAAATTCATATTAATATCTAGTTTGCTGCTTGCATGGAAAGTTACTTGTGGCGGCCATTTTACCTGTCAATCTTTCAGGTAAACAAATGCATAGGTACTTGTACATGTGAACAAATGAATATGCTTACAGAAATTCCAAATGTATAAACTAAGCCCTTCATTTATTTTTGAACGTGTATTGTTTTGAATGGAGCACCAATTTTTAAATTACTAATTTGAAATACTTCTCTTCAGAAAGCACCAAGAAATATTTTGTTTCAGTAGCAAATGGTATCTCTTTGAAAGCATTTTACTGATTTAATGACTTCAGTAGCCATCAAAATTGAAATCTAAGGCACCATTTTGGAAAAGTCCCTCCTGAAACATTTACGTGCTAACCCTGTACAGTGAATAAATGGCACATTTTTTGTTTTGAAATCCTTGTTGGACCGCAAGTCTCCAGGTGCATGTTTGTAATATTAGCATGGCTGTGACATCCTAAATTTGCAGAATCACACGGAAAGCAGGCTTTGTTTTCTGGGAAATAAAGTTTAAATGACTCTGTGTGGGGTATGTTGGCAAACACAGAATTGGGGGCTGTAACCTTTGTGACTCGTTTTGCAAACATTCGTAGGCAGAAGTAAAAGTTTCATTTAGGGCGGTAAAGTAAATACCTGCTCCATATTTGCAGTAGCAAAGCATTGGCGTGCGTTTGGGGGCAGTTTCTGTCTTGAAACCAAATAATTGCTTTGTGTGATCAAACTCTCAGTTAAAAAGGAAGTGAAACCAAACATTTTTAAAATGTTGGTTTCAACATGTTAAGTGTTTCCTGTTCATCATGCACGGTGTGTAATCAAGACAGCTGTACATTAGGTGTTAAGTTCTTGTACATGTACTTCATGCAGTATTCTTGATCCCTAATTTGGCAGTAGCTTCATCTGTACACATCTTACCGGTAGTTATGAAAAATAAAAGTGTACCACGAGTTTGTCTGCATTATACCTTGTGCTAACTCCACATGGTAACCACAGGGGGTGCTGTTTGACATACTAGTGAGATTAGCAAGCATTGCACATGTACATGTTTGTGCTACCAGTTTTCAACGGACTGTGCACAAATGCGCAACTTTGTCTGTACATGAGCCAGTAATGTTTTGGTTGTGTCCCATTATGTTCTTTTCCCCGACCCCTTTGCTTTTGGGGGGTTTTCTTTAGATTTGATTTTTGTGTCTGTCTTATTTGTTAAGCTCCGTTTTAAAATTTGTTTTCACCACTGCACTTTCATGGTGGAACATTGTACACAGAGCTCCAGATGGTATTTGGGAGGGGGGGCGGGTTGTAGTGAAATGCCACTGTACTGGATTTCAACCACAAGGAAATATGTTTCAACCTTGTAAATACCAGCTCACTGGCCTGGGCTACGTGTGTACTCCAAGGCAGTTCAATCTTTGCTCTGCTATGCAGGACTCAAGCTCTGGAATTTCCTTCTTAAAGAAGCAAGGTCATTTTGTTTCCTTTTGACAGGGCACTCGCATTGAGAAAAATCAAATCCAATATCTGCTGGAATATTTGATCAGGGCAACCCAAGCCTGGACCAGGGCAGCACTGGCCCTTGTTTGCAGTCACATGATTGCAGGCCAACGTTCCTTGTCATAGGTCTACCCAGCAAAGAATATTGCTCAGCTAATTTTCTAGCTTAGCATAAAATCATATGTGAACTAGCCAGAAGTAGCTTAGGCTGCATGATGCTTGAGCTGCTATGCTGTTGAATTTCGCATTCTCGCATTTCATCCGTATTTCATCAGGATTTCAAAGTGACTCAAAGTAGTACATGTAGACTCTTTTGTGCCTGCAATGAGTGGTGAAAAATTTCCTTATTACTGGGTGTTTGGGAAGTTGGGATCACTTGGAATTGACCCCTTCTGTCTTATTTAGCCAAGGAAAATGATGCAGTATTGCATTGTCGCCATACCAATCTCACTTTGCAGCCATATTCACGTCTGGCTTTTCAGTGCTGAGAGCCTGGTGCTTTCATTCATAGTTTCCTGTACCTTGCTATGTGAGCAACGCTGCCTCTAAATGGAATTGTCATGACCCCGACTGCCCAGCCTTACTCTCAGTTTGAAATGGCCCAGAAATCACATAAGAGCTTTATAAGGACAAGGGTATGGGCTTAAGAATATACATGTACATGTATAGTTGATCTTTGTCCAATTAGTTTGTCCAATTAGTTTAATTTATTTGAATCAAGACAATTGATTGGCCAGTTGGGAGGCCACTGACCTTGATAGTTTGAGTAATAGAGTGATCAGTTGGGGGAGGTTTTTTCAGTCATTTTTTTGTAAAATTGAGCTAAAGGTTAGGCTTCTTGTAATTGCATTTGGTAAAAGAATTTAAACACACATCTGATGTGAGATTTACCCTCACCATCATATTTGTGAATTGCTTTCACAGTGATTGTTCTTGCATGTTCCCGGACGTGCAGGGACCACATTTGATCTGGGGTTTTATGTAAACTGTTGCTCTCTGTCTTTGTACCAAGAAAAATAGATCACAACTGCTTGAGGCTAAGCTACATATCAGTTCATAGAATGTATACAGTTTGCCATTGGTTTGCTGTTGTACTGTAACACAACATTCACTGTGTGCTTAAATAATCTAGTATTACATATTGTTTAAGACATTTCATCAGTTTGACCAGAAAAAGTTGTTGCCATATCACAAAGTCATGTTTGGTTGTAGCTGCAATATTTTTTTCTAGTATTTTTACATCTGTACAGTAAATGTATGTGTTAACTTGTATATATGGGTGATTCTATAAATTAGAGGTCCAACTTGGGTGTTCTATTAAGAGTGAAACCATTCAGCTTGTCTGGATGGAACTAATATTAGTACTGTTCACATTCTGTAGATCAAACAGCATTACATTTTTTATGACCTGTACAATATACTGTTCAGTCTGCACAATGTTGGATAATCTTGTGACAATTATAACGAAGAAAAGTTGAATGGCTTCACGTCTAACAGGACACCAAAATGTCCCCAAGTTGGACCCCTAATTTATAGAATCACCCATATGTATATGACTTCCTTCACAAATTTCAACCTACTGGCACGAGTGGTAACACACCTGGGAGAAGGAGAAAAAGTACCGCTACACGGAGAGTCAGTTCAGTTTTCACCTAGGGAGGGGTCAAAATTGTCCTCTGAATAAAATGTCACTTGTGCCTGTCTGCCCCGTCTCTATTGATGAAGTCAAAACAAACTAGTCCATTGATTTGAATGTTGTCACAAACAGTGCAGGATTACTGCCACTTGTACGTTTAGTGCCATTGAACATTCTGTGACTGGTGAACCTTGTTTTCTTGTCATTGTTCCATTGTTTAGCCCCACCCAGCCAGCATAATTTCCAACAGCAACAGCAACAGCAGCAGCAGCAGGCAGCGCAAGCCCAGGCAGAGGAGGAAGCCAGACAGAGGTAAAAAAAAAAGAAAGAGAAGAGAGGAAACTTTGGGGTTTTATATTTTGGTAAGACGTCCAGGGTTGATTTCATGGAGCTGAATAGCAGAAACATGTTGCCCTATAAACTTAAGGCTTAAGTTAATTAAGCAAAGATCAGCCAGCGAGCAATCATATGAAATGTGCATTGCATGACTTTTTAGCGAGGTACGTGTACGTGCTGTTGCTTAGCAGATTTTCTGTGCTTAGTAAGAAGTCTGTGTGCTCAGCAGCCTCGTAAAAATGGAATCAAGACATTGGCAGATTTGGCTGGGAGTTGCTGCCCCACGATAATGATAACCAGAAAACAAGTTTTTCTTTGAGGAAAAACATAGACCATGCAAAACATCTTTCAAGTTTGGGGGGATTAAGTGATTAAGCTCCTAGCAGCAATATTTGATGTCTGAGGCCCCAACACTTCTGGGCCGTTGGAGAGGGACTTACAAGAAAGAAGGTAACTAGTAAATTTGTGAATTAGTGCAAATCAGGAAGCCAGATTTGTTTGATGAAAAAGATACCTAATATGGACCATCCTTTGTCTTTGAAGCAACCACTCCAGTTGAAGGGACTTGAGGTTAGTGACCCAGCAGTGGCGTAGCTAGGATTTTACTAGTAGGGGAGGGGGCACCAGCATCTTATGGGGGGTACCAGCTTTCAGTGGTGTGGTTTTTGGGGGCAAGTTTTGTTACCCTTGTTCAGTATCCATTCATCCATTTTTTCAGTGGGGGGGGCACCTGGGAGGGCATCGGGAATTTGTGGGAGGCACATGCCCCCCTCCCAATGGCTACGCCACTGTGATCCAGGCATGAAAACTACTTATGGAAGCACATTTCATTTGGAAAAGGCAGGTGCTTGCAACAAAAGTGTATTTGGAAGTGGTAGGTTTAGTACAAGAAGAGGACTGTTGTCAGAGAAGCCTGCTGGATACAATTTTCTCCAGATATTGGTGCCATGAGCCAAACGTTTTTTTCCATGTTCCTGGCATATGAAGTTCATTCGGAGGAGTCTGGTGTCAATACCAAATTCCAGACAGAGGTTGTCTCACGAGTGGATATCATTTTGACCATGAATTAAGAGCAGTATCTCAGAGAAAAGTTCACACTGTCATCTGTTTGTCATTCTGCTTGACAATTTGACAACTACTGCAAATGCCAGACTGCAGAAGTCTCGCATCTTGGCCCGCCCTGACCTTTTGAAAGATAGCGTACTTCTATCATTCGGCTGTTATAGCAAATCTGAAGATTGTAGATGGACATAATATAATCACTTTCCGTTTTGCCTTCAAAAGAACTGAGCAGATACGTACATGTACATTAAATTGCATATGACTCCATTCCTACGTACAAATGTGCAGTTTGGGTGTGAAAATGTACATGAAGGTACTGTACATGTGCATTGTGTTTACGTGGGCATTTTTCTGGGGGAGGGCAAAGCACTTATCAACAACAAACCAATAAACCTTTTCGGTCAGAGGCCAATTTTAAGGCGTTTTCCAGCAAATTGGTGATTTTCATCCCAGTAATCTTTTTCTATTCTCTGTCTTTTTTTTTTTTTCATTTTTTGTCAATTTTTTTCCTGGGTTGGCACCCTCTCAAACCCCTGTAAGACATCCATGCATACATGTACATGCTTTTGTGTTTGGGGAGGTTTGTCACAAAATTTGGCTTGTTTTTTGGAGAGAGCGAAGCTATTAATAGTTCCACCATCACAGCTTTCCATCATAACGATATGGAACCGTCTGTTCCACCTATGCATTATGGGATAGCCTAGCATTCCTGTCATTCCTGGCATACCACACTGACTAAATGACAGACATTCCATAGACACTAACAGATGATTAAAAGATGTGCCCTCCTGAGAAAGGATGCTTTTTTAACTTGAGTTGAGTGTCTTTTCTCAAAATAAATTCTGGTTCTTAAAAGTAAGAAAACATTAGGCCCAAACATTCTATGTCATTTTTTAAAAATCCAAGGTTTTTGTTACAAAATGCATTTTAAAAAAGGGAACTGAACAGTGCTTTTTTATTTATTTATTTATTTATTTAAAAGGCAGGAAGAGGGAAGATGGTTTTTAAAAAAACAGAGCTTCACTTGATAATTACACTAAGTGAAATCCATTGTTCTCTACGTGCATTTGGCATTATCTCTTTGGTAATCTTTGACATCATGTTAAAGGACAAAATTCACTTTCTAAATAAAACATACATTTTGGCAAATTCTCAAGTACATATACCCAGTTTGACGGCAGGATACTTGTATGTTGTTGGAATTACATGCACTTGCTCTCTGTATACTGACCTGACATTGGTAGCCATCACCTTTAGGCTGTAGCAGTTAAAGGAATTGCTTATATAAAAAAATTTCAGGAATTGTCGGGGGACATGAGTCTTATTGATATTTGTCATAGAACTTCCCTGAAAAAAGTTGGCATAGCACGAACTGACTCCGTACCACAAAGTGATTTTATAATATATGCTGTGTGGAAAGGTTTCTCCCAAATGACACTATGAATTAGTCAAGTTTTGTTCAAATATTTTACTGTACATACATTCAGAGTACTGAAAGAAAGCAGAACTTCTGTTTTCCCAACAAATCGAGCTACATTCAGGAATGTTTTTGTTTTCCTCTTTTGTGTTTGTTTTTCTTTTTACTTTTACCTGGCTGTTGTTGAACAGTTTGAAGTGTTTGTTAACATCTCACCTGATCTCGTCACATTCGATTTTTGTGAAGTAAATCTCTTTTCCTTGAATTGTTCCAGAGCGTTAGAGCAGCAGCGTGCACAGCAGGAACAGCTGCGGCGACAGCAACAGGAAGAACAGCTCCGACAGCAACAGTATGAGAAACAACAGAGACTCCTCAATGAGCAAGCAGCAGGTAAGGCCCTAGTTCAAAAATTAGGGACTTTGAAGACTGTATGGGAATACCAAAACTTAAGGCAGTGAAAACCAGCAAAATAGGAAAACAGACTGGCACCTGGCCAACGCTCCTTCTCACTGCATCAGTTAAATGTATCAAAATTTGAATGTAGCAGGTCCTTTACACTGTCTCTGTTTCTACATTTTCTCTCCAGTTGTGTGAACAGACTATGGTCATTCTTTTTTTGGGCACCCCCAGCTATGCGTATAAACCTAAGGTCTCCGGTACAGGGAACCCTGGCATGAAGTAATTAAAATGTCGGGCAGGGGCTGAACTAGAAATCCCTTGACTTCACTCTGAGGTGGAAAATGCTGCAGAGAGGTCACTTTTAAAACTGCACTGAGGCCCCAGATTTATAGGTGAAATATTAAAGACCTTGTGTTTGCCTCTTGCAATGTTTGGAGGACTCTGTCCGGTGGAGAGTGAGTAAAATTACTTTAAGAATGTGTTGTATGTTTCTCAAAAAAAATCATGTACATGTATTTTCCAGTATGACTTAAGCATGTACAATAGGTACTGTTTGTAGTCAAAGGCATGCTTCGGTATTTTCATCAGTAGCGAAGCTCTTCAACCAGCTTCAAATCACTTCGTCAAACTTGTACAAATAAACTGCTTCATTAACCGCATCGTCCAAACCAGTATCACACTTCTTATCTCATCCTGTGTCATTTTGAAACCTCGTCAGTTGTTGAAGCTTGCTATCAGCACCCCAATTAAATAATTTCCTTCCTTGGTATCTCTTTCCCAGGGGGAATGCGCAGTCAAGAGGGTTCTTACTTTTCCATAAGTTCATCAGCCGTGTACTTATACGGTTGAGTCAGAATGTTTGGGCATATCAAATTAATTTGAATGAAATTACGGGTGGGTGTATGAAGTAAACCACAGTCTTGTTCATGGAAATCCCAGTGGACAGAAGTATACTTCTGTCATGTTTCCGGCTATTCTAATGGGCTGCCAAAGTTTGCAGGAATATTACCCTTAGTTGTCAGGTTTTGGCCTCAAAACGTACATTTGCCCCATTACATTTAAAAGAAAGCCATATTGTCACATAGTAGGGTGTATGTAGAGCCAGTAACAGATTTTGGGGGGTGTTTTACTGTTGTTTTGCTTTTTTACTGATGGGCAGTCATAATTTTCCCAGCTGTTGGTAGGCAAATAATGTGGCCTTGGAAGAGAACTGTCTGTAGGCAAGTCAACTGTTGAGCATACATGTGTACATGTACGTGCCCCCTGAGGAGATGTCACGGCGGCATGCATAATGATAATCATTATCAGGTTGAAAAATATGTTGGCAATCCCAGTCGTTCTTCCCTGGCATCATTATGTGCATTCCTACATGTACACCAGCCGGCCTAAGGGCTCAGTTCATATTGTCGTTAACGGCAATGCCAGTGATGCAACGTGAATGAATTCAATGCTACATGTGCCAAAACATTTACAGCGAAAACTCACAAGATTCTAATTGTCTTGAATCAGACTTTGTGGCTAGTTGTCAGTGCATACAATCATATGTACAAGTTTATCGCACATATTCTTGTGAAGTTTAAGCAAGCTCTAAGTTTGTTTGTCATGATCCAGAGTGAATCAGTTGCTCATCTTGAGTAGCAATGCAAGATCTTTGTTTCAGTGTCAAAGGTGTTGCATTATTACATCAAGGTATGTACAGTGTAACTATTGTGTCATTCCCCCAAACTTTTTTCCTATCGGGTATACAGCATTTGACTGGTCTTCACGATGTTATATCATTAACCAGTTTTAGCACAAGATCGCTGCGCAGTGACTGGGCTACTGTACTTCAGTACTTTACTTTACTGTACTTGGCTACAGTGACTGGTGACGTCTGTTCCTTCAGAGAAACCATCACGTGGCAATTATTTTGTACATTATGTAAGCTACAGATAGCTTGCTTCTACCATTACTGGGGATGCCCTCGGTGCGCCATATGATCTTGTACTCCAGTCAATATCGTACATGTAGTAGTGCACAGTTTGGCCCAATGTCAAATTTTGCCTGACTAAATGGAAACAGCAAAGACTGTCTGAATTATTTGGCTGTGGCTGGATATGACATGCTCCCGTGGAATCCAATTTCCAGAACCTGTCAGCCACAGCCACAGCCGGTTGATTTGGACATGGCTTGAATCATCTTACTAGGTCAACATGTCAGTATTTTGTCCTTTTCCTCCTACAGCTCCTGCTGGCCCACCCCAACCTCCAGCCGCACCTCCAGCACCCCCGGCTGCCCCACAAGCCCCTCCCGTTCCTGCCGTCCCATCACAGCCTCCGCAGACGTCGCCCACTCAGCCTGGTGCTGCACCCCCGGCAGGGGTGCCCCCACCCCCTCCTCCCCCACCACCCCCAGGGGCTGGTGGGGCTCCTCCTGCACCCCCACCTCCACCCAGTGGTGGCGGCGGCGGCGGCGGCGGCGGCGGCGGTGGAGGACTTGCTGCAGCAATTGCCGCCAATGCTGGCAAGCTCAAGAAAGTCTCCAGGGTAAGCTGCAGTGTGTGTTATGTTTTCTTTCTTCGTAAGGAAGTCTTTTGTTTGCTTTTAATTAATGCAGCAATCTTATTCACCGGAAAGTCATTTTTGGACATGTTCCTGAATTTATTGTATACAATGTAATTTGTCATATGAGATGGTGCCAGACTATTTCAGGCTCTGTGCCTCGGTTTCATTGTTTTTCCGTGTTGCTTTTAAATGTTCAGATGTAATTAGTCACAAGTTTTAAATGACTCATTGTGAGTTTCCATGCCTCACTTTCTGTTTTTTTAGTTTCTCTGAAAATGTTCAATTGTAACTAATCACATTTTTAAATTAGTCATCATCCCAAGTGAAATTAGTTCATGATGAACTTTTATTTCATTGCTTTCATTTTGATTTTTAGGTTCCCCAAATAGATCAAAGTAAAACATGGCTTTCAATTCAGTATGGCCAATTTGTGAATGGTACTCTGTTAGTAGCCATTATTGCAGCTGCTTTATGGTCTTGGCAGGAGATAGATGTCCATTGTATGCCTCTCTCAACCGTAGGCTGGTGAGACTTGCTAAAATGTACATACACCTCAAGTTCAATGCATACATAAGTGTGTTGCCGCTATTGTAACGGCACCGCAGCTACTGTAACGGCATACTCTGTGGTGTTAAGACCAAAGTTATTTCGGCAAATTAGAAAAAGATTAACCCCTGTTGTGGTTTGATGAATGTGTTCTTATCCTTGAAGTTCATGATGATTTTAATTGAATGTTTCAAGCCCCAAGTTTACGTAAACGGCCCAGATTTCATGCAAAATGCTTCCTACTTGATTTCCTCTTCAGGACGAGTCAGGCAGCGGGAGTAGCTCCGGTAGCAGTGCACCAAGCAAAGTGGGCGGAGGAGGTGGTGGCGGAGGCGGGGATTTGATGAGCGAAATGCAGAGGAAACTACAGTCCCGCTTGAAGAAGACAGTGAGTTGACCCACATCTGATAAATACTATTTGCGTGCCTATTATGGTTGTTTATTTCTTGTTATGACACCAAGTATTCCTCAAAAGCACCCTTGGCGCTGTACATGTAGCTCAAAAGCCTGAAGAAACCTGAGGAAGACAGGGAAGAAGTGTTCTGTTCGAAAAAAACAGGAGGCAAATGCAAACATTTAGGTGAACCTTTGAAATTGGGTAGGGGCCGAAAAAACCATCTACACTGGCCTGAAATGGGATTCAATCCCAGAGATGGAAGTCAAGGAAAGGACCACTGCACCAGCCTGACTCACCACACCTACGTGTTCCTGGTTTTCATGTTGACTGAGATTTTTATGTGGACAGAGATTCACAGTGTATCTCTTGCTTGAAATACCAACATTGGCTGGGTGGCTTATTCTGAATCCTACAAAATCCCCTCATAGCTTCTTAGGGATCTTGAAGGATCTAGAAAGATTTAGGGATAATACTGACTGCAGTGACATTGGTTAAGATGTGAAACTTGAACTCTGTCCATTAAAGTCTGTGCCCTTTCCTCTTACAAAAAACCTCAACAAGTGACAAAGCAAATTGATTTGTTTATCAGGATAGCGGCGACAGCAAGCAGACACAGAATGATGCCGGACACCCCAGGACCTGTAAGTACACGTAGACTCGTCTCATTTTCCTCCCCCTACCCCGTCTGCCCACCCCACCCCACCACACCCCACCCCAGCCAATTTGTACCCAGATTTCTGGCTCGCAGTCCACACGTCACAAGAAATCACCAAGTTGTTTTGCTGTTTGTCGCTGTAAAGCATGAGGCATCCCAGCATCCAAACTTTCCGCACACTGCCATAATACACTGTAGGTTTGCTTTTAGTTTGATTGCATGTTTGGAATTCTCCGTGGATCTTTCAACTCAGCACAAATGTCAAGTGGAGTAAACTCTTCATTAATTTATGTTAATTGATATTAATTGATACAATCAGTAACTTACTGACCTTTACATTACTGAGTGCACATATAAGCATGAATTCCTAAAGAGAATATTTTGCTCTTGAGCTAAGTTGGAAGAACCTGGAAAATATTTCAAACATAATAAAAGTAGACCGTCAGTGTATTTTGTGAGTGTAAGGAAGATTTCAAGGTGATGATGTTTCTATATGTTCCCCCCCCCAAAAAAAATAGTTAGTACTTCTGCATACAAGTACTTTCCTTTTTTCTTAGTTCTAACCCCCTCAATTGATATCTTGTTATCCTGTGGTGCAGCGTCGGATTCTGCCCCAAAGAAGCCATGGGAGAAGCAGCCCGGTCCGCCAACGGTCAACAGATTTGGACCAAAGACCAACGGCATGTCCAACGACGCCCAAGTTAGCTCACCCAAACTAAAGTAAGTACATGTATTGTGTGAAGTAAAAAAATGTGGTGTGAAATGGACCCTTTGAAGTCTTGGATGTAAAAAAGGTCATTATTTCAAAAGTGGCCTACGTTGACAACCCCTTGGTTTTCACTGTGCTTGTGTTAGAGATGCTCCTTTCCTCCCTTTTGGTGGAGGGCAGATTGGGAAAGCTTAACTTGGCTATCTGTGCGAACTGTAAAAAAAGGAATGGTATGGTTTACATGCATATAACAGGAACTGCGGTTGGATGTGAAGAACTCATGAGGAAAGCTCGTATAGTGCCCATGAACAAAAGGGCATAAGCCACTGTCTCGTTTCCTTCTATCCTGACTCAAGTTTTACCATTCTGCAGTAGTTGAGAGTGTTTAAAGTGACTAGACACAATCCCTTCAAAAGAGACAGGGTTAATTTCATTGATCGTATAGTGTCTGTTTTCAAATCACCTTACTGTTGAAAAAACCATAGCTCATCCTCAGCCAGAAATATTGGTTCGTACTTGCCATTTTCTTGCACCCCCTCCGTGCAGCAAATTCAAGGTTCCCCAAGGTCGTTGTTTAATTGGACTAATTAATATGACAATTAACAAGGTCCCTTGATCCAGCTACTATGAAGGCCAGTCAAAATCATTAATCTCTCCCAATTTAATCGGATTTGTTGGCAGAATTCCTACCAGTTTGTCCTCAGACGTCTCACTGCTTCTGTTATCGGCGAAATTAAACTACGCGGTCAGAGCCACAGGCTTGACAATTTTGCTTGTTTGTCTTTCTTTGCAGGCGTCGAGGCTCAACCCATAGCAACGGCAGCGAAAGCGACTTGGAGAAACTCAAGCAAGAAATCCTGGCAGACATCAGAGTACAGCTCAACGAGATCAAGCAGGAAATAATTGAAGGTCAGTGGCAGGACCCATCAAGTCACTCTGCTTAGAACAGCAGGGAACTAGTCTTGTGGAGTACACATCGCATGACTTTTTTGGCTAGTAACCCATTTTTGCTGAGCAAAATGTTGTTGCTTTTATCTACTTCTTTGTTATGAACAGCTGGAATTTGCCATTTAAAGTTGTGGCAATACACCTGCTTGGTTTAATTATCAACTGACCCCTTTATTTACTCTATTTTATCATTGACCCTGAAGCTCCCAGCATTTTGGTAGCAAGCTAGCAGTCAGACAACTTCTAGTAGCATGGAGCAACCCAGTGACACTTTCTTTGATCTCCAACAAAATTGGAAAGATTCAGGCCCTTTGTAAAGTGAAAGTGCTAGGGCTGCACAGTTCTGAATTCCACTGAAACCAAGCAATAGCTGTTGTTAGGATTTTGTGGATTTGCAAAGAGTAGGGTGTGGATTTGCAAAGAGTAGGAATAACTCCTGGGCAGAACAAAATATTAATGGTGAACTTAAGCAGTTGTGGTTTGGGGCCTTGTAGAAATATTACTAGACTTTCAGACTTCCCCTGATAGCACTGATTTCATTTCAGATATATGGCCATATTTATGAGGATGGGAGTATAGGGGTGTACTGCGTACCATTCGCTTTTGATTTCTAGATAAGGCATACTCATAAGCCCCACTTGTTGTCAATGATGTGTTTTTAAATCTAAACAAAAAAGGAGAAAGCTGCTTTTGTACTTCCAAATAGGTTTCTCAAAGTTTGGAATAGGGTTGATCATCATGGATGACCAGAAATTGTTGCTTGTACAATAAAGTGTTGGATCAGCGACCAAAGTCTGTGTGTTGTATGCCTTGCAGTGTTACAGCCAAAGATGCGGACAGAAAACGCAAACAGGTGTCCACTCAAGGATTTTTAGTGCTACTTTGCTTCCGAATTCACCGTTTTTCTTTTTCGTCTTCTTTTTTCACTCTCTCTTTCTGTGCAGCTGTCCGAGAAGAGTTGAGTAAAAGATAAAGAGGAGTCCGAGCATCGACCAACCCGTCATTTTCAGTGCCTCAATTTGTATAAACAGCGCCACCAATCTGCCGAAGCAGGCATGCATTATGCTATATACATATTCATAGGTTGCTTTTGCAGCCCCTTATCTCTTATTGGCCAATTTTTTTATACCCTTGTGTAAAGGGGAGAATTTAAACTAACAAGTTTTGCAAGCATGCCTATGTGCTTGATGTAACTATCTGTTAGCTAACAAGTTTCTGGCGTGTTTTTGTTTTTATTTTTTTTTTTCCATCAGGGAACTTAAAATGGCGTAAATGTATCACCTGTAAATTGTATATTAGGAACCTCAACTGCAGTGAGAGAATACTTGATTTGTATCTGTCTTATGGAAATGTGTGGCTCAAGACCATCGGATCAGAGCCGTGCCCACTTCTGTGGCTTTGGTTTCCCCCATGTAAGAATACCCTGGTAGCTTTCAATTTGTATGCAGATCTTAATGAGTGCAGGGAAAAAGCAGGTGTGTATTTTAATTGGATGATGGACTTCTAGTCCCACTTGCCCATGAAGTGCGCTTAAATGAAGGATAGAATTATGATGAAATTTTAACCTTGTGGGAGCATTGGCATTAAAAATCAAATATTGCATTTTATAATACGAGTTGATTCCCGAGGGCTTAATTCTGAGGGGAAGTACATGTAACTTGCCGCATCAAAAACAATTCCGCCCTTGTCTTGATTGTTAATAGGTGAAAAATCATAGCTCTCAAAGAAAGCATTTAACAGTAGACATTACATTGTACATAAAGGCATCATACACTACTCGGTAACCTTCCCTTGATAGGTTCAAAAAACTGAGTATATCAGATAAATTGCTTTGGTGAGAAATAATTGAAGTCCCGAATTTTGAGTGGGCAGAGACTAAAGGCTGTGGCTGGAGATAAAGTTGCCTTCACTGGCCAGCAGCCCATACAAACATGTGTTACACTAAGTCACAGCCATTCTATTCGGACACAGCCAAAGATTGTGTGAGAGCTGCTGTCCACTTTTCAACTATGCAAGTAGTGCATAGAGGCGGCCAAAAGCCCCTGTCTCGTACAGTGCTAGCTCACCAGCTAGATTGGCTGTTTGCAAGATGTTTGCCTAAAGGCTCTCCAGGATCTTCATGTCTCAAAGATTTCCAGGAGGAATTTGCGTAGGTTCACACTGTCTTTCTCTGAAACAAGTCATCTTAAGACTTGTATTGGAAAGAAACTTTTTTAATATAGATAATGTTGGTAATAAAAGAATTCTTAAGTACATATCAAATTATTATTTCTCAAATGAGAACAACTTTGCTGTACAGTGCAGACCTGCATAGAGTATATACTTGGTAGTGACAAGCATTTTAGAGTGTATATTCTTTGTAACTCAAGATGAAGCTGTTGTGTTACTCGATATTACCTTATTTTAACCTGGGTGGTATGTGGAAGTTCACATTCTGCTGCCTTGTACAAGTTGTTGAAACTGCTCTCATACTTAGCTTGTATTTTTTGGTCTTGTTGGAGTCTTATTTCAAATGTGAAGGGAAAAGGTCTCATTTTGTTTCATTGTTTATATTGATTCTGGGGTTGTGAAGGCGCTGAAAATAACCTCTATCTGTAACAGCTTAAGTTACATCAACTGAACCTGCTAGAGCTTGATTTCACGGTGCTCACATTCTGAAGAAAACAGTCACGGAATTTGTAATGGTTTTCTTCTTCTTTTTTTCAGTTCCGCCCATTTCACACTGAGAAGCATTGTATTTGTGGGCCAGAGGCAATCCAGTGATGGTTTCTGACACTGCCCATTTAATCAACTAGAAAAAAATCCTGAAGCAGAATAGCTACAGTTAGAAAATTCAAATCATGTTTCTCTTTCCTCTAAAATGTCTTCATCACCCAAGTGGTTTTGAGGCAAGCACCATGCATGAACAACTTACTTCTGTACTGATTTTTGGTTTGTTCTAAAGTTTGAGTGTACAAATTACTGCATCAACGCTATCAACTTAATCATGCCAGTTAAAAACATGGCCAGTTCCTACTAAAGTGCAAAGTTGTTTTGTTTTTTGTTTTTGTAGTGTGAGAACTTTGACATGTTTTCTTCCTGTTTTCCTGAGAATTTGCCGTTTCCAGTTAGCTAGTGATCATTTGCAATGAAAAGACTTAGGCAGCTTAATTAAGCTTTAGTTTTCTGAGCTAAAGGATCTGAAGGGTAAAACCAAAATTGTACGGACCAAGAAAAATCTGGTTTGGAAGCATATTTCCAAATCACCATTTACTTTGGTTCTTGCATGTAACTGCATTTTCTGATAGATTTCTTATGTTACTGTTTTAAATACTTCTGACACTCATTGATTTATTCATTTGTAATAAAGGACTTTGAATAGCATATCCAGTTATTGTCTAGGAGTTGGCTTCGTTTGAAATCAGGGCCCAATTTCACAGCACTGTTAAGCACACAATTTCACACTCACGGAGACTCTGTGTGTTCATGAAAACCAGAAGCAGTAGGCACAGCAAAAGGCAAGCTTACCTTGGAGGAAAAATTTGCTTCACTTAGTGGCAAGCACCATGAAATAGTGTATCGGGTTAGCAAGATTTTCTTCTGTGGTAAGCATGAGTTTTCTGCTATCTTAGGCGTGACCGTTAAGTTGGGCCCAGAATGTGTAATTTGCAACTGTGCATTTATCACATACTGCCTCCTTGGACAGGCGAAGCTCAGGGGACAAATTTCAACCAAAAAAAAAGAAATTACCGTCACAAACTGTGGCTATTCCTACATGTAACAACTATGTAATACTTAAAACATTTCAGTTAGTGTCTTTTTCTGTTAGTGTAAAGATATTCTGTGGTGCTATTTCCGATTGTCTTTATCAAAGTTTCTCCAGAAAAAATTGACGTTTTGTTAAGCTAGATAAATAATCATCCCCCACACACTCATACATTGATCCACCCTCTGCTACTCCACTAGTTGCCTCTTTCCCCTTAAAGCCGTGGCAGTGCCTTTAGTCTGATATCCTCTGAACAGCTAAAATAGGCGCTCAGAATGTACCCATTAAAAATATTTGTTAGCATTTTGTTACTACCATAATCAGGTTAGTAACCAAGTGGCTTAAGATCCTCTGCCAGTCAGCCAGGTTATCCACGGTATGTAAGGTACCTGAAGTTGAGACACACAGCAAGCTTATGAAATATGACCAGGGCATGTCTGTGTCATTATAGGGCCCCCCTTTCTTCAAGTTACTGTGACTTGATGTGGTGTGACGGACTCATTGTTTACCTGGGATTAACTTGTGTGCAACTCTAGTACTGTTCATGTAAACTTTAATTTGCAGGTATTTAATCACTGAACTCGATGCTTACCCAGAGGTATCCACTGAAACAAGTGACAATTTTTATAATGCTTAAAATCTTACAAATCATGTGTAGCATGCTTTTTGTACATAGGCCAATATTTAGAGCCAAAATTAAAATGCTTTATGCTAATGAATTTCTGCAGATGTAACTGTATCCAAAATCCAGATAATTATGTTGTTAGTTTTCAGTTTATTTAACGAGGTGTTTTGTATATCAGTAATACATGACCTCTCCCGAAAAAAAAATTTGTATACAGGTGACTTTGATTTGCTCTAATAATCAAATTAAATTAGAAGAAATTTGTTTCATAAATAAAAGTAATTTTAAACATCTTTGAATGAGACAAGTGATCCTATAGTTTTACCCTTTGTAAGAGAGGTATCGATCCTATGCTGAAGAAAAATTAGGATATTGGTGAGAACTTACTTGGCAGTTACTTTTATTGAGTGGAATGAATTGAACGCTGATGTGTTTGATTGACACTTAAATCGTTTTATGTGCTAAAAGGGCTATTTTTTTCCTGTCCATAAGGGGGAAAAGGATATGGCATCTTTGCTGCGGTAGGGTCTATTTGGAATCCACGTGCATTGACTGATATTGAATTATTTGACATTCGTGTCAGTTTATAAAAGTTGTGTATAGCTCATGCAATGCTCTCCACTGAAGAATATGATGTTTGGTTTGGGATTTATTGTAATCCATAAAAAAAATATTTATATAAATTTGTCTTGCTTTGTAAGTTAGACCTTTTCCCAAATTGCAGCTCTGTCTGTTAGCATTGGCTTATCTCTGGTCCTGCAACCATTGTAGGCCTTGAGTAGAGGCCAATATCTATGGCTTCTTATTATATGTTCTTGCATTGGTGTTGTGAAAGATCAAGCAATTTTTCAGCTCCAATTACCAAGTGAGGAACCACAGAATGAGATATCTGTAGCCTAACGGGTATGTGGCCGACATTTGAGAAAGGGTCTTCATTTCAAAATGATCTGTTGAATCGTGTATGTGGTAGTCTAACTTCTTTGATATTTAGACAAATTGTAATTTATTTACCGATAAAAATTATTCTTGTGATCTGTTTTAACTGGTATAAATATTGCCTTCCATTCAGCTTGCTCAGAAAAATCTGCTTACCAAAAATTTTGCCAATCCTTTGAGGGATGAAATTAAGGGATTTTTTGCCTTTTTTTTCACTCGTACAATCCTGACTTTTTTTAATCCACTCATTGTGGTACAGTCAAAAATGAAACAAACTATTGACTTACAAAGGTTAACATCCCTTGCCATTCAGTGGTACACTGTGCCCATGTGTGTCAAAGAGTTTCAACTACTCAATAGAGACCAAGAAGTAGTTTCACAGAGAAAATGTTGCCAGGTGGCTGAATTAGTTTGGCAATGCCTGCTCTTAATCTTGGACTTCAGATTAATGTTATGTTACCTCTGTGCTTGGTTTCTATTTTAATGTGTAGTTGAGCTCTCTGGTTACTTTTATTGGCCTCTGTAATGCTGGTGTATGTGATGTGAACCTGAAGAGAAACTCATTCCCCCAAATCAGCCACACAGTATAGCTTATTTGACCCGTGTCACTCAGAGTTCCTCAGAGAAGCAATAACCATAGTTACTCTCTAAACAAAAAGTATATTTTTGACCATTAAGAAGAAAAAAACTTAAGAAGAATTGTAAACTGGACATTAATTCGCACTGTCACTTATACACAGACATGGTGAATTGTGTGAAGAGTTACTGCAGTCATGTTGGTATTTGATTTAACTTTTAATTTAGTGAATTTACTTTTTAATGCTTTCCTGAAATGTGAGGCTCAGAAGTATTAAATTCCAGAGCACAACCTGTTGTAACCATGGTGTGGGTTTACCTCTTACTGACTTCAGACACTAGATTGCAATTACTTATCTGTCTGTTTATGAAAGTGTAATCCTGATCTAATTATGATTCAAAGTATAAATGGCAAATTTGAATAAAATAATGCAAGCTCGACTTTCTATTGATCACGTGAGGCTTCAAGAAAGTGCATTTTGTTGGAGTTTGGCCTTTTGTGTGACTCGACTGGTTTGCACTAAAGTGCGTGAAAACAGTGATGGAACAGTTTAACGGACTCTTTCTCAGATTGATTTAAAGAATTATTTATTCAACTCCAGACAGTTAAAGCACACATTTTGATTTGTTGCGATGTGAATGGAACCGAAATATTCAAGCAGTTGCAGCAAAATTTATCCATAATTCATCAAACTTTTGACACCCATTTAGAACCATTTTATAAATCGGATATCCCAAACTAAGTAATGTAGGCCTACTTGGGAAGAGAAAAAGTATATGCTGTAACCTCTCGTCGTCTCGATAAGCTTCGAAGTTCGGGGGAGGGATAAAGGTTTAAGCATGGAGGAAGGAGGGGACCCGCCTTCCTCCATGTTTTAAGTATAGGCCCAAGCAATTTCATTCGTTGTATGATTTTTCCCGGCACTTAAAGTCGATTTCCTTTGTGAACGGATTAGATTGTACTTGTTTCTGGTTCACATTCATCGTTACGAAATATATAACGTGCTGTAGTCGATCTTTCCTGAGCTTCATTGTTCATGGTTGTGACCTAAAAACATTTGACAGCTGCGGCCGCTAAAAATAAGTAAATTTGCATAATCTTCGAACATTATCCAATCAGCACGAGTTACCCCTAACCTTTGTCGGATACAGCCAATCAGCGTCTTTCCCGCTGCTGGACCGCGAATGTGAAATTACCGTTAAATCGGAATTGCAAGTGTGTACGCTATTTCTTGTGTATTTCCAATGAGGTTTTAGCAAGGAAGCGCTTGTTATTGTATTTTTAGAGCAGAGTATAGCTGAGGTAAGAACCAAAAGTAAAATTCAAATAATTGTTGATATTGGGGCATAAAGATTTTGTTTAAAGAATAAACTAATGAACATTTTGCGTTTTGTTCGCTAAGCCCCGGTGGTGTCGGAATTACATGTATTTAGTAGTAATTATTGGCGTTACGTCCACGTACAGTACCTCTTTACTGGCCTAGGCCTAACATGCCTAACAGGATTGCAGATCAAGTACCTAGAAGGCCTAGCCATTTAGCCCTACTGCACACTGGAATCCTGGGGAATTTTGTGAAAAAGAATTCAGGTTCACCTGTTCACAAAACACAAGACGTGAAAATGTTTTTCCACAAGTTGAAAAGGCTTGAAAAAATTGGAAAGAGTTCCATATTTCTGGACATCACTTGACACCTTGTCATGCTTGTGCACAAACCCTAGTGTTAAAACTTCAAGTGTTTTCTAAGGAAATATTTCAATATTTTCACCTCTAAATTTGATTTTTTTTAATTTTTATTTTAGGGCATGAAACGTTAAAACTTTCTGATGGCTACTGTGCCACTACGAGAACTCAAAGTCGCTCGGCCTAGGCTAGGCCTACTCCGTCACTCACGGAGTATGACGGAGAAGTGACTTTGAATTCTCGAAGTAGGCGTACTGTGCCACTACAAGGAAAGCAAGTTGAAAAACATATGTCCTACACCTGTTCCAAAAAGTTGCAATACATTTTACATTTCTGTGATTCGTTGCACTGGAGTTTTTTGTTTTGCTTTTGGTTTTGGTTT
This sequence comes from Acanthaster planci, assembly GCF_001949145.1. The sequence continues at coordinate 888,658 of NW_019091368.1, forward strand.
TTGTTTTAAAGAGAAATAAGCAACAAGTACAAAATAATGGGCCCACAGTGATATAGTAATATAGTACTTCCTACTATTCCGTTGTTAATTGGAGGTCTGGTTTTTTTTGGTTTTTTTCAGTGTAAGTGGATGGGTATTTAATGTTTGAATCTCACATTTTCTCAGCAAAATTCACTTAAAATGTCTGAAAGGGTAGGCCCTGGCCATGCTGGGCTGAAAGGTTGAAAATTGTTGTAGTAGATCTGGGCCTGTGATTGAGTGCCAGCAATTTTCACCCGAAAATTTATCACTTTGTGTTATATAATACTACAGTGATGATTAACATATCTTTGCAAGTAATGCTTCATAAGTGATGTCTGGATCAATTAAACAAGAAACCTCATTTCCTTGGTACGCGGGAATAAACAAGGTACATGTACATGTCTATTTGGGATTTTTAACGCAAGTGAAAGATTAGGCAAAAACCAAGTAGTAAAGCATGTGCAGCACTTGCAGCATTGTTTCAGTTTCCTCATTCTGCATTGTTTGTATTGAAGCTTTTAATTTCAACCACCTCGATATTCTGCACCATAGGTACATGTATGTGGTTTTCAAGTGTTAGGATTGGTTACAAGAGGAAAGAAATCAGTCATATTTAATTCCAAAAAGTGATGCTGAAATAACTTATGGGATTTTGGTATCAACAATCATTTTTAAATATTGCGACTTGTTGGGGTATTTCTTTAGATGATATGTCACGAACACCTCATAATTACTTCCAGGAAAATGCTCTTTTTTTATGAAGCAAAATTACATACCTGGCTGTGTGTAGAAGTTTACAATTAATTGAATGCTTTCATCGTTTAAATTCAAATAGGCATTCATTCCAAGCAGTGATTTTCTTTCGAGCAGAAATTTATCCTGTGAAAAGAATGCCACTTAACCATGGCTGTTTGAAAAAGTGAGACCGCAGTAATTACTGTTTGATTCATTTGCTCCATTACTAGCCAAAAACACTCACTGCAATTGGTTCATCTCAACATCCTTACCCTTTCCTAATGTGTAATTATTTCAGCCATCAGGATGCCTTCTCGCAAGTATGGCGTAGGGGAGCAAGTCATGGTCAAATGGCCGGGGAGTGCGCTGTGGTACCCGGCCAAGGTCTTGGCCATTCAAGGCGAGGAATACAGGGTCAAATTTGAAGAGGGCACTGAAGATGAGGTCACTGAAGACTACGTCAAGGTCAGTATTTCAATCCAATTCCTGGGATTTAATTTGTCAGCAGTTTTTAATATTTTGAAGCAGATATTGTCTATAAAATCATCTTGATCATCAAGAATTGTCCCATTTTGCATGTCACCCAAGTCAGTTTGAAGTCATGAAATGCGGAGAACAATTCCAATTTGAGGGAACTGAGAAAAACCAAAGCTTTGGTTGCTTTTCATTGGAGTTAGTTTTTTAACCTTTACTCAAAGGAAAATCTTCTGTCGCTGTTACTCTGAAATTCATGATGTACTTTTGATACCGGTATTCCATTGCCTTGCAGCCTGTGTCCTCATTCAGGAGGCGTTCGCAGTCCAAATCACCCTCCCGGCGACGGTCGCGCTCAAGATCCCCGGCCCGTTCCCCGTCTAGGCAGCGAGTCTCCCGCAGCCCCAGTCGCAAGTCTGTGGCACAGACCTCTTCCGTCAGTAAACAGCGACAGCAGCAGCAGCGGCAACAACAGAAGACCAGCAGCAAGACAATCACCACCACTGTGGTGACGCAGAGCAAGAGCCAACCCAAGCCCGACCTGACTCCAACCAGGACCCCGACCAGGACGCTCATCACCTCCAGGGTTAGTCCCTATCCAGAAGTTACGGCCTTGGCTGGATAACCAGTACATTGCATTCAAAAGTAAACAGTGGGGTATTGTATGAGAAGAATTGACTTTCATATTCAGATTCGCATTTCACAAGGCAACCAAAAAAATTCCCACTTGTGGGGAAATTGGTTAAAATCTTTTCCCACTTGTGTGTGAAGTCTGTTCCCAACTTGAGAAGATCTGTAAAAATCATTGCCCACTTTGGGAAAAGTTTTTCATGATTTGTGAAATGAAAATGACCTTCCTGGGTAGAGAAACAACATGAAGAGAATCTCCCTTTCCGAGGTTATGCACTGTAACATGTACGTATGGAAACTATTGGCTTGTAGTTGGAGCCACTTTCCCAAAAACATGTGTTACCTCTGGCCACAACTGGTGGATGCAATTGCGGCCTTAGTCCGTAACTGTAGCATAGTTGAGAAAAAAAATAAGCAGCAGTCTATCTCAAGCCACTGCGACTTCTCAGCTCAGTGTTAATCTTCGCTTTCTTCCCTTCCCACAAAAGGACTGAGAGTACTTCTACCCCTCCCCTGCATTCATCATACAAATATATATAATATTTACCCATTAATTTGCTTTTGTAATATATGGGTACAAGCTTAATCAGTAACATTTGACAGCTTCTTGAAAAAGAATGATGTTTCTCCTCAGAGCTCCACCGAGGTGCACACCTACACTACTCGATCCTCCACTAAATCAGGTCAGCAAACCTTGGAGCCCTTGGTGGAATTCAAGACCGGCAGAGTCCCCAAAACTACCAGCTATGAATTTGGAGGACCCATCGGTATGCCAGTGTGTTCAACCTTTTCTTGTATTTCAATCAAAACTGAATGCTCACTCAAGAAAATTTTTTCAGTTATCTTTTTTTATTGAAGTCCATCCAAGCTATCGCTATTTTAAAGGGAAGTGGGTTTTTTTATGAAATTCTGTCTTTGAGTCAGGTGCTATTTATCATTTATAGGTAGACTGTCCGCAATCCATCATACTTCTATGAAAATGTTTTATTCATTTTAACAAGTAACAATTGGCTCTTTAATCTGAGTAAAATAAGCAATATTCTCAACACAAAACAAAGCAAAGTGAGAGAAAAAGAGAAAATACCAGAGGTTCGAAAATTTAGCTTTTTAGCTGATTTCAGCTTTTTTGTGTTTAGATGTTGACCCTGAATTTCAGCCTTTTTGTGGACCTGCTGTGTACAAACGTACATGGGGACTTTTTACATTTCAACATTTTGCCAGCTGTTTTCAGCTTTAGTTTGAAGTGGCCACTCACACCCCTGAAATACAGACCCTTAGCCTATGTGATTTGCAGGTATTTGACTGGCAATGATTAACCTTAAAAATTCTAAATGACAAAATTCCGAAACCAGGCTGGCCCAGTTTCATGGCACTGCTGGGCACATGATTTTATTCCAACTGGTGGGGCACATATTTTTTGGAAACCCTCAACAGGAAGTGCACAAAAGGCAGCCTTACCTTTGAGGAAAAATATGCTTAACTTACATGTAGCGGTGTAAGAATGGAAATCTTCATACGCATGCAATTGTCAGAACATGCACGCCATGAAATAGTGCTTTAAGGTTGGACAACATTTTCTGCTGTATTGAGCAGAACTTTTCCGTGAACTCTTAGGCATTGCCATGAAATTTGGTCTAATTTTGGATCCCAAAGGGCTTCCTAGCACAAAAATATCCGAAGCACAGAAAATATTTATTTAGGAGAAACCAGTTACCAGCCAAAATGCCATTCAAAGTGTATTACCTGCAATTGGGTTTTCTAATCATTCTTGCTTGGCACAAAAAATTGCTAAGCAAATGTTTGCTAAGTAGCAGCCTCATGAAATTGGGCCTTTGATTACACCATAATTAGGCAATATTCACGACCGGAACCTGACTGTTTTTTGCTCTTGCTGTAAACATGGGTCTTGATATTCCAATAGCAGGAACGTTTCCACATAACCCTGCACAGGGAGTTGGGGTTGTTAACATTGTCTTTGGTTCCCTCCCTCCGTCCCCCATACAGGCACCCTTTTCATCATGCTCACCCTGCCGCCGTTCATCTACTACCTGTACTTCACCTGCAGCAAGGACATCTGCAGGCTGCAGTTGCTGCCGGCCTTCTCCTACGACTGGAGAGATTACTATGACCGAGAGGCCTACTTGCTATTCCTGGGCTGGATAGCGCTGCAGGCGTTCTTCTACATGCTTCCTGTCGGCTCAGTGAGTGTTGGCTCCCCTGACTGTTGGCAGGGAACCCTTTTATTCTGTGAAATTAGTAGGCTTTGTCTTGACTTTAATGACCTGAGCCCTGATCGCGTGCCTTTCATCATCCGAATGTTCTGATTTAATCCTTTGGCAGGGAACATGAATGGCAGTCTCTACAGTGTTGTTCGATTATGTCATGGTGTAAATTCACAGTAGCCAGCAGTAATGCTCTGTGAAGGAGCCCCTTTGATTCACCACTGGTTTCACTCATTTTAGCATATGTTTACTACTTAGCCAAGATCAAAACTTTGTAAAACAAGAGTTAACTTTCTAAAATAATGCTGGTTTTCATTCTTTATCCAAACTTGCCATAATTTAATGGTTGCCCAACTTCCCCCCAAATCTTTAGAAGGCCCTTTGAATCAGATGAGCGTCACTGGACGAATTCACATCCAACATATGTTGTGTTACTGTATTTCTACTACAGAGAGGATTTAGAAGCAATTTAGCATGTTGCACCTTACGTTGCACCCCTTGAGCTCTGTCATTTTGTCATTGTGTGCAGGTTGTGAAAGGCCTGCCTCTTCGCAATGGACGTAGATTGGAATACAGGTTGAATGGCAAGTATATTATTCAGTTACAGCAAGGTAACCTTTTTTGTTTGAAAAGTATGCTGCGTTTTCCTCCTCAGTCTTGCCTTTTGGACATTTCATCTCACTCTCTGTTTTAATGCTGTGTTTTTAAGCACAGCTCTGGAAGTATCCTATTCTTTTAATTCTGCCTATTTTGGAGAGAGGAAACAATATTGCTGATGTACCCTAACCTTCCCCAACCACACACAATTAAACAGTAGTAAAGTGTTTCATTCTGTGGGGATAGGTCTGGTAGGCCCGTACCAGCTGGCTTTTGCACTGGGTTTGGCATACCTCAGAAAAACCAAGTCCAACAGCCTCTGTGCACAGAGTCCCATATGGGTGTTTAACTTTGTGTGAATGGGAAAGGTTAGGGCCAGCAACCCTTGGGGGGTTAGGGTTGACATGGCAGCAGCCTCTAATGTGGCACACTTTCAGTTTTTGCTTCCATTGTCTTTACGGAAAATATATCTATCACAAATTTCAGAATTAGTGAAACTTCATCAAACTCCTAACATTCTGATTCATAAGTCTCAGGTTTTATGTACCTGCCCCAAAGTTTGGATGAAATTTCATTTTCACCCAATTTTCCGATTTATTTTCTGACATGTGAAATGAACTCTTTTAAAATGTGCCCAAAAAAGGAAAAGAAGTTTTCGACCAGTATTTTAGCTAGGATTTGAAAAGTGGAAGTGCAAAATGAAAAACAGGGAGTGCAATCTTGTTTGAGCATAAAATTTGTGTGCGAAGCACACAACATGAGCGCGCAGCGTGAAGTCCCTTACGGCCGGAATCCACGGCCTGCTAAGGGCCCTGGAAGCTCTGGCTATTTTAGATGCTCTCTGGCAGTCTCTGATGAATTTCTGACATTTTTAATGAGATTTTTGCCTTTTCGAACAAAAAATAACAGCTTTTAGAAAAAGAATTCAATTGTAAACTGTGGGCAATTGTTGTTTTATTCATGTACATGTATAGTGGGATTAAATAGGCCTGCAACAAAGAAGTGAATAATGACAATCACACACCTTGGAACAAATTTCTCATGACCACTTTCTTTTGTTTTCAAAAAAATGATAGGTACAGGTAGTGCAGGTCAGTACTTGACACACGTTTTTGTGCCTTTTTGTTTGCAATACATTACATTCAGATTATTATGTGATAAGCAAACAAAAATAATCAATGATATAAAATGAACCCCAGTATTCCTACGTGAATGTTTCCTTCGTCAATTTGGCTAAAAGGGACAAGCAAATTTGAGTACAAGACTTGACTTCAATGTGGATGAAAAAATACATGTCGTACAAGCACAGTACGTGAACGTATATGCACACTGCACACACACCCATGTCCACCACAGGCAGGCCAGGTGCCCGCGCTCACTTGTGAAAGAGTCTGAACATGGCATCGGAAGAGATCAACAGTGTTTTCCCATCTTTGAGGGAGAAGAACCTAAACAAGCTTTATGCTGATTATTGACAATAACAAAGATTAGGTGTAGGTCTACCCCTATCTTCAAGAAGAAGTCTGTTATGTTTTGTTTCATTCTGGATGATAAAGTGAGCAAGCCCCGAAAGGATTATATGTCAACCTCGTCCCCATGTACTACCTCGTGCGAGAGTGGGTGCAATATGGCAGCTAAGATAGCCATGGGAACGAGGTTGATTACATGGATGATCAATTGCTGGCTAACTCGTGTGGCTCCCTGTGTTCATTTTGTTACAAGTTGATAGATACGGTGCTGTAGTTCATTATTTATAAGTACGGGAACCTGCCTGCCAGCATTGATACACGAAAACATCCAAACTGTAGTCCCAGCGTACATGTGTTTACTGCAGCGTATTTTCTATTTTGGAATGGTTGATGGGGGAAAAAGCATGGGGATAAGACTGAATTTTAGCTCATATTTTATTTTCACATTTTTCGGGATTTAGATTACACAAGCGTCGAATTAAGCGTTGCACGGCTTGATTTGCACCGCCAGGCCGTGCTTGGAACAATGGGCCGTAATTTCACAAAACTGACCATGCAAAACGCGGCTGCATGGCTCACTGGCTAAAACACTGTTTCCAACAAACTTGTGGATGGTTATTTGAGTGGAATTAATGATGCTTTACACGAATTTGTCAAATTTAATGGATTTCGTAAATGTTTATGTGGGATTTTCTGAGATAATTTTCAAGTGCTCCACGTTGGGGTAAACCCTGCTGAATTCAAGCCAAACTTCTGGACGCCGACAGTTTTTGATTTCGAATGAAATTTCGTGACACTGAAATTGTTCACAAAGGTTCAACATCATGTATCATGAAGGTAACAGTACTAGTATTAACGAAATGAGTTGTAAGCTTTTCAAGAAAAAAGGTTGGGCAACGCCGTGTGAGGGAAGTCAAGTGAACATGGAAGTGTGCCACATTAGGGGACTCTACTATACATTAACCCTCCTATGCAAAGATACATTCTTAGCACAGTTGTCAAAGTCAGTCGAATTTCCCATATGTGTCTGTACTGGGGCAAATCAAGTGGAAGGAATTTGTGGCTGTTTTTGACAGTTACAGCAGAATGGGGGTTAACCCTAACCCTCCTCAATCCTTCACCTGTTGGAGGACTGAGGAGTGTTAGGGTTAATGACAGTGACGGAGGGAATATAAGAGTATAATGTTATCCTCTTTGTACTCCTCTTGCTTCTTGCTCCCCTCCAGGTTTCTTTGCTCTCATCCTGAGCTTGATCATCTTCGGCGGTCTGGTCTACAAGAAGTACCCGGTCACTGTGGTCTGCGACAAGTTCCTGCCTCTCCTGACGGCGGCCCTCATCTTTTCCCTGCTGCTGAGCGTGTACCTGTACCTCAAGGCCAGAAAGGCTCCTGGACATGCCCTGGCTCCCAGCGGGAACTCAGGTAAATCCATGCAAGGAGCAAATGAAATCCTCCAAGTCATGCGTTCTTACAGTACTGGAGCCCTTAGAGTAGCAGGATTCTGTTTGCCATCAAAGGCAATTTTCAATTCACAGTTACTAGTCGTTTCGGTTCCACTGTGACTGGCAAGGTTGACCCAGATGAAATCACTAACCGACTCAAATTCACCTTTGGCAATTTGGGTTTCATGACAGCCACATTTCATATTGTTTAACGTTGATTTTGACTAACCAGTATGACATTCCAGGGTCCTCATGGTCATGAAAAGTCCTGAAAATCCCCGGGGGGGGGGGAGTTGTCCAGCAAAGTCATGGAAAATTGGGGGAGAAATCACGTCCCAGAATCCTCTTGTCAGAGTTGGCAAAAGTCATGGAAATTCAGATTATGTAAGGGTAATTTTTATAGGCCACTTTTGATGTGATGGCAGAATAAAAACAAATTTACAGGCTGCCCTCATCAGTCTATAGGAGTGGCTACAGCAGTGTTCCAGTTCATAATACAAAACTGCTTTACTCTGCAAAATGGCGTTAAATGTCACAGATACTGTTGTCTTAAAAGTACTGGAAAAGTCCTGAAATGTGGTTTTCCGATTTCTATGGAGACCCTGAAGTCCAAGTATGTATATCAGTGTTTACTATTAATACTTTTTTGCCTTCAATTCTCGTTGCGTATCTCTCCATCCTATCATCAGGCAACGTTGTCTATGATTTCTTCATGGGCCATGAGCTCAACCCTCGCATTGGAAGATTTGACTTCAAGTTCTTCTGTGAGCTCCGGCCGGGACTCATCGGTTGGGTAAGTGACCTCGCAGGCTAGCAAATTTGAATGACCCAAGGCCTTTGGAGACTTGGTCAGAGATAGGGTTTTTTGTGGGGCAGCAGGTTAGATAAGGGCAGCATTGAACCGTGGTTGTTAATGGCTCAGAATGTTTGTCCAATGTGAACAACTCTAAATGAAAGAGTTGCACAGTTACTGAACCCCCTTGAGTCAGTGGCTACTAAATGTATTCATGCATTAGCATGACAGGATGTTTATTGTTAGACCAGCTGCCGATCCCACATTCATTGAGCATTTGGGAGGGGGGGCTGTAGCTTGAAAGTGTAAACTTTTCAAGTGTTAGTTGTCCACATGTAGTTTGAATTGGTGAAAGTTTTTTTTTTCTTTTCAGATTTTTTAGTGCATCTTAAGAAAAAAAGAACTCAATTGTTCACCAGATTGTTCACGTCCATGGTGTGTATCATAAAACAAAATTTCACTTTGTGTTATTGTAAAGCTAGATTTTAACATGTGCATTATTTCCACCCATATTTTTGAAATTCGTGTAGATTTGGAAAGCTTGGTCGGTCAGAGTCGGGTTTTCAGTCTACTTTGATTGCAAAGCCTAAATAAGCTCCATCAATGATACTGATATTCTGAACTCTAAGTCTAACTGAAAGTCTGTGTTGGTCTGCCTGTCAGGTACTGATGGATCTGGCCTTTGTGGTCAAAGTGTGGACAGACTTCCCTCAGAATCCTCCCTGGCCGCTTCTCTTGCTGACCTTCTTCCAGCTTCTCTATGTTGCTGACTCCTTGGTGTACGAGGTCGGTCATTTGAGTTATTCAAGCACAAAGAAGTAAATCAAACAAAATGTAATGAAGAAAATAATTGTAATCCACGTACATATGGTTTGACTCGACAAAGGCAAGTGAAGGATGCTTATTAAAGTGATCCACCTGTATTGTTCATTTGGTTTTAATACCCGTAGTTTTGGAAACGGGTGCACCAAAGAAAACTGTAAAATAATGCAGTCTCTCCATAATACTTGTGATATGAAGAGAAGGCAGAATGAAATCTAGAAGTAGAACTTACTGTTTGTAATTGTCACAAGATAAAGAGTCATTTTATGCTTCAGGCGAAAGGAAGTAAATTTTATGTCAGAATAGCTGAAGTAACTTTTGTACATTTGCAGTACGACGATCTGACATCACCATTTCTCATTTGTGTTCACGTTTGCACCAAGTACCAATCAGCCTTTATGCATTGTCTAGTGCGCTTGGGTATACCTCACCTTTGTTCCTAGGAATTAGATATCCAAAGAACCAATCACCGTGGCCTGGAAAACCCAGTTCTATGTTAATGGTTTTTGTAAGTCTAAAAAATGACTCTGTGAATTCATAACCAACTTCTCCAAGGACAGCGTTGGCTATCCAATATCTCAACCGCCCATAAATGCTGATCCCGGGAGCAGAGCTCAATACTGCTTCTCAAAACAGTAGCTTGAGACTTGAGCCCTATAATGACTTCTATTATGACATGTTTCTGTAATATTGCACACACAGCATGCCATTCTCAGCACCATGGACATCATCCACGACGGCTTTGGGTTCATGCTGGTCTTTGGTGACCTGGTTTGGGTCCCCTTCACCTACACGCTGCAGGCTCGCTACCTGGCAGACAACAGCGGCAGCATCATGCCGGACTACTGTCTGGTGCTGACTTTCATCCTGGGAAGTAAGTGTCTGATCTCTGGACTTTTCCGCTGGCCTGGTACCAAAACAATGATTTGGGACAAACTTGGACTCGGCTGGTTGTGGACTCGGAGATCTTTGTTCAACAGGCAGTTTTAAGCATGCTAGAAACTTACCAAAGTTTAACAGCTCTTTATCATGAAGTTTCTCACAAAGCCAAACTAGCCGAAGACTCTTCCGTTTACATACATTAACATTTGACTGTTTTTGTCTTTGCACAGTTGCTGGCTACTATGTCTTCCGTTCATCAAACTCTCAGAAGAATGCTTTCAGGGAGAACCCCTTTGCTATCCAGTTTGCCAGTAAGTATGTCCCAATCAACTATTGTAATAATGAATCAGACTGATCCTCAATTCAAAAACTAAAATGCTCCTCTCTCAAATTTTAACAAAAAGTCCCTCAGGGGCACAGCATTTCCCAAAGCGTGTTTGTGATGACAGGTCGCCTAACAGCACTAAAGTCAGACATTTTTGAAAGACCGCTCTCTGTTTACATTTTGTCGCAATAAATCCACTCTGTCGAATTCCCAGCGGAATGTTAATGCTGTTTTCCCTTGTGGTGAGTATAGGTGAACATTAGACCCTTCACACATGTTACCTTTGGTGGATGCTTACTCAATATATCTCTGGTCTGACAGTTCACCCATATTGAGATCATAGAACCCACAAGTCATTCCCTGGCCAGGAAAATAAAATGACCCTCATGTCCCTTCAACATCCTCAGTTGATCCAAGCAATACTGTCCTTAGAATTCATCCAGAGTACAGTACTGTAATTTCTCAGTCTGACAAGAGCAGAAACATAATTCTGGTTAAGGACGGAAATCTACTCAAGGATTGAGGCTTTACCCTCCCATATCCTCTTGGAAATAGCAAGCGCCTCCACACTGACTTCATGTGGGTTGTGCTCTGTGACCCTGCATTCATGGAAGGCCACATCAACTGTACCCACTCAACCAACATACCGCCATGATGTATAGCGTAGACCCATATTTTTGGCTGACCGATTTGAATTTTTTCTGTTTACTCCCTCAGATTCCAGCGTCCTGATTACAGGGTCAGGCAAGCGTCTCTTGACATCCGGCTGGTGGGGATGGTTGCGTCACCCCAATTACCTGGGAGATCTCATGATGGCCCTGTCGTGGTCGCTCTGCTGCGGTGAGTGTAACGGATCCCTCACAGGAACGGTACCAATAGTTTGCAGCACTACTTGGCTGTCACTAAAAGCAGAATTCCTGTTTCAGGTTTAGAATACAAGAAGAATACAGTTGTAAAAAGAAGACAATCTTGCTTATTGAAGCATGGCGTAAAACTTGACAGAAGTCACGTATGGTTGGCTGTAAATGAATTTCTACGGTTTCCAGAGTGACTTAAGGAGATTAGAATCTCTTTAGAAAGTAATCTTTCCATTCCACTTCTCCCTTCCAGGCTTTGGCAGCATTGTTCCCTACTTCTACCCCATCTACATGCTGATCCTACTGATCCACCGTGAGAGGCGTGACTCCGCCCACTGTAGGCAGAAGTACGGCACTGTCTGGGCCAAATACTGCGAGATGGTCCCTTACCGGATCTTCCCGCGCATCTACTGAGACAGGGCAGAGAAGCCATTAGAGAAGTCATTAGTCCATGTCACCACGACTGTCCATGTGTTTATCACACTGTGTGTCACTTTATCATTGTCATTCAGGGATTTTTCACAGCAGTACGTAACTTGTGTTTTTTTAAAGGTTAATCATTCCATCTTTGCTGCAGTATCTGCTTTTATTGGGTTGATGTTTTCTAAACTGTAAAAGCAAAAAAAATTATCGAGGATAAGTGACATAGGACGTGGTATGGTAGTCTCTCCACAAGGTGTTTTTAGACTTAACTTTCCAGAAAAAAGAATTCTACTTTGCTCTGCTTCAACTTTTTTTTTATTGTTCATTTTCAACTCAGTTGATTTTTTTTGGGGGGGGTTCACGCAGTCCTCGTGGTTCTTGACATTGTGAAGTTTCTCATAGTGTGCTAATATTTGAATGGAAATTGTGCTAGGCTTTTGTAAAATGTTTACAAGATGTAAAGATGAACGTGGCTTTGTTCTTTTATGGTAATCAGTAGTTTCTCGTGATCGCTTCCACTTTCCAGGCCAAAAGGAGCGCTCCTGCTTTTGTTTTTGAAAATAATGTTTATACTTGTACACAAGAAAGAGATTGGTTAATGGCGAAACACTTTTTCGTCTGGGTTATTTCGATTTGGGGAGTGCTAAAGTTTTTGCTGGCTTTCTCATTTTTGTTTTATACGGATTGCACAGAAAAAAAAACTGCTCATCTGTTTTTTGCCGTGTTTTGCAATGTTTTATGATTTTGTTATTTGTTTACTTTAGAAGCTGTGAGGAATTTAGTTAGTGTCTTACGCTGCACATGTAGCAACAGCGGTGTTGAGCATTCAAAAGCTTGATTTACTTGCATGACGATTTCTTTGTTAAAATGTATTGATAACGGGTTTGTAGAAATCATTTTTTAGGAAATATTTGTCACTGGATGTGCCCATGTATATAAATTGTGATATATTATTGACAGTCATAGAAAGCAATGGGGACGCTAGATCCCAGAATCGTAAAGATTAAAAGGGAAGGAAGCAGTTAGGGCAAACATTGCAGATACATGTATCAAGGGCTGTGACTAATATTAAAAATACATCTTCATGAAAGAATTTATCACATAGACCGTTCTAGCATCAAAATTAAAAGAAAATAGGGAGTTTTCCTAAAGTTTGGTCTTTCTGTCCAATTGACAAAGGTACATTACAGAGTATTTCATAACCTGAGGGAATTTTTTAGTCTTAAAAATGATTTGTAAATACCTGTATCATATATTGTAGATGTTTGGTTGTCAGTGTAATGATTTCTGGTTTGAAAAAAAGGGAAGAAAATAGACAACTGTCAGAATTAGGTCAATTAGAACTGCATTTAGAGAGATATCTCAAACAGTTTTGTGAATTTTCTTTTAGAAATTACTTTAATTCTTTTGAATTCAAGTTCCTAGAAGGAACTGCGTTATATTCACCCCAAATGAAATTCACAGTTTGAATGTAAATAGAATATGAATGGTATGTACAGAGTATTTTTAAAGCGACTTCCCTCAGTTACTTCTACAGGACTTCTTGGTGAGATCTTTCTAAGATAATCCTTTGGTTTTTGTAGATTTTACACACAATTGTAATTTTGGTGTAAGCTGTGAATTTGTACAGTAGCAATCAACTGTATTTCATGTCAATTTGAATTAATTTGACCAGTGAAATTACTCTAATTTTCATTTAACAGTATTTGATTTTTTTCTTTAGAAACAAATATTTGTTTTGATTTCCGATTAATTTAAACGGTTTTGTTTGAATTTTCAACTCTCTCACATGATAGAATTTTTGTATTCATTTCAAGAGAGCATTTCTCGAGTAGTTTCATCGTTTTTCCTGTATTTCTTGCGTCGATGTACCGAGACTTTACCAAAGTGCCTACTATATCTGCGATTAGTGTTTTATCCCGATCTGAAATGTACATTAGACCGTTTTTGATATAATCATAATTATTGTATATGTAGTCGGATAGATTTTGTTTTAGTGTAGGTGAATGAAATAAAATTTGGGCGATTATAACCGGAACAGTGCCATATACATTTGTATAATACCCGATGCGGCGGTCTCAGCTGTCTCCCGGTACGTCCCAGCGCCCCCCCCCCGACGTAGCCGGACATTTCAGCACGACACGAGCACGGTCTCGTTGGTCTTCCCTGCTGAGGTGTCCGCATGACTAACTCGCACGGTCCTATAAGCGGTGCTGTTATCTTTGGTGTAGGCCTATGTACAGTACACGTGAAAGGCATTGCATGCACGGCCTGCACTGCTCAGCACGCCACTTAAACGGACGACTTTCCCGTTGTGCGCAGAGATGGCATGACGTATTTATACCATATTTAGTAAGGGGAACCGCTGAGACCGGGAGACACTGAGCTGAGACCGCCACACCGGTACGAGCGATACACAATAGTGCGCCTCCAATAGTTTGCAATGCGTTGGCCAATCACTATGCGCGGAATCTGTCGACCCAATGTGTGTTTGGAAAGGGTCGTCAGATTTCGCGCTGTGATTGATCAACGCGTTGCAAACTCTTGGCGGCGCACTTTTGTGAAACGCCCGTATTCGGCCAAGCGTTATCTCTGAGGCAGTGTCATTAATTTTAGAACGCAGTCACAGAGCAAGTGAAGAGAACGTTAAAGGTCTACTGATCCATTCCAATTTATCCTATCTATCTGTTTCCTTACAGCCAGTGCATTTTATGGGACTTCGCCTTTTTCTTCACGTCACTTCTTTAGAAGGCTATCTGACGGATAGCTCCGGAAATTCTCTTTTCTAATGACCAGATCTTGTTAAAAAAAAAAAAGATGATTTGCCTTACGAAGGATACGAGGAAGAATTTTTGAATCCACGCCGTCGATGGACTGCCCTACCCGCACATCACCCGTGTTGCTATGCTGCAACATGCTGGTATCATCCAGCAGACTGATATTAGAAAAATCTCTATTTACACAACATGTACCAGCATTTTCATCTTTTCTGTCCCTTTTTTAAAGATTCTCATATATTCGCAGAAGCTCCCTTTCAGTTGCTGGTCTGTTTGTGGTGCAATGTTTTTTAAACCGGTTGAGGTATTGGTTTTGTCGTAAAGCTCGGAAACTGGGGGCTAGTTCGGTGATTTTTTTGGCGACTTGCGGTGGATCATTTGTGGCCTCATCCAAACTACACTGTAGTTATTTGTATTTGAATAATGCAGGTAAGAAAACAAACAGTCCTGTGATCTTGTAAAAAAAACATGATTTGCCTTATGACGAATTTTTAATCCAAGCCTCCATGACAGCCCTACCGCACATCACCCGTGCAAGCCGTACATCATCATCGCGACAAAAGTGGGCGGGTTGTACTGAGATTACTAATCCACAAATGACCTGACAGAACATATGGCCTGGACTTTGGAGACACCTATCTTTACATCGAGATTACAAATAAACTGAAAAGATAATAGGCTATTCTTGTGGTGGTCTGCATTCTACATGGGCAAGGATTTGTCCACGTTCCATTTTGAGAACCAAAAGAAACAAATCCAATGTCAGTGACTTCACCTTTCCCCTGGAACGCAGGAATAGACTGCACTTTGAATCATTACAATTAGCATTGATCTCTCCGCTGCATCTTCAACGTTATTCCCAGACTAACGGGACTTCACTGTTGAATTCTACTGACAAGAGAAGGCGGCCCACCGCTGAAAACCACGGCAGCATGGCTCAAACCAACGCCAAGGTGCCCCGGACGGCTCATTATGAATTTGGAGGGCCTATAGGTAAGATCGAGGCTTTTGATTAATAAAATATTTATAGTTCAGATGAACACAGACGGAGGTTTCCGTGCTATAGCAAGAAGAGTATAAGGAGTAATATATTGAGGGAAAAAATACGTTTTTATATTTACAATGTGTAGTACTGAGCGGACCTGACGCCCGTTTAATAAATCGCAGGGAAGGTCATGTATTAATTAATAATTCGTCATGCTATCATTAATCACATTTCCTTGCACCTGTACGTTTAGCGAATAATGTCAAAAACACCTTCCCCGTTTCATTGTTTAAAAAAAAAATACAAATTACAGCAATCGTAAAGTTGACTGATTTGCTGATCTTTCATTGACTTGTGGATTTTTTCCCCAAGGCGCCTTGTTCATCATGATCAGCCTGCCTCTGTTCATATATTATCTCTACTTCGCCTGTGACAAGAACTCCTGTGCTGTCACGTTTCAACCCCCTCTCCCTAGCAGTTGGGATGATGTATTTGACTTGGATGTCTTCCTGATATTCTTGGGATGGATTGCCTTCCAGGCGGTGCTATACATGCTCCCGATTGGAAAGGTCAGTGCTGTTCTGAATAAATTTGAATAAAGAATTCTCCTCCAGTCCGTTCGTCCACAGCGTTGAAAAGCAAATTCGAGTAATTAGGGCCTATTGATACCGATAAATGAAAATAGATCGAATGAAAGTCTCATAAGGTGCAGTGCACAGATTCGATAGATGTGAAAACATCCTTCGCTGCATTTTAAAATATCATGGGCATAGATTACTCATTCCATAAATAAGCCTGCTTCAGTCATGGCGTTCAACTTCAGTTTCAGTGTGTCAATTGTGTTTTATGCACAGAAAGTCAAAGGTCTTCCCCTGAGGACTGGACGGCGGCTGCAGTACAGAATGAACGGTGAGGGCGTGTTTCGACGCAAGCGGTTTAAAAATCTCTGTGCATGTGCGTGACTAGTTGAAAGGTGGTCGGTGGGATTTATCACTGGAAAAAAACAGAAGATTGTGTTCCTTGGAATGGTTCGGTTGATTACAAGGCTCCATAAATTCATGCCGGAATGCGAGCGACTTTTCAGAAAGAGTATCATCTTACTCCTGCAGGTCTGTTGGCGTTCGTGATTAGCATGGTGCTATTCGCTGCCCTCGTCTATTTTCGGTACCCAGTCACCATTCTGTATGACAAGTTCCTACCGTTTATTACGTCTTCTCTCATCTTCTCCGCGATTCTCAGTGTCTTCGTCTACATCAAGTCTCTTGCTGCTCCTAACCACGCCCTCGCCGAAGGAGGAAACTCAGGTCTCTGCCACTTTCGACCTTTTTTCGTAGTTTCCCCTGAAACTTCTTCTCGTAATAATGTAGTATGTTTTCGAACCCCATAATAAATCTTAGTATATAGGTATATATAACGTGGTTAATTCTGTGCTGCTGAGACGGATTGTAAACTGCCAAGTACAGCGCACATGTAGGCCTATTTACAATCTTTGTCTTATGTGCGGTTACTGTCTCGTCTCCTGTCACCTCAAATTGATATTTCAGGCAATGTCATTTATGATTTCTTCATTGGACACGAACTGAATCCAAGACTGGGGAACTTTGACATCAAGATATTCTGTGAACTTCGACCGGGACTCATCGGTTGGGTAAACACAGTTGTTTGATTTAGTCAATCATATTTACTACACTGAGTAACTTGTCGGTTAAAGGCTGCCGTGCGTTGGATCCTATGTGGTTCACATGGGCATTTTTGCTTTTCGGCAACGGATACTACTAGCTTACATTGGGCCAGTGTGAAATAACGAAGCCATAGCCGGAAGATGATTTGTTTTTGACGGGGTGTTTTTACAAAATTTATACTGGTGAATAGTCTTGCCGAACGAGGCCTAATATGTTTCAAATTGCGACGTTTTCAATTTAAGTAGGCCCAGTTCTTGAAAGAAAGTCGTTGTTTCCTCTATGCAATCGCGCTATCGGACCTGTGTAAGCATTTTGACAGAAATACGGGGTTTCGCCGCAGAAGTGTTGTGTCTCATGGATACTCTGATTCACGTCTGTGCTAATATCAAAAAATGAAATTAACCGTAAGAGTTTTGCTTGATCTGAAGGTTCTGATCGATCTTGCATTCGTGGTGAAAGCCTGGACCGACTTTCCGGACAATCCACCTTGGTGTCTGTTAGCTGTGACCTTCTCACAGGTTCTGTATGTCGCTGATTCACTATGGTTTGAGGTAGGAGTTCATCACCATCAAACCTATCCGCTCCGAAATTAAGCAAGTCTCTCCATCTTCACGAGAGTCTCACCGACTCATTTCAGGCTACAGATCTCTGATATCCTGCATAATTTCTCTCAAGGGTGGATCCAGAACCCAACTTTCGGTGGGGGCAAATTCTCTTTTGGGGTCAAAATGGGGGCGGGGTACATGTAGGAAACACCATGGCCTTTATGAGGAGTGATGCTAAACTTGGAGATTTTTTATACTCAGGAAAGGAAGAGAAATGAACTGGTCCGCCAAATTGCTTTTCCTTATATTCAATATAATGCAAAAGGCAAAAAAGCAATTCCCCTAACCCTTTTTAGGGGAGGAAAGTCTGTCTGTTCGCCTACCCCCCCATCCGCCATTGATCTCTGATTGCTGAAATGTGTGTTTTGCATTCTGTGCTTACATTTTGCTCTTGATTAGGAATGCATCTTGAGCACCATGGACATCATTCACGACGGCTTCGGATTTATGCTGGCTTTCGGTGATCTTGCATGGGTTCCTTTCACCTACACACTACAGGCTCGTTACCTAGTGGATCACCCAGAGAAGACTATGCCCAGTTACTGTGTTCTGACAGTTGTTGCCTTAGGATGTAAGCATTAAAATATAAAACATGAAACCGAAATGATTACCGGTACAATTCAGATTTTAATGAAGTTCTTGTGAATCAGATACCAATTCTGATTGTTACTGCATAAAGCGCATTTACCAATCTGTATTTTCAGATTCCATTCGTTTTCATGAAGTTGTCCTAAAACTGCTCCAAAATTAGATTTAAAATTGTTATGCGAATGCAAAAGCGAAAAGGGTTTGGCGTCACGAAACGTTTGCAGCAAAGTCTACTTTATTTGTAATGTGTTGAACTTGTGCAAAATGGTAGCCCAAACATTTCCATCTGACGTCAACAAATTGCATTCGTGTTCGCTTTCGCACGATATATGAACCAGACTTCACGTTTATATGATCGTACATTCATTAAAGCGTATAAAGCTGTTTACATATAAAATGATTTTATTTGACTCAATCACTTTTCAGTTCTGGGGTACTACATTTTCCGTGCTTCCAATTCCCAGAAGAACGCCTTCAGGCAAAACCCCAACGGAGACAGCGTTAAGCGTAAGTGTCGAAGTGAAATGCAGAAAAACATGTTTTGACGACATATTTTTCACTTACTTCCGAACAGGTATCTCGTTAAAGCGACGCTCTTTAGTTGACATTAGACAATACCTGCATAACTCCCTCCCCGTCATCTGATTGGTGGATCGTTGACATCTCACTGAATTATTCGTTCTATTTCACGGTACACGTTGATTAGGACTGGTTCCCGCCGCCATTTCATAATATTTAATTCCCAGTAAGAAAGAGGAAAATAATTTGGGGATAGGAACCAGTCTAACATATTGCGGGTACTATGGGTCGTGCATGGGACACAAATCTGTTTCACAAAATGAAGGACGTTCAACACGACGACCAAAGTCACCAAACAAATAATGCATGTTTCACATTTGTAGAGTGGTAAAAATAATTATTTTCACCCGTTGACAGTTGAAATCTTTCATTTCACTCGCTTTGCGTCGTGGAATCGAACATTCCATCTGTCACCTCATGAAATTATTTTTGTCATTGCACTCATAAATATTCATTGTTTGTTTAAGTTCGCCAGGACGATTGGAATAGTTTGGTACTCATGTAAAGAAACCAGAGGCACGAATACCACGGAAAGGTTGAGCCATGTTTATTTTCAAGTTGTCTATAGTTAGATATCACATCCCAACAAACTGCACACGAAGAAAAGAAACAGGCAAAAATCCTCATCTCATTTGTCCCTTTATTTTTCCTCGGCTTGCTTCTTCTTCCAGATCTACAGACCATTCCTACAGCTACCGGAAAGCGACTGTTGGTGTCCGGTTGGTGGGGGTTCGTCCAGCATCCCAACTACCTTGGTGATCTCATTCTGGCTTTGTCATGGTCCCTGTACTGCGGTGAGTTATGAAACCAATTTTCGTCTTTCTTTCTGAAATTCGACTGGGCAAAGAACATGATTCTTTTATTCATCTTTTTGGGGATGTGATTTTCACAAAATTTCAGGAATTTTTGAATTTGTAAAACATTTCGTTTTGGGAGATTTGTGGCAAAAAGAAATATTTCAGGAAATTTATTTTTAAAACAAATTATCAAAAAGTAAGGAAATTTTAAACAAAACTAATGATGGAATAACTTTATTGACAAATTAGAAAAAAGTAATTTCTAAATGGAGAGTTTTGCAGAGAGCTTTTGGGGACAAAATATGCACCAAGAATTTAATCATATATACACAATAAAGTTGGTAGAGACGTGTTTGTGTGGAATAGTCAAGTAAATGAAGTAAATATGTGTGAATGTTGAAAATCCCTAATAGTCTTCCATGTCATCCTCATCCCCAGGGTTTGACAGCATTATCCCGTATTTCTACCCCATCTATTTCACCGTTCTCCTAGTGCACCGATCTCTGCGCGACTCGGCAATGTGTAAGGAGAAGTATGGCACGGCATGGGATCGCTACTGCCAGAAAGTACCCAGTAGAATATTCCCTTATATATTCTAATTTAGCTGCTACTGAGGAATAAGAAACCACCCTTTTCACAAAACCTTCTGATTACATTAACGCCAGTCATCGATATGATACTCTCAAGACGGTGACTACAACAGTAGGGTCTATTAATATAATGTAGCAGCATGTAGAGATTTACACAGGGTGATTTCTCCCAAGTTGGTCTTGTTTACATTCGTAGCATTACTCTAACAAATCTCCATTTAAATGGAAAATCTGAATTTTGCGCTGGTATTAGAAGGCTCGTCAGATTAAAGATATCCATCGTTTTGTAACAACATATCAAATGTTCTTTCATGCGTTATTTTTGAGTGTGAGATAAAATATGAAAACACCATGGATGGGACGACTACATATATGATTTTTTTTATAAAGTTCGCGAAGTGAACGTTAATCGGTTAGCGTATAAACCACCACTTTTAAGAAACTTGAAATTCTCAAATCGATCTTTCAACGGCTGCCAAAAGTAGAATGTCGTTTACTGTTGTGAAATGTTCAAGGATTCATTGACACTAAAGTTGTCAGAAATGTTAATATTTTGTTCAAGACCTACATTGACAATCTTTGCAATGGAATTATTTTATTCGTTTGACCTGGCATTTGAAAACTGGTAGGCCCATATCATCCATGAAATGATTTTTTTTATGTTAACGCAGATTTCTGATATATTGTCTTTCGAGATGATTAATGTTCATCAATTTCTCACTCGGGATACAAAACCTCGACATTTCTATATTTGTGTCTGTGATTGTACTAAAATAAAGTTTACGGGAGCTCACGGAGGCAAAATTCAAATAAAGTTGTAAAGGAGGTTTCTGTCGTCTGACGCTTTCGAGCTGAAGCCCCGACTATACCTAAAAATAAAATCTTCAAAGCTCGAGATATTTGTAGAGTGGGCCTGTTATGTTGATGCAAAGGCAAACAATCAGCTGTGTCTGGTGACGTCATTCACTCTCACCCACACGGTCCACAGAGGACAGTACATCTCCCCTTTTGTTACCTTCCTCGATTGTTATGCGTGCATGGAACACCCAAAGAATACACCTAGCCCGCCGCCCCATTGATATGCAAAAACAGAGCAAAATTAGTCGTCAGAAATCACCCACCTGAGTCAGGAGAGGGCAATATCACCGCGCAATAACATATATTGCATTGTACAAAATGTCGCCGTGAATCACAGGCCAGACTGGTATATGGCTGCATCGTGACTCATTCAGGGTTAACTACGGGAGCGGTCGTTTAAGTACTTGCCCGGCAATTCGAAGGATTATTCTGTAACTAGAACTTCAAGTAAAAGCGTGTGGAATATAAACGTCAGCTGGTCTGACGGAGGTGAGGAGCGCCAACTTGAAAGTGGAAACAGTTTTGTACATGATTTTACGGGCTTGATGTTACGAAGCCATCGACATTTAACAATACAAAGACAACAACGAAGGTGAGTATCCATCACGTGATAAATACTATTGCAAAATCCACACTCGACGGCGGTTGTACAGGATGAAGAGTGGGTTAACTCCACTTTTTAAACAACTTTTTGCCGTTTGAGAAGTCGGGTTTTCTGAGCACCCCGAACGTTCGCTTTGGACGTTTCTACTGTGGTACTGTTACACTCGGCAAGGTCCACACGTCTGGCTGTAAATACTGAGGAAAATTTCTTGTTATATAACTGGCATTTTTTTTCGTAGAATTTCTATCATTACAACCTTTTTTGGGGGGGGGATTATATATTGGACCAACACAATTTTCGAGTGTTTCCCAAAAGTCAACAGGTGTCCCTTTTCAAACTTGTTCGTGACAGTTGAGAGTTGTGATGGTCCGATCAAACCTTTTCCCATTTTTGTTAAAAAGTCGGAATTGTGTGATCTTTAATTCGGGAACAAAATAATTCTGATATAAAACGTCGTTCGGCGACATCTGGAATGTCTGGCAAGCGCGAGGAATATGTTGGATCATATCGCCACTTTTCCATCTCATCTCAGTAAACGGAAGTAGTTGCAAAGTAGTAGTGGGACCGCAATGGAAATAAGTTATTTTAACTTTTTGCAATCTCCCTACGATTTCTACTTATTAGGAATCGCTGACTTTGCTTTCTTCCAATTGCCTTTCTTTATTTTATTATTGTAATAATATTTTATAATAGTGAAGAAATCAAATAAAATCAAAAACTTGAAAAGACATGAATCTTGGACTGAGAAACGTTTTGAAATACAACCAGGTTTCAGAATTACAGTTTTCTCTGAGCTTGAAATTTTAATTGAGGATTATCATTTTCCATCGCTTTGTGTTAATGTCGAGACGAGGACTTCATACTCAAGAAAGTAATTAAACTGAATCAAATGGAATGGAATAAAATAGAATTGAATTAAATGGTTTAATACAAAAAGGAATCGCAGCAATGTGCCGAATTAAGACTAATCAATAATAAAAGACATAATAATCAAATTAGTATACATGTTACACTTTCTTGCAAATTAACTTATTTCTGATAAAAAATGGCGTGCTATAAATACAAGATAGGCATGGTATAGACACATTTACCAGCTTTGATTTCATGTGAATCCGACTTGCCTGAATAAACTGAAATTCGTTATTAATCTATACCGGTACGTTTATGACATTCATTTGTGCGTGCCGTTCATTTACATGCATACAGTGTCGTACGGAAGTGGTCGACAAGACGATTATATCACTGACACCCAAAATCACCTGCAGATCGTTCTGGGCAATTTTTTACTATGTTGAACATACTGTGCTTCAATATTCGCGATAGATTCCGTCTAGATTTTGGATGCATAACATTGTCACGTCTTCCAACAGACAAACCGTGGAGTATTTTCTCCACCCGTGTAACCATTTGTATGGTTCAATTTCACTGGACATAAAGTAACTGTAATTTTGAGTGGAGCTACTGCATATGCTTAAGCTATGTTTCACTGATGAACTACATTGAAATTTAATCAGCCCTTGAAAAATTGTCAGGATGGAGTATTCTTGAGTGAACATTAGTCACCGAGAAAATGGTGCCAGGCTCATGGGTGTTGTTCTACTTCATCTTTTAAAAATACAATAATAACTACAGTTTTTATTGGAAACAGTCATTCGACATTAGGAATAATCTCAAAATTCAGCTTGAATTCATTAATATTTCAAGGACTAAAGTACGTCCGTGTTTTCACTGGTTTTAATGTTCAAAACAGCTGTGCTGTCGTGCATGTATTTTGTTGTGATAGGCCTATGTGATGACGACTCGTCTCTCGTTAATCACAGAAAAACACCTGCCTCGACATTCAGTCGTTAGTGCGAACGGCGTAAGGCAATGCAGAAATTTTTATCCGTAAACGCAGAGATTGACTATATAAGAACTTGTACGTAGGCCCTGAAAACGTGGATCTTTCATGAGATATTTTTCTTTCCACTGAGAGTTAAAACGTGAGGAAAAAGCAGGCGTGTGTAGTGGGAATTTGCCTATAGGCCTCCCGGTTGCGAAACACGACAAAAATAACAATAACAATATTGTTTACTTGTACATTATGTGTTTATCTGTTTTGAGCATCCTGATTTTGTATAGTTACGATCCATTTTAGCCATCCCGATTTAGCATCTATTTCATATCTCTGTCCAGATGTTACTTTTATCAGCTTCCCAATTTTGCTGTTGAAATCTCAAGCCCATTGTATTCTGCCGTTCATTCTGTTCGCTACCCCCTTAGCTACTTCAAAAATACACCAAACGTGTTTTTTTTAATGAAATACAATAATATACACCTATACAGGTGTGGGTTCTTAGACCAAGGTCCCATCTAAAAGGATTAAAAACCGCCCGAACTACGCTCAAAAAGGCGCTTGTAGAGAGGGTTTAAACACGTTAACCCACTACATGTTTTTGTGATGCGTTTAGGAATGTGTTTAAGCGCTTAGCATTTAAACACATTCCTGGCACATTTCAATAAACATGTCATGGTTAAACGTGTAGAAATAGTGGGTACAGAAAAGTGTTTGAACTCTGATCGTTGTTTTTACAATGTGAAGCGTCCACAAAGAAATTACTGTAGAGGGCGGCTATTTGCTAATATTGAGCACAATTATGTAGCCCGTGGCAAAAGCTTTCGTAATTTTTAAAACTTATCATAAGGGTGAATATTTTCCCTCCAGAACAGTGTGGAGTAAATCAATTCCACATTACCAGTCACGGAAGCCACATAAGGAGCCAGTAATTAAAAATTCTTTATAAATTCCTCTTTCTTTAGGCTCAAAGTTCAAACTTTGAATAAAAGAATTTATTCACTGAAAAACGCTCGCCCATGTTTCTGAAGAAACTTTCCATGCATCCTTTAAAAAAAGAGGATTTTGATAAGTTGTAGATCACATTCGATGGCGACGATTACTGGAGGGAAAGAAAGTGATAGGTCTTTCGATTAATTTGGCAACCATGCATCGGAAGAGTAGCATGCTCAGTTGCAGGCGGGGCGTCGTCATTGACTCACCGCGAATGTTGCCGAAGTTTTATTACACAACGTGAACACTGAAGACAGGAGTCCGGGGAGGGGGGGTCAGCTCGTGATCAGAATGGTCGTCATATTTTCGTGTGGGTGTCACACGTAACGGGTTTGCTCAGGCGTCTCTGCTGTTTTTCTTTTCCCTTTTTCGTCTTACAGACAATCGCTCTATTTATCATTGACTGCTCTGCCTGTTGTCTGTTTAAAATGTTCCTTTTTTTACTTTCAGAAAAAGATGTACCATCAACTTTTGATCATCATCATTGCTACCATCACACATCGAACATGCGGTGAGTTACAAGATCATAAAATTTTACGATAGTCACAGCGCTCCATTAATGTCTCTAAAAGGTGCCATTTTGGAGTCTGATTTTAAAGCTGTGAAAGTGGCTAAGGATATGCTTGATATCATGGTGGTCAAAGACGAAGTTTAGTCCAAGTTTCAACTAGTTTTTAACTTTGTGCATTGCCATTTGCATGGTGAAGGTGATTCCAGGATTTCAAAGAATTGTTTTGGGTACAATTTCGTGGAGGAGCATTTGCATAGTTCAAAAAGATGTATAAGCGTTTTGTTCACTTGCGTTCTGAAACATGATGTCACATCATAATGTGGCTTGGATAAAAACATGGAAAACAACCAATTTGTGGTAACTCGTCTTTGTTTTTGGCAGCGACCTTTTGCTCGCAAGATCCGTGCCAGAATGGAGGAACATGCTACACAGGTTTAAATTCGTACGTCTGCGTTTGTCCAAGTAGATATTCTGGCTCAAACTGCGAAACGTTTCTGGATGATTGTAAGTATCTGGAAAATGTCTTTTAATTACAGAATTTCTGCACTCTGGAAACAACGTTTTGTGTCTGTGAATCGAAACTATTAGGCTTATTTTTTTCTGGTTGTCCTATATATTTTTTGTTTCTAAAGGCACACACCACACAGTCACGGTCACAGCCCACATTCCCATTTATATTATCGAGGAAATGTTATTATAATTGCAACAAAACAATATTCAACCCCCTAAGCTTGCTAAGCTAAAGGTTTCATGGTCTGGCGTGAACAAAATATTTTCAGTGATAAGGACTATACTCAATCATTGTCGTCCGATTGAACGATTCGCCTTTAAGATTCGCGCGGTACCACCGCATTATGAAAAACAGACGGTATCTTTGTAAAATGGACGTTCCATTCCGACCACTGGCAGTTGGTTCAACGGAGGATTTATTTCTCGGTTTTTTAACATTGATGTTCGGTGTAAATCAGCAAGGATTTACTCAGTTGATGCAGGGATAAGGCATTGCGCTGAACACTAAATGTTCACGTTCGTTCTATGGAATGATTTATTTCATCCTGTGACAGAAATGGAACATTCCATTTGTACTGTTACTTTTAGAAAATCAGATTCACGGTTATAGACTTGAATGGATTGTCAGTGTGATGGAAACTTTGAACATAACATGTAACCGTACCTCGATGCCTTCCTCCAAGTCTGCTTAGTTCATCCCCAACATGAGAATGGATCTTGTTTAATTTAAAAAAAAACTTGTTCACTGACTTGAGCTGAGCACAAGATCAGATCTGAGCCTTTGCAAGCTATGCACTAAGTTCTGTACAAGATCTATTCAGGTACTCGTGCAATGTGCGCAAGGATAGGCCTTATCTTCACTGAAGCCAGGGTGGCAATTTTCATTGGGGCTGTGTGAAATCAGAGTTTTTTGTTGTCGCGTTTAAATAAAGACAAACATCCTCTAGGATCTTTGTCATAGAGGTTTGTCCACGTGATGATACATGACGTCATTGGCAAAAGGTCACTTCAAAAAGAGTACCGTGTCCGTGGAGGTGCGTGCATTTTCGAATCTGTTTGCAGTTTCGTGTAGGCTAGAATGTCGCGTCGAGAGACTTCGAAGGCGTGCGCTTCCCCGCCCACCTGTTGTTTATACAAAAATCTCGTGATTGAAAAACTATATAAAAAAAAAACCCAAAACTTGCTGCTCGCTTTGAAATAACATGTGTTGATACCGTGTGTTGAACTTTCTTCCTTTTTTTCTTCCCTCAGGCCTGAAGTTTGGGCAAACTGTTTTTTTTGTTTTTTTTTTCAGAACGAGAGCTACTGCACTAAATTTACAGAATCAAAGCACTGTGCACGAACAAAGAACTGTAATTGTTGAGGGTTAGGCCTACTTGGTAGAACAAAAGTTTAACAGGAAATATAAAAACACACTGTAACTCTATCATCAGATTAAAGGTTAGGAACTTATTGGATCCAGTCTGGCAAATTGCTCGGCCCGGCCCCGGCTAACTTGACAGAAAGATGTGATTGTGACCAATACACCTTGGGAGAAATTTGGTTGTGTTTAGATAAAGCATGTACTGTGACTGATAGCCATTTGGGACTTTATTACACATTTGCATTTAAACCAGTTTCAGAGCTTCCCCCCCCCAAGAAATCCATAACAATAAAACTTGGCAATTGGCTGAAAAACAGACACTATTGTGGAAGGATCTAATAATGTAATTTTGTTATTTTCACATCGTATTTAGCTGATTATAGCATAACTCCTTGTACATCAAGCACATGTTCCAATGGTGGAATTTGCTACACTGGCCCAAATGGTTCATTTTTCTGCAAGTGTGCCACAGGCTTCAGGGGCACCAACTGTGAAATAACAGAGGACACTGGTGTCACCTCTACTGGTAAGTTTGAATATTTCAGTCATATTTTTGCAAGATAATCACTTCACCTGAAGATCTCTGTAGTGATCACATTGCAAGTGATTTTCCTAAAAATACACAAAATGAACGAGTGTCCACTTGAAAAATGTGGTTCAGCTTTCAACAGAAAATACTGCACCAGTACTAAAAGTGCAATAGATGCACAACCTTTGTTTATTTTATTTGCACATGACACACATAATATTATGAAAATCAACTGTTTCTGTCAATTCCTTTTAATTTTATTCTCAATTGAAAAATGATTGAAGCTTTGTCATGGGAATTGATTCTAGAAATAAGATTGTCTTTCTGCTTTTCTGTTTTTCTAAGCTGTGGGCCAACATATACATGTAAATATATAACAGAAAGTCACGTACATGTAAAAGTGAATGACAAAACAACATAGATCATTTCTTTGGAAATCTTGCACAAAACAGAGAGGGCTTTGAAGGTGCACTAAAACACTTTTTAAAATCATTTGTTGAGATTAGCAGAAACCTTTCTACCTTCAAAACGGTACCCAGCATACTGCTTTTGGAACAGAAAACGGCAAAGAAGACTTGAAACTCGGGAACACTGAACATTGATTCTGAAATTAAGTCCGTTATTTCTCTTCCACTGCTGTATTTTGCATTCAGCCACGCCCATTGTAACACACTGTACACCAACTACCTGCTACAACGGGGGCACCTGCTACGTTGGAGCGTCAACCAACTCTTTCCTCTGTGTTTGTCCCAGTGGATACACTGGCTCCCGCTGCAACAGGGTGGCAACCACAGTTCCACCCTATGCACTCGGTAAGCAACCATTCTTTCATAATAACAGTGATAACAATCATTTTTCTTATGTAATTACTTAGATAATTTGGTAAGTGCTGTGTGTGGGAATTCGTGAGAAAGAATTTTCACAAGTTTGCGATGTTTGAACTCCAATCCACAACCAAGATTGGGGAGGGGTATTTAATCATAACCCAATGTCAATGTTGCAACCACTCAACTACCTTTATCAGCTGTTTGTAATATTATAGCAGAAGGAGCTGTGATGAATGCCCATTGATGGTTAATATCTGCATTATATCAGGCTGGAGACTGTAAGTTCAAGTCTCACCTGAGGCTTGTGAGATTTTCCCTTCCAATGTACCAACTGATGGTTGTTTTGTGTAATCGCAGTCTATTGCAGTTCCAATCCGTGCAACAATGGGGGGACATGCTACACAGGACAGTCTGGTTACATCTGCCGATGTCCACCTGGGCTAACCGGACAGCACTGTGAGACACCATGTAAGACATGAAATACAACATTGGAGATATGTAAATTTATGTAAATTATATGTAAATTAGCCAGCAACTGCAAAGCCACTGATTTGCTGCTTCAGCGAGAAACAAAAAGTATCAACTTCTTTACCCAAGTCTAAAGAAATTTTGGAATAAAGGTGTTAACTATAATTATATTTTAATTGTATTTTAAAAATGAACTGATTACAGGCTCCAAATGCTCTGTGATCACATACCACTTTCAGAGGAATGCGTTTCTCTAAATTTTGGCACTTAAAAAAAAATGTTTTGTTCTCCGGGCAACTTTCAGCTTTGTGTGGCTCCAACCCCTGCCATAATGGCGGGGCATGTTTTACCGGCGAATCCAGCTACAGGTGTGTCTGCCCCAACAATTTCACAGGACCCGATTGTGAGACACCAGGTAAATTGTAAAATCTTCACAATTAGTATTACTTTGGAAACTGTCAAAATTATATCAGGACCAGCATTTTTTAAAATCAAAATTAAGTGTAGTAATATTGTGTCATTTTTTTGTATTTTATCAAATTCATTCACTTAACAAACTTGGTTGGTTTTCACAGCAAACAAAAAGAAAAATTGTTTACTTGTGTATCCTGATGAACAGTGGCAAAGCATAAATTCAGTACTTCCACAAAGATTGAAATGAGAAAAAAAGAAACAATTCTAATTGTGGATTATATTTCTACTGAACTTTTTTTCACACACAGTTGTTTGCTCCATGAGCCAACCATGCCTGAATGGAGGCTCATGTGACTTGATGCAGATAGACGGAGGGTTGAATGCAACCCTTTGTACTTGCCCGGAGGCCTACCGAGGACCCTACTGTGAAACACTTGGTAAGTTCACTGACATTACAATTAACCAGTTGCAACAAATCTAGAGGGTTTGGGATGGTTGAGAATGCTGTGCTCTGAAACCTTTGATATGACTTACCATAGCAAAGTTTCAGTCAGAGTAACTTCCTCACAGTGGCGTAACTAGGGTGCTACAACTGAGGGGGCTCCTGGGGTGCACAATTTTTTTTCAGGGGCACTGAAAATAATTGAACTAGGTATATATATTTTTTGTCCATTTCCAAATTTCAAATAGGGGGGCACCCGGGGGGGTACAGGCCTCTGTTGGGGTACAGGCCTCTGTTGGGGTACAGGCCTCTGTTGGGGTACAGGCCTCTGTTGGGGTACAGGCCTCTGTTGGGGGCACGTGCCCCCCATGCCCTCCCCTGTAGTTACGCCGCTGCTTCCTCAGTCAATGCGGTTAATTCCTCATTAACCCGCTTGCCGAGTAAAAAAATGCAGCTTCAAGAAATCTGATGGCGTGATTGTTTGACCGTTTCTCAGCAAGTTGTATCGATATTCCCTGTGAGAATGGCGGAACTTGCATCCCTGCTGGAGGCAACTCAACAGACATGATATGTAGCTGTACAAGGGATTTCTATGGTATTCGATGTCAGCGTCAAGCTGGTGAGTTTGACAGTGATGAGGTTATACAGAAGTTTTAAAGCTTAGCTGCAATGAACTTTTCGCAGACACAGTTTTTCTGTAACGTTGTACCCTTCTTCGGTATATAACAACTTGGTACAGTCCTTTTTGGTTAAATGCATTGAAAAGTGCTTTTTTATAACATTTAGAGGTATATGAGCTTATCAGGACAACTGAGAGTGCTATTGCTGTGATGTCATCCAGGGAAGATATAGTTCATTGCTTAGATTTTTCTGTTTAAATGTTGAACCCAGAATATTTTTCCTGGAAGCATTTCTGGGAAAGGGATCGGTGCTTGCTTATTGCTATGCACCTAAACA
Source organism: Acanthaster planci (assembly GCF_001949145.1). Next base: position 919,262 of record NW_019091368.1, read on the forward strand.
ACAATGACTTAGCACAGAGGAGAAATTTAGTCCAGCAAAATCTACAAAAATGTGGGACTTTATTTTACAAACCAATGTAACACCAAGGCTTTCTTCCTGGAATGTTATCACAGTTTTGCTCATGAATATGGAAATAATCATTAGCATAAAACTATAAAGGCAGCAAAATACCATTGAAATAGTGAATCAAACATTGAAAAAAAGTGACCTGAGGCACAAAGGTGAATTTTGAAGGTTTGTATTCAAACCAAATGATTACAACTACCCTTTTATACCTGGGTGCCAATCAGAGTGGATGGGCTGGTAATCGACAGCACACGTACACGTAAGCTGTATTCGCATGGGCTGCTCATGATACTGGGTCTCATGGGTGAATGAAATGTTGTGTACGCAATAAGACTGGTTCATACTTCAGGGAAATGTATAAGAGAAGTGAATTTGACATTACCAAGTATTTGCAGCAAAATTCACTCGAACTGAAATGTGTTCAACTTGTGCAAATTTGCAGCCCAAAAATATGAGCTGATGTGGCAATTTAGCATTTGTGTTTACTTTTGTGACAAATCTGAACCGACATTTACCCTTGCGTCACATGGCATGAACGGAAAACAATTACCTTTTACCATCTTGAAATAACGATGGGCATGCTTGTACCTATATACCAACAAGTTGCATGGGTCTTGGGGAGAGGGTTAAACAACGGCGTGCTTGATGAAAAAAGAACCGATTCCTTTGTAGATATTTGCAGCTCCAAGAGTCCTTGCTTGAATGGTGGAACCTGTTTCACTTCAAGTACGAACCGAACAGCATATGTTTGTGCTTGTCCTCATGGCTATGAAGGGCACGTATGTCAACATTCAAGTAAGTTTCTGTTGTACTCCAGAAAGTTACAGTTTTATTTGATATTTGTTTTGCTCTCTAATTTACAAAAAATCTTTAGTTTAGAGTTTTATTTCCACGCAAAATTGCCCCTGAAGTTTCAATTGTATTTGCTAGTGAGAAAGTGTTGTTTGCCCTCCTGATCATCTTTTGAGCTATTAAAATTTCAGTTCAGTTTTCATCTGGTCTGTTGTTGTTTGTGATTTTTCCATTAGATCCTTGTGCGAATAACCCCTGCCAAAACGGTGGGGCCTGCTCACGTCCCTCTGACCCAACCAGCGATATGGTGGTGTGCCAGTGCAGAAATGGCTTTGTGGGTTTTCGGTGTGAAATAGAGGACACTGGTAAGTGTTTAGCCAGTCAAAGTTTTCATGAAAGGACTGAATCATAACGGAATAGTATTAGGCATCAGTGAACCGTTTTAGAAGCATTACTTGTACAAAGATGATCCTCCACCTTCTGAAAACTGTTGAAAACAAAAGCCAGATGAGCACTGTGATACTTTCCTGGAGTGCATGTCCAAGTTCAAAAATGGCCAATCGGTGGCTCACAAATTTTTCACTCTTCCGTATAGAAACACCGCAGTCAAAGTTTGTAAAGTCTGAACCACGTTATTAATAAGACCGCTATTTTTCTCTTATAAGGCATTGGGGCGTGTGTGACAGGAGCTTGTATGAATGGAGGTACTTGCATTCCTTCCCCCTTTGCTGAGGGTGGTCTTACATGCCTATGCCCTGCCTCCCACACGGGCAGTCGTTGTGAACAGCAGAGTAAGTCTTAGCTTTCGTAAAAGGGGTTGATTGTGGTTGAAGAATCGAGAAGAATGTGGTCAAAATTTATGAATTGTTCACTTAAATAAAGCTCACCTTTGGCTTTAAGGAGTATTCCACACAGTGTGGTTGTTGCTGCATATCACATTTCGGAAGTTGATTAAAACCCACTTGGTATTACATCTGGATTTGATGAACATAGGTGTCACAAGGGGATGGCAAGTGAGACACGTGCTCCTTGCACTTCAAAATAGGAAAGAAATATTCGAAAAAATGAAAGAAAAAGGAAAGAAACAGAACCCTCCTCCAATAGATCTTTAATATTCTGCCGTGGTTCTCAGTACCCTTAGCCTGTGGTAGCAACCCGTGCATGAATGAAGCCACCTGCAATGATGTAGGAGATGGAAACTACCAATGTACATGTTTGGAAGGCTACACCGGGCGTAGGTGTGAAGTTATCGGTAAGTCTGTTCTTTCAGTTAGTGGCATATACCATCTCCTCAACATTCCTATAACCATCAAGTAAAATCCTTGAACCAGGTGTCACAAAACTGAATCAGCTCAGGATTTATCAAGTAAGAAACATGCCCCATGCCCAAGATAGAGAGTTAGCCCCCAAACCACACATTTTGTAAGGGTGAGCAGTGACATAACATGCAAATGGTCCTCACACCAATTAGTGCAGAAAGGACTCGGACGCAGTCTGCGACCAGTTCCCACAAAATGAGTCATTAAGCTCATTCATTTTTATCGGATGTCTAGCATGTATATTTGTTGAGAGCTTCTGTGGATTTTGGTTATTTTATCAAATTTGATTAAATGCCTGTATTAACCCAGAAGTTCTTGTGACTTCTTTTTTTCGTCTTGGATTTACTATGTTGGATTGGTTCAAAGGTGTACTTCTGCAAATTGACAAGTTGGTACGTGTGTCGTGATCATTTTGAAATAGTGTTTCTTGTATTACTTGAAATGTCAGGTCCTTGCGTGTCATCCCCGTGCATGAATGGAGGACTCTGCGTTGAGGATGTCTACAATCCAGGGAACTTTGTGTGTCATTGCCGCAACCAATACACAGGAACTACATGTACCATACCCCCCCAAGAAGGTGAGCTATATCTGATTTGGAGAAAGAAAGAACTAGGAACTTAACTTTTTGGCTTTTGGCTGGATCATTTTTGCCACCGACCAGCACCCCAAATAGATATTGTGCAGCAGAATAAGTTTCAAAGTTGGGGGGGGGGCAGTCGTGTGACCATCAGGTATCATCCGTTAATAGACCGATCCAGTAAACCCCACCCTATTGTAGGACCGGCCAAAAGTGGGTGGGGACCAAGTCCGTCCATTGAAAAAGTGGGGAGTCCACTGCTCCCCCTTCCTCCACCAATGATATTGTGTCCATGCAGCTTGGATTTCCAGGGGGGTTACTTCCTCATTGGTTATTTCAGTGGTGGTGGTCTGAAATTTAGCAGGTTTCCTCGCAATTCAACCATATTTGGTTCAAACAGAAAATTACCTGAAGACCAATATAACCAGTGGAAAAGTGAAGCAGAGACAAAACTATTAAAAATGCAGGTGCAAATGCAAAATCATTTAGCCTAAGGATTTTTAACAAGCTCAAACATGCAATTTAGCAAGAATTCTTTCTTACCAAAACTTTGTGGAAGATTTCCAAACTGATGTCACCTTGCAGAAAGTGTGATGTTGTGTGAAATGACGCAAATTGAATATTGTATTTTGTAAGCTTTGATTTTTTACTGTTCGGAAACAACTTTTAATTCTCCATCAATTGTACCCACAGATCCATGCAATTCCTCCCCTTGCCAGAACAGCGGCGAGTGTGTACCAACCAACAATGGGACCAGCTACCGCTGTGACTGCCCAGCAGACTTTGTTGGTGTTAACTGTGACATCCCAGGTAAAAGACACCATCTTTAATGGTGACACACCTGAATTATTCACTTGCTCCCTCTCTGACCCCCAAAAAACAACTTTGCAGTCAAAGGGTGTCAGACTGCACTTACATGCGCATCTACTTTTACATGTGAATGATTCCATTTGTGACTTGAGGTGTAGTTCATGGTGTTCTTTGATGTATTATCCAACAATGAAGCCTTGAGTGCTTTCATTCCAACAGGGAACATCTGTGTACCACAGGCAAAGTGGTTATTATGATTGTTAAGAATTGACTTCTACCCCACAAATTGTAGAGATTTTCACACTACAAACATGAGTGATTATAAACGGCATTCCCAACAGACTTCAGAGGAATGAATGTGTCCCCTTCCAAAATGTTCAAGACAGTCTCAAGCATTTGGCTTGAGAGTCATTGAGTTGAACACTTCAAGGATCAGTCTCAGACAAAATGAGAGGTAAAAATCATTCAATAAATGGTGGAAAAGGTTCGGTCATTGTCAGCATCCACAAAGTAAAGACATCTTCAACATCAGCACTTAAGAAACCATTCAAACACTTGATCGTTGCCCTTGTACTTTGTGTCATCTGCAGATCCCTGCAGTCCAAGTCCCTGTCTCAACTCCGGTGTGTGCAACACCATCCCCGTGGCTGGCGGAACCTGGGGTTTTTACTGTGTCTGCACCAGTCAGTTCCTGGGCCTTACTTGTGCTGTACCACGTGAGTACACATATCGGCTCCATCTTAGTTTGACCCCCCTGACTTGGCTGGCTTTTTTTTCAGCTCAGTACAAAAGTTATTCTCTGTTAGAGGAGTATCAAACTGTATTCTGTCAAAGCAAAGAGGGAAGTAATTTCATTAACCGTTGGCTTTTACGATGTCAAAAGAGGCTTAGAGGTAAAGCCAGTATTTGGACCCCAAGAATTAGGAATGTCTGCTGCAGCAATCCTCTACAGCTGATTGCATTCCTGGCCCAATAAATTACATTTCAGTCTTCTTGATGGTATCAAAGCAAGATGGGCATTGGACATGTAACATTATGGGACTACAATTCCAAAATGTCTTGGATGGAGTTTAAAATACATGTTGAACAGTCATATCAACTTAGTCTTGTGACAGAGAAGAGGACATATCACCTGCTAGTGGTCAAACTGTTGGGAACACAGGGTTATTGAAATATATTTTGAATACTTTATTGTTTGAAACTTTTGCAAATATTTAAGAAATTGGGAGCGATAGCAAAGTTTTTGAAAATGTTTATCAAAAATGACAAAAAGGGTTCAACACATTTTTGGGGGGCTGAACTTCCTCCATTCAACTTCTTTGCCCCCTCAGTAAAAATAGCCTTGTTGCAAGAAAATAAGAATATCTAGAAGTTTAGAAAAAAAAACGACTTCTTTATTTCCTTACGCGTAGGTGCCTGTGTCAGTAACCCTTGCCTGAATGGTGGACTGTGCATGGATGTACTTGGGTCAGCTAGCCAGCCCATCTATGGCACAGAGTTGACCACCGAAATGCTGGACTACAACTGTCGCTGTACTGTTGGATGGACTGGTCAAAACTGTGAAACTGCAGTAACTGGTATAAATTAAAGATGTCACCGTGCTTACAATTAATTTGATCTCTGTTTTTTCAACAGCTACTGCAAGTGTTGTTACATTACCATTTGCCCATCACCAGTATCATGTTCTATTCCCAGTACTTTCCAAGGATATCTTACAAATTGAAGGTCACTCAGTTGGTACCTCAATCCGCAACCTGCTGGTTGTTCTAGTGCCTAGTTCTAGTACCACTTCACCACCAGCTTTCAGGTCCTAAATTTGACGTAAAAGTTGACGCTCACAGTCACCGTTCACTGATGGAACATTTTTATCAGTTTGGGCGTTATGTAGTTTGTAATTGGTTCTGCCTTGTACATTTTGATCAGATCCCTGTCAGTCTAATCCATGCAAGAACAATGGCACGTGCTACAGGAGCCACTCCACCAACAGGTTCTTCTGCAGTTGCCTTGATGGCTTCTATGGGCCTCTCTGTGTAGGTGAGTTCATACCTATTACATTTCACGTGCAATACATGTGACAATACGTTCTGGTCTGAGTCCAGCTAGTATTTGACCAAATGTGTTATAATTTGGGTTAAAATGTGAGAAGGAATTTTTTTTGGAGCAATAATGGAACTTGGCCCAGAGATGTTAGATCTAGATTTTAACTACTGAACTAACCAACCTATTCTGAAGGTTCTTTTACGTAATTTTTGGTGATAGAAGTCATCCTGATACTGAGTAGTGCTTACCCAAATTACACATACAGCCAGTGAAAAGGCAAGAGTCTCTTTGTCAGTATTTCAAATTGTACAGTAATAGAGTACCGAAGTAAATACGTCACATGCACATTTAGTGTGTAAAAGGCATTAGCGCGAGAACCAGCGCATGAACCAACACACACGCGTACTCCATTCGTTTGCACTGCACATTCTGGTTTACAGTGACGTCACACTTCGGTACTCTATAACATTTGTGATTACAAGTGCTTATGAGTTACGTTTCTGATAAGGTCAATTTAAGTTGCCACATTTTTCAAACTATGATCAGGAAAACAGTACTAGTACTGTAATACATGTTACTATGGTAATTCAGATTGTAAATTTGAAAATGAATACACAAGGCGATCCATCTGCAATGGTGACCCATGCCCTTTTTGTGTTTTACATTTTGATTGCATACATTTTGAGTAAACATGAAATGACTTCTCATGTTTTAGAGATTCAGGGCTAAGGTCAAGGAGGTCGTTCAGTTTTTAGCTTTTCAAAATAATGGATATTCAAATTCCAAATCCCACTTTCCTTTTCACAATTGTCTGATTATGCATTTCTCCTTCTTTTCTACCCCCACAGCTGACCCCTGTGCATCAAACCCCTGTAAGAACAATGCAACATGCCAATCGGTTGGTAACGAGTACTCCTGTATCTGTGATACCGGCTATTCGGGTGACGACTGCACAGTGGAAGGTGAGTAAAATTAAAATACGGGGCCTTTAATAAACTTCCTAAATTTATAAGGGGAGAGAAAAACTTTACTTGAGAGAGGTAGAAATATACTCAGCGAGCATGAAAGTGAATTTGATGCCACAAAACATTCGCCGTGAAATTTACTTGAGTTGAAATGTTTTCAATATTTTGGTAGTTCTCAGCTTGCATGTTTGATCTGATGTCACAGTTTTGTGTTTGCGTTCTCTTCTGCAGTAAGCATAAATTGGCTTTAGTGTAGCTTAAGGTTTCTGCAAACTACTAAGGTTCAGAAACCAGATACAACTTCTATACGTCATACAGATTCTAAGCTCAGGGGCTCAGCTAGTGTTACAATTACTCTTGAAAGGTGTTCAAAAACATGTTTTTTGTTTTTGTGCTGAACAACACTGAATTTCGGAAAATTCAGATTAACAAAAAGCTATAGAGATTTATCAAGATGACAAGGGAGGTGTTACAATAAAACTGAATTCATTTATTTTCAGATCTGTGCCATTCTAATCCATGTGCTAATGGAGGGACATGCACTCTGACAGACTCCTGGTTTGAATGCAGCTGTGTTCAAGGCTACACTGGCACTGACTGTTCACAAGACGGTCAGTAGACAAGAAATTGTCTTTGGCTCCAGGGAACTCATTAAACAGACAAATTTTGGGGGCCATGTAGCCACTGTACATTCCCCTTGATTCCCCCTTCACAAACAAGTTTGAATGTGCATCCTTATTTCGCTTAGACCAAAGTGGTACCAAGGTGTATCCTAGGTACCGTTGGAAGGTGGCACTTCTGGCTCTCTTTTCTGGCAGGGGCGTGTTAGGATCTGAACCACATCATTTTCATAGAGTGAAGAGCAAAACACTGGCAAAGGCGGACTATCACTAGATAGCATTCCCCCTGTGCCCACTTAATTACCCTGTGGAGCTGGTGCTTTTGCATAATGATCCATACTGTTGGTGCTGCATGCTGCACAGAAGTGCCTTGAATAATCACCCACCAATTATGCTGGAGAGGGGACTACAGGATCTTATATTTCACTTACTTTTGGCAGGTTCAAAATCCAGTTAATGGCTGGAACCAAATCTGTTTTCAATTATTAAGCAACTCGTTGATAATTCATGATCAATTCTCAGTTGTTCAAGGGCTGACGAGTGTTGTCAACAATCTGTTTAATGTTGGAATTTATTAATATGGATTCAGGTTACCCAGCACTCAGACAGTGAAATTTTCAAAGGTTTATCCACTCCACATCCACTTTGTGATGTTGCAGTTGTTCTTTCTGTTCTCCTCCCTCCTCTGTTTACAGACCCTTGTTTTGACAGTCCATGCCTTAATAATGGCAGCTGCATCACAGTCAAACGTGGTGCAGTCAACACAGTAGAATACCAGTGCCTGTGTCCACTTGGCTTTGGAGGACTGACATGCGGGGTTCATTTTGGAGGTAAGATCTCTCTAGCTCTGCACTTTGACTCTCAGCAAAAATGCTTCTTATCAAAATCCCTTCAAATGTCTTCCTGTCTGTCCAAAAAGTTCGCAGCGCTCTGCATTGTTTTTGTATTTTTTTTTCTCCTTTTGCACAGGTTTAATCTACCGAAGCATATAAGGGCCACTTGCAAAAAATTTTTTTCAAGATACTATCTCGCCGCGGTGAGTTATTTATCCCACCGCGGCGAGTTATTTTTCTTGCCACAGCGAGTTACTTATCTCGCTGCGGCAACTTACCGTACTATCTCACCACGCGAGTTAGCTAAAACTAGTTCAACTCGCTGCATATTAATACTCAGTCTAGATACCAGACCCAATGGTTCTGACTACTCTTCTTATCAAGGGTCCTTTAGCACCCAATGTCCACGTGATCAACACTCCCCCCATATTCCCGGGAAAAGTCAAACCATTCCAAACTTATCCTGTCTATATTAAATTCAGGTTAACGTCAACGCCTTTTCTTTTATGCTCCTCAAAACTATTACAAAAATTGTTACAAAGATTAAAACTGGTATCCAGGGGAGAGGAAAAAGACCATTCGCATGGTATCGTAAATATTTGGACATTTCCGGCTGCGTCTGTACCTGTCCCTGGTATACCAGTCGGAGTACGCCATCCACTACAAAGTAGAATTAGGGTAAAAAAATTGGAACATGTTTTTGTTAAATTGATTGCATTTCAGTTTTAAATCTAATGTGTTTTAAGAGAATATCATTTTTAAAAAGCTCGTATTTTAGAAGTTTAGTATAGATTTTTCATAAAACGAACAAAATCTGAAGGATCTCATTTCTTTTTTTAGATTCCAAATCGAGTGAATTTTTGATAAAGAGCAAATGAATTTTTATAACGCAACTCTAGGATTGAATGAATTTTTAAAGTTCAAAATTCATTAAAAATAGAACAAAAACTTTACAATTTAAACATTTTTGTCGAAATTTAGACATGTTTTACAAAGTGGCAGCTTATCTATTCACGGAAATCTCATTTTATCCGAATTACGAAATCATCTTAATTGAAAAATCAGCTGATCTGAGAAAGCATCTGAATTGAGAACGCATCCAAAGCCACGTAAACAAAGTATTTGATCTTTTAGACTGTATTCTGTGAAAGCCTCATGGTGCTTCAAGTAATTTTTTCGATAAAGTGAAGCATATTTTGCCAAGACTGTTTTAGCGAAATTTTCACAAGTTGCTTTTTATTCGTGGTTGCTAATAAATTTAGATTTCGGTTAATTTGGATTCTCTCTCATTTAAGATGGCATGTGTAAAATACGTGCACTGAATAGCTGCTTTACGCTGAAAAAAAGTGTTCACATTGTCAAAATATGTTCAGTCTATTCTGTACAAAATATTTTATTTCAATCTGAAAAAAAGTTGGGACTTTAAAAATTTGTTCCATTTTTGGGGGCTTTGTAAAAATTTACGTTCTTTTAAAATTCCTTGGAATCTAGAAAATACACTGCGTCAATGAAAATTCATCCACTCCTTAAAACTTCATTTGAATCTAGAAAAAAATGTATTAAATCTTTAAAATTTCATTCTGCTTTTGCAAAAATTTATTCCAAATTTCTTAATTACGAATTTTAAAAAAGTGACATTTGCTGTAAAACATGTTCAATTAAAAAATGCTTTCCATTTATCAAAACATGTTCCAATCTTTTCGACCCTAGTTCGGCTTCGTAATTGGGGAGTACTCCGACCGATATAACCCGCAGAGTTCACAAAATTCTTGGTACAGAGGCAGCTGCAAATACCCGAATATTACCGATACAATCCAAATGGTCTTTTTATTCTCCCTTTACTCATTTGGCTACCAATTTTATTCATTTTAATCTTTGTCGCAGTTTTTACCATTTTGAGGAGCATTAATGAAAAAGTGTTGACGTTAAACTGAGTTTGATATGGACAGGATAAGTTCAGAATAGTTCGACTATTCTCGGAAATCTGGGGGAGTGTTGGTCACATCGACACTGGGTGATACAGGACCCTAGCTTGATTAGAAAAGTAGTCAGAATCATTGGGTGTGGTATCTAGACTGAGTCTTCATATACGCAGCGAGTTGAGCTTGTTTTAGCTAACTCGCCGTGGTGAGATAATAACTCTCCACAGCAAGATAGTAACTCACTGTGGTGAGATAGTATCTCGAAAAAAATACGCTTCCGTATTAATCTGATGGCAAAAAGAAATACAATTCTTGATTCTTTTAAAAGTTTTCTGACCTGTGCCATTTTGTGCTTGTTTGCCGTGATAACAACTAAATTGTTTAATACCACAATCAGAAATCACTGATTACTTAAAAATGATATTGAACTTTGGATAGACAATTCGTCCGTTGTTACTGGCAATGTTTTGGTCTATGTTACAGCATGACTAGATTAATTGGATTAAAGAGATTGATAGATGTATTAACCTAAAATTGTAAATATTGAAAAATGCAGTAAGTTAATTTTTTTGCACTTTTTTCTGCCCTGTATTCTTTCTACCTTCAATGCTTTTCCTTTGCCGACCCAATCTTCCACCTTGCATATATTTCCCTTTGCTGGTTTCCCTTTGCTGGCTTCTTCCTTGCACTAAGACGTGAACAAGTGCGTGCTGAACCTGTGCGAAAACGGTGGCACTTGCTACCGAGGTTCCGACTCCGTGGGAACCTACATCTGCGTATGCTCGGAGGGCTACCTGGGAAAGCACTGTGAGCAGAAAGAGTCTGAACGTACGTACAGTACTGCTTGACTTAGCCTTTCCCCAACCCTGATGTAGTTAACACTTGTAGCACTTGAAGAAAGCCGCTGCTTGTTCCCAGTGCTGCAGTTCTTTGTTTCCCTCCATTGTTTAAACTCTAGAGCCATTTTACAAAACCCAGCATAGCTTAACTTCACACCATTCATAAGGCTTGCATTAGAAATCTGTGGCATAGCTGCACAATATGCTTACAACTGATTTCATGGAATCTTGTTTGTTATTTTTAACATCTTAGACAAGGACAGTCACAGGTCTTACAAACAAGTGCACTTCCTTTGTAATCTTACAGCAACATTTGTTGATTTGGCTCCATCCTCTGTTTAAAAAAAATTCACCTCTTCTTTGTCATAGCGTGGTTGTACACCACCCAAGAAATGACTGCAGAAGTTATACAAGATTTGTTTGTGCGAGTCACAGATTCTTTCCATCTCCATCTTCGAGCAGTGCATTATAATTTGTTGCAAAACTTATGCAATAAAATGTGGCATCAGTGGAGTTCTGCCATTCTGTAAACATTCACCAAACTAGCTACAGATTCTTACCTTGGGCTGCTGGGTTCAAATTGAACGAAATTCAGACTTCGAACTAATTTTTGTTCACATTTGCTCAAAATAGATCCTGACCTGTGCGCAACCTGAAATATTAAGTGTGCAATTTGCTTCTAAAAAAGCTGTAGCTTTGTATCCCCTCCGTCAACGAGGTCGACAGATAACTTTCACATTTGTGCATTTTATTCTAAATTTGCTCAACACAAACACCCAATGCTTATTTCCTTTTTCAGTGCACACATGAGATTAATTTAAAGTTTCTGAAACATATATGGCACGGCTGTATCTTTGTAATTGGCATACTTAGTCTTAAATCCAGTCAAACGTATATGCACACAAATAGAGAAAAACCCACTCCAGATATTTCAACACTTCTCGTTGCAATACCCTTTAGTGTATGTTGATTTACTAGAGTAAGTCACATTGGCAGCTCCAATGCTCTTATAGGGATCTAGATCTCACAAAAAGTCCTCTTAAGCATCCCTGCCAAAGTTTTTTCTTTGAACGACACCTGGAGATTTTTGCTACAGGAACAAGTGGTGAAAAATGCAAAAAAATCTGCTAAACCATCAGAAAATAAAATACTTGCGAGTCTGAAGTTCCAACTGTAGACTCTGCTGGTCACTTTCCATGTTATGTAGTCAACCTTGTGATTTCCAAATGTGTCCTCATGTGGCTGCATCTAACATACCTGGCCAACAGATGCTAACCACGTTTATTGTTTCTCTTGGCCCTGTGTCAGTGTTCACTGAAAATGGATTTTTTGGTATCCTCCCACAGACCCTGTTGGTGTTACCCAAGGTCCTGATGATCCCTGTGATCCAGAACCATGCCAGAACGGTGGCAGTTGTTCCCGTAGTAGCACGACAGCAGGATACATATGCATTTGCCCAGAATCCTTCACAGGAAGCAACTGTGAGAATGCCTCTACAGTAGCTGCACCTACAGCTGTTGAACCCACGAGACCTGCACCTACAGGTGAGGATAGCATTTGGGATCAAATTCAGTTTGAAGTCACTACTACAGAATCGTTTTTAACAATGCCTGCGCATGCGTGTGTTTCTCTACCATACTTGTGGGTTGCAGGAAAATGATGCGTACATGATGCTCTTGAATCACATCATGCAAACACTCAATGACTACCTTCCTGCCATTTTGAAATAACCTCATTCCCGGTCTTGATTAACACTAATCCTCCTCAATCCTTCACCTGTTGGAGGACTGAGGAATGTTAGGGTTACTAACATGTTGTCAATTACCCCCTGGTTGCACTCCTACCTCCAGGGGCTCGGATATGTAATTGTGTTAACACACGTAACACACTAGAACACGGTTCAGGATTTCCTGCTTTTGTTGGCCAGGGACTTACACTACATCGCCTGTTTTTGCAGGGTGTACGGTTGGGAGCCGGATGTATAATAATGGAGAATCCTGGCTGGTTGGGTGCCAGCTGTGGTGAGTTGAAATAATGTGTCCTTTTTAAGAAAAAGAAAGGAATTTCAGAGCAGCAACCTTGAAAAGTTTTTGGTACTTGTATCAGCCTGATGCTGCATCACTTTGTAACTTTTTTTCTTTCTTTGCCATAGTTCTTGTTTGGGTGGCATGGCATCATGTGCAGATTGGAACTGTAGAGACCGTAAGTGTCTTCTATTGTGTCTGTCCGAGTTAGATTGATTGGATGACATTTTTGCCAGAGACATTCAAATGAGGGTCTTGAAAAGGGATTTCAAGCTCGTCCAAGTAAATCCATCTGTGCAATAGGGAATGTGTCAGTTGTTTCCCCCACCCCCACACGCCTCCAAAGCATGGCCATTGCATTACAGTCGAATTGACAAGAATCGCTTTCAACCATTTTTATCAAGGTAATTGGCTCTCAGCCTTGCTACGATAACTTTGGGGCCAACTTGATGTTTCTGAAATGGAAAAGTCACCAAACCTGCTCCTTGGTGGTATCTGCAAAGTAGTCAGATTGTGTTCAACTCTATCTCTTTTTCTCACCAGGATGTCTACATGAGAGCCGTATATATGAGCCAGGCACCAATAGATCAGACAACTGTAACTCCTGGTAAGTTATATGCTGAAACACTTGAAATACATCGACCATCAAAGTTGCTTGTTGTCTTCTCCCAGGAATTTTTCATGCCTTTGCAGTATTTTTCACATTCATTTGTGGTGAAATGTATTGTTGTTTAACTGTATACATTCCCTTAATTTCTGTTCTCAGTTTTGAGATTGTAAAAAAACCAGTGAGTTAGTTGGAGCTGTTTACTGTTGTGTGCTTTGACCTGTATTATGACTTACCTGGCTTTAAGTCAGCAACGAAGGTCTTTGTAATTTTCAGTTTGGTGTTTCTGCCTTTGTTGTATGGTCATTACTATTTGGTGTTGGAGTGTAAAGGTTTGTTACTGTTTTTAACATCGCAGGAAAACTTTTGGGCACAGACAGGACGATAGAGGGATGTAAACACAAGGTTTCTTTGCAAGGAATAAGCAGGAAAAAATACAAAGAGAGAAAGTAAAACTGCAATTTAAATTATGTAATTAGACTGTATATCATACTTTGTTTCTCCTCTCAGCACTTGTGTTAAGGGAGTCTGGGAATGTACCGACAATGCTTGTGGTAAGATCTTCTTTTTCTGAGCAGTATTTTCAGAGCTTAAGACTTTCATAACCATTGCAGTATCAGTGCTGATATAGGGAAATCTGGAACAACATTGCTCAAATCATCTAGGCTGTGGGCAAAGGATAAAGATGAGTTTTTACATCACCTTCAGTGAAGAATTAGTCTTGTGCATTCTTTATGTTAATCATCAACTCGTCCTGTCCCCTCTTCCTGCGTACATATTATCTCTTGATTCAAATTTCCATAGGCAAAACCTGCACCTACATGAGGGAGGTCTACTTGGCAAATGAAGATCGCAAGGAAGATTGTAATATGTGGTATGTTTCTCCTTGTAAAGTCTAGAATTGGTAGAAATGAGATGATGTCACAGTCAAGGAGTCTGTACGGCTTTGACTGAGGTCATCATAGTCTTCCAATCTTTTCTTTGTTTCTTTTCCATTTTGAAAAGTGGGCATCGTATCACCGTATGGTTTCCTACTGAGCATAAGTATATACTCTCAGTCTAGTCGACCTTCTGAAGCCCTTTTCATCGGCACTTAATAGAGTCAATGTGAATATATATTTCTATCCCATTGGCAGATACATGATTTTTTCACACAAGACTATCCTTATGACTTCATAATGACAGGCTTACTTTAATGAGAGGAATCAGATTTTGCAACTGACAGGATTTTTCTATTTTCATAACCTTGTCATTTTTATTTTTTAGCATTATTTGCTATATCAAATAACAAATCTCTCTTTTGGCATTGCAGTTCCTGCATAGGTGGGCAGTGGGGTTGCACGACCAGAGCTTGTGGTAAGTCTATTCTCTTCAGAGAGCTGTAACTTTATTTTGGTCAATTCTTTAATTGTGGACAAGGTTGTCACATGTCCTAAGATGAGAGCTAGCTCTTACGAAAGGAGAGTGCCCAATTGGTGTTGATCCCAAACATACAAAGGACAAGTTTGAATGATTTCTGTCTTTAAAGTTATTAGTCAACCATTTGGGGGCAAAATATAAAAAATGACAGTCTTTTGTAAGTGCCTTATTTTTTCACTGATTTTGTGATTTTGTTTGCATTAAATTTTTCTCTCTTTTCCCCTATATTTTACATGTTGCTTCATCTCCTAAATGCATCACTCCACAGATGCCCCGTAAGTGAAGAAAGAATTTTAATTATAGAAATATCAGAGATCCATTTAGAATTCCCAAAATTTAAAGAAGCTCACATCAATGCCTAGTGGACACTGCAGTGCAGAACAGTGGATATGGGCAGTATCAGTCCTGTCTTGTTTTTTCCTGTCCAAATCCGATTTTCCATTTTTGTTAAATGAACTCAAAAAAAAGATATCTGGGACAAAATGTAATTCTTGGAGACTCAGTTAGTATAGGATTGAGGCAGTTGTGCATAGATTTTATTGCATAGTAGCTGCTTACACGACTAGTGTATGAAAAAAAATAAAGTTGAAAAATAATTATTAGAGAATCAACAGTACAAAAGGTTTCAGACATCACAGTTTAGTTTGTGTGTGAGCTTATATGATACATAAAGTTTGTTTTCAACATTTTTATTTCATTTTTTTCTCCACAGTCCAATTGTAATTGAGGTGTCGTTTGAATTCATCAATGATATTAGTGATATAGCAGGCAAAGAAGAGCAGTTTATCAGGTAAGTTCTGCCATGACAAACCAACATGTCGGTCTCCTGATGATGAATAGAGCAGGCCGTCCGAAACATTGAGTCTCCTGGTTCTCCCCAGAACCTCATTCACAAAAGTGAACTCGCATGGTATTACTGTTAAGCTTTGTCATATAACTGCATCCACGATTTAAACCTTCAAAACACATTTCACACCATCATTGGTTCTCTGATGCTGGTTTTTAGGGTTCACACAATTTCTTTTAAGTTTTGCTGTTTGAATCTTGTTTATAGACCGTCAGTGCATGTCATTTCTTTAACTAAACAAAAAAGTTTAATTCACTGGTTATGCTGTTGCCACTCTCATTATCATCGGTAATTCTTAATCAAAAGAGGTTTCTAACAAGAAACGACTGTGGAAATAACAAATAGTACCATTAATTGCAATTCCACTTTCAGATTTTTTAGTAAAAGTTCTTCTTGTTTGTGAATCACGATTACCAGTGATTAACAGCAGGGCCTGTGTTCCCTCTTTGTGTGGAATTACCCTCATTCTAAAGATGGTTTCCCCCTTGGCAATTCCATCAGCAAACCTGAGAATTTGACAAGGGTTTACACTCCCCCCTAAAAAGGAGAACTTTGAATGGCTTCTACTGGATCATACTTACAGTTAGTCTAAATGCTGTAATGCTAATGTTATATTTGTGCCTCTCTGATCGATATGGGTGATTCACAATAGCACGCCACCAAGTGTTTGCAGCACGTTGGCCAATCATAAGGCACGAAATTTGTCGACCCTTTCCAAACCGGCATTGGGTCGACAAATTTCACGCACTGTAATTGGCCAAGCGTTGCAAACTCTTGATGGCGCTCTATTGTGAAACGGCTGTATTCAACGTTAAAGCACAAACTCTTGTAAATAAGGACAGAACAATTCCCTGACACATTTGCGTCTTCAAAATAATTACATGTGCATAAGAATTTTTGCAACTTCAACAGTCCAAGTTCAGCCTACATTAATGGCATGCCTGTCTGACTTAAAAAAATGATTTCTTTGATTTCAGTGAATTGAGAGCAGCCCTCATGCAGTTGCTGAGAATAGGGGACAATCACATTCAGGATATGGCAGTAAGTTCAGAGCATGTTTATTTTGTATTCATTGTCAGATTACACTTGTTTGAAAAAGTCTGTATTTAGTATCATTTCTGCGTAAACTAATCCACATTCGCATCCGGAACTCTCTCTAAACCTCTTTGTTTCAAATGTTTAATTTTTAAAGGAAGTTCTGCATTGAGAAAAAGGGAACATGAAGTGTTTTTTATGGATCCTCTCTCACAGGACGCAATCTTCATAGGAAAATGACAGCTGTCATGTGCATGTGCGTGTTTGTGCAGATGTTCTATTCGCACCCGCATGTTGATCCACATGTATTTGAAATACAGCAGAGCTGATGTGCATCACAACAATTTGAATCAAAAGTGCCGATGCACATGGCAATCTGTGAGAAGTGATGTCATCTGAGAGAGACCGTCATATTTCAGAATTCATCAGATGAGATCACAAACCTTTAAGTTGCCCTTCTCCATTTATATGGGTGATTTACACTCCACTGATTTTGTTTTAATTTTTAAAGATATTTCCTGGAAGCATAAAGGTGAAATTTAACCTCGTCGAGAACAAGACAGATAATGTCAACATTGAAACAGTGGCTGTCGTACTGCAAAGTGCGGTAAGGGAAACAACTTTGTTTTAAATTTTGAACTCTGTAAAATACTAGCAGCTAAAAAACATACTTTTGACGAGTGGTAGTGCACTGGACTGAGTAATACAGAACACAGTCTGCATGTAAAAAAGAGATTTGGCGCTTGAAAGTACGGCTTCAGAACAAAAGCCAAAGAAGTCAAGATTGAAAAAACGTCTTACAAATATGTTTCAGTCTGAGGATTTTAGTTTACATCAGAAACATGAATTAAATGCTTGTAACTGATCCACCGGTGTGGTTTTTAAAACTTCTACTCTTTTTCAAGTTAAACTGATAATCTACTTCAATAATAATAAAATTATTACAATAAAATTTAATAAAACTTAACCTGTGTAATTTTAATTTATAGCATGTGAATTTGATATCAGTTTTCCCACTTTTCAAATGTTCCTGGATTCTTTTCCTCCATGATGTGGGTGTATAGATCAGCGAGAACTCCTATATCTTCATGTTTGAGGGCCAGCAATATCAGTCCAACCCCTCCTCCTACAGAATGGTGAAACAGGGCGCGCCCACTACAGCCCCTCCCTCTGAGCAGCCAAACAGGCTACTCATTATCATAATTGTGTCCGTCTGTGGTGGTGTCGGCATTCTAATCGTCATCGCATCTGTCTGTTACATGGTAAGCCAATTTTTTTTATGCCACTCTCTGCTGGCCTTCTCCTTGCTGTTCAAACAACAGTGTCTGTGATCCCCAGAGTTTTTACCAAGGGGGAAGGACACAGGGTCAGGATTGTTTGTCAGCCGTTCAAGTACTGGCTGGCTGGCTGCTCCAAACTTCTTGAGTGCATAATTTTGTTCTATGTAGCATATTGCTTGGCAGTGCAGATGAGACCATATCATAGGATCATTCACAAGGCCAGACGCAAGGCCATTCACAGTACCAGCAATCAGTGACGGGATGAACAGCGACAGCATAGCTACCATATAGCATGGGTCTGCTGTTGGAAGTGAAGTTACAATTAAATATCACCAGCATGATGTGCCCAGAACTCATGGAGGCATTGCACATGTGCAACATTACTATTCCCTTTTCGCATACTCCATGCTACGTGTGCACAAACACTGTTCGTTACTCAAAAGAAGTCATTATTTAGCTCCCAAAAAAATCTGCCCCTCATCGTGTGTCAGCAGGGGCCCACAGCAGGCCTTGTTGATGGTTGCTCAGATCTGAGGAGAAAAATGGCATGATGGCATCCAAGCCATCAAGCAGCTCACAATATGGGGAAGTGTGCTCACTTATAGCCATTTAGATGAACAGCAAAGGGGAAGAGGTTGACTAGCTCGTTGGTAGCTAGTGATGTTGTTCTCCTGATTGTGATGAGTCCAGTGAAAGACACTGAATGTGCTTGATGGAGAAGCCCAACATTCACTGTGGGTTTGAGAAAGCTTTAAGTACTCTGGCATAAAATCAATCCAATTGGCCAGACTGCCTGAGCTTTTTAATCTCACCTTGACACCAAAATTGATGTCTATACTAAACAAACATGTTTTTTCTGGTTGAATTTGTGCAGGTGAAGAGACACACATCTAGAAGAAACATCACCGAGTACGGAGAAGACAGATTACCATCGGTAAGTTTTAAACACATTTGGCTTTCCCTCCTCAGAAAATAGCAATACTGCAACTATATGGCTTTGGCATGGAAATTTAATGAACAAAGAACCAGAAGGAATCGTGAATATTGGTGGAATTTTCCGATGGCTTGACAGAAAGCTTGTGAATTTTTTTCAAACTAGGTCTCATACAACACTGAGTATATTTTGGTCATTCATTCACATTCACCGTAAGGAAAAAGTAAAGTAGTAAAATGTACCGGGATAACTCACTGGAATTTGATTGCTCGAGTTAGGTGATACAAATCGTGTGGTAATAACTAGTCAGTTTAAATGTTGTCTCCATTTATGGGTACTGGTCAGGAGTCACGAATTAACCTGTATAATGAACTTTAAAGAGTGGCATAATTTATTTCATGGTTGTACACTTTTCACTCTTAATTTGATCTGGCTTTGTATGATATAATTTTTGTAAGTCTCTTTTGTCAAGACACAGGGAATGAGCAGGGTAACTCCTTTTCTCCTAGCTGGCAATCTGATCAGTAAAGAATAGGGTCTATTTGGTTCAAATCTTCACAATAAAAATCTTCCCCACAACCTGAGCCTCCCCAGAGCTTCCTGGTCAAGTCGCGGTTTTATGTTTGGTGTACAAAAAATGTGCTATTAATATCAGCAGCAAACGAATGTTCTGGGTTATGTTTTGTACATACAACTTTCTTTCTTTCTTGCTACAGCGCTCTGACAAGACATCGTGGGGCGGAATTGAAAACGAAGGCTACGACAGAGATCGAACGACCAGCAGATTTTAAACTTTACAAATTTCATCGTTGAAAAATATATTGTCTTTCAAACTTTAAGGCCAGCTTAACATCTGATGCAAAATCAAATAATGTGTAGACAAATATTGTGTGAACTTTATTAATTTTGAAACGATTATGAAAAAGCATTTAGACAAAGTAGAATTTTATATTCATCTTACAGAGAAAGGACTGAAATCGTAGAGATTTCCCGCATTTAAACTGTAACTTGCAATAGGTTCCAAAGAAACTGCATACAAAATGCTTGTGAATTGAATGCAATTTTACGATGTTTTTCATCATCCAGATGTATTCCAATTCATAAATAAAGCTAATAAACATCTGCCTGTGTTCCAACACTTTCCTCAAAGCTAGAAAAGAAATGTGGCAGTCGATTGAGTTTTAACTTGCATAAATGTAAAATCTTTTAAAACTTAATATCAACTTGGTAGTAACATTATGAAATCATAAGATGCGATAATTTTTGTACTATTGAAAAAGAAAACATAATGTTTTATATGTTTGTATTTTGGAAAACAAAATTATAATGATTCTTTAGTGGAATACTTCCAAGTACATTGAATTAAAAATCAAGTGCTTTCACTGCAGGAGACCATGTTTTGCAGGCAAATTTCCAATGCAAACGAAATGTTTGTGTCATCATTAAGAACTTTTTAAAATTTCTTCATGTGCCGTGTATGATGCTCCACAAATTTTCTTTAGATTGTTTTTATTGTTCATGTCTTTCCTCCTTTTGTCTCGTGTATAATTGAATGGGAAATGGTGCATTATTAACACCAAAGTGTGTTTACCTACTTCCTATATTTTGTGACGTATTATTGATATATAAGATAAATTAGCAAAAACAAAATGTAAATTACAATGTCATGTATGAAAGGTCAATCCAAAAACTGTTATTTTCATCACTTATTTACAGTATTTAAACCAACAGTGGTCCTCTTTAGGTTACAGTTATCCATGGTTATTATTTTCATATTAAATGATAAGCATTTTTCCCCTTGTGAGTTATGATTAAAGCATTTGTGTATCACT
The DNA here is from genome assembly GCF_001949145.1 of Acanthaster planci. The sequence continues at coordinate 940,023 of NW_019091368.1, forward strand.
CTGTATGAATATGGGTACCGTGTGGGATGGGTTGGGGATGGGGGGTACTTGCCTCACCCCCTTCAGAAGAAGGGAGGATTTTTTAAGTGCAATTAATAAAAAAAGAAATGATTAAAGGGGATGAAAATTTATATTGGCATTTTCAACGACATACCTCAGAAAGAACCTCCTCTACAATTGGTTTGTCCATCTGCTACTGTTGAGAGTGAGGGCCCCCCCCCAAGATAGCACTTTACTTACAGTACCCATGCGTGCGATGCTAGAATATACACCCCTTCGAGAAGAAAAGACATCCGATGTTTCAAAGGAGAAACAAAGATTGGAAACATAATGCAGTTGTTTAACAGTCGAAGTGGTGTCTTCAATAATGCTGAGATTTGGTCTTTGGTGTCCTTTACTAAGTTTACTTTTGTTTGAATTTCAAATGACAAGTTTATACCAATTAAGTAATGCCTACATTACTTTGTTACTTGTTAGTCATATAAAAAAATGCCTATCAGGGCTCACGCAAGTCGTAAATGCAAATAAATATAGATGATTTTTATACCACAAGATAAAGATTATTAGATCTCATACCGTGTTTATATGTTGTCTGACAGTGCGATTTTGTCAGAGCCTGTGTTTTTGTGCATCGTAGTAGATTATTTTTCAATGCCAGTTATTTCGTTTTTGTTCTTTGTGTTAAAAGTCCTGTAGTTTTTAAATGATATTTTCTTAGCAGTTTCTAACAGACTTACAAGGCTACTTCACTTTAATAGAAAAATAGTCCCCCGCCAAATACCAACAGAACCTTTGCCGACCGGGTATCTCTTCTGCTGGGACTGTCCGCGAAATCCAGCACCTTAGGTTGGAGACGTACCGCCGACTCTGCAGCCAGGGCCCTTACTCGTTTTACTCCCTTGCATGTTGGATAGGGAGGGAGTGTGGTGAGTCAGGAACCCCGTGACCCCAGAAAAGTCCTACAGATAAGCCGGTAACTGCGATTCCTTGCGAATTTCAAGGGGTCTTTGCGCCTGAATGCTCGGTCAACCACGAAGAAACCACGATGGATTTTTTTTAGATTTGAATACAATGGGTTAGAGGCTTCATGATGATTTATTTTCATTTATAATCTTAATTTCCTGCATTTTCGACTACAATAAGACCGATTGCAACCGTCTTCAGGTCCATTGTTTCTAATTGATCTCAACATGAGAGCAGCGGTGTATCTAGTGAATGATTCAATATTGATAATTTAACAGTGACAAATCCGGGCTGGCAGAGTCGGGCGGCATTCGCCTCCTTATTTTATTGATGGAAATACATTTTCATTGTCATCATTACAAATTTCGTTTTCTTTCAACTGCCTAGAGTAATTTGTTATTTTCAAAAAGAAATTTTCACCAAAAAAAAAAAAAAGCTCTCCCATCGGCGATGTCCGCACCAACATTATTCACACCTGTCGCGTCACGCAAACAACTTCTGACCAATCACAGCCGGTTTCACTAGCGTCTGCCAATTAATAATTTGCTGCTGCGCCATGCACACGCGCTGCGCCTTGTGTATGCAGAATGCAATATGTAGGACGTGTTTTCACGACATTGCAGGTTGGGCACTGAGTTTCCGGGCCGAGTTAAGTTGCAGGCAGTTTCATGACACTGGTGTTCTTGAGAGCACGTTCTGGGGTATCGGTAAGATGATAATTTCATAGTTGGTGTGGGCTGAATACCTCTACGTACGTATCAGGCTTTCATGGCAGCTTCGTTCATAATTGAACGCTGGACATGCAACATAATCCGCAGAGTCCATTCTTAGGTTCACGTGTCGATTATCGATACAAGGGCTTAACAACTGTGAACTTGATGAAACAATCGACTGGTTTTATCACTGGTACGCCCACTGTCGATAGTACGACAGTCGCTTTTTCTGGTATAGATAGAAATCGCATGTGATCAGTTCCTTGAGCAGTAGTAACTAGTAAATGTGGCTTTGTAGGCCTAGGACTACTCCCTTTTTAGGATTGACTTGGTCATTGGTTAGGCCTACTGGGTCTAATATTACAATGGATGCATTGGTCTTGTACTTTGAAAAGGCCTTAATAATGAAATTTCAATGAATCTTGGTACATTTAAACAAAAGGAACCAAAAAATGTCCGACAGCCCACCACAAAATTTCATTTTTGTTGAGGAAAACTATCCTTTTTCTGTCATTCAACTGTTTCATTTTTTTGTAACATCACTTTTCAAAGAAAGCATTTCTTTTTGTTTTCCCAAGTCTGGGTAGACTTTCCAGCTGTACAGTCTGTATATATTTAGCAGAGTGGATCAAAAAGATGTCTCAAGAGGAAGAAGATGATGAACCACTGCCTGCCCAGTCCAGCCACTGCACAACCTGCACAGAATCAGAGGCCTCTGATGATGTCTGTGAAGCCTCTGACATGACCCATCGGGGTGCCACCTCCCTCCTCACCGGTCGAAAGCGCCGAAGACGGACCATCATTGCGGCCGACCAGCTGATGAAGATGGAGGAGCTCTACAAGCAAGAGCAGTGGCCTGGACGGGAGAAGAAAGAATCCCTGGCCAGGGAGATCGGCATGTCCACCCACTTCGTCAACATCTGGTTCCAGAACAAGAGGTCCCGGATGAAGAAACTGGCCCAAGAGGAGGAGGAGTTGGAATTTCTTCGTAAAGCAAGAAGCCCGGGGTCAAAGGTCGACCCAGTGCATGGCTCCAGTACGGGAACCAAGCCAATTGCCATCGCTCCAAAGCCACCCTTTGGAAAAACAGTTCCAAGTAACCAGAGCCCCATTGCAGCAATCAGAATTCCTCAAGTGGGACCCTGTTTAGTCTTAGGCCAAAACATCAGCATGAATGGTGGAGCTTCACCCATCTCCTCGAGCCAGGTCACTGGATCACCTGTGCATCCAAGCCCCACAATCAAAATCCAAAATGGCACATCAAGCAGCACAAAAAACTCGGGATTTGAGGTACTAATGATGGTAAATCAGTGTTTTTATTGCTTAAAAGTTAACATGACTTATTCTAGGATCAATTTGAAGATTTGACAGTGTTAAAGTAGAGAAGACAGGCTTTACAGCTGACAAAACAGCTGGGATCTCATCTTTTGGTAAGTGGTGGTTCTGAAAGTTGCGAGAAGTTGAGAAATCCAGAAGTTCACTTGCCACACACACTGATCAGCTGAATGTTTGTTCAACATACTGCTCCATTTGACTTCTTTGTGGTTTTGTGGTGGCAATAACATCAAAGTTATGTATTCATGATAAAGCATAGCCAGGCATAGCCAGGGGGGGACACATGCCCCCCCACAAAGTCCAGGTTCCCCCCCCCTGAAAAAAAAAAACGGAGGAAGGATATTGAACCACGCTAACTTAAAACTTGCCCCTCAATAACACACCGCAGAAAGCTGGTGCCCCCCCCATAAGATGCTGGTGCCCCTTTGTGCCCCCACCAGTAAAATCCTAGCTATGCCACTGACTAATATATCTGGCTCATTTACATAACAGATCTTCAGAAAGTTACAAAGTCCCAAATGAATTTGTATCAGCAATTTGAAGTGCAAACTACATGTATTGTTGTTAAGGAGACGTGATGATGCCTCTCTCATGTCTTGCATTTGCGTTATTGCAGGCCACTGCAACCCCAAGTTCACCTGTTTTATTCCAACCTCAGCCGATGGCAGTCAATGCCCAGTTGACTCAGCTGCCCATGCAAGCCCCAACCAGGCCGCTGAATTTCTTCAAGTGCCTGGTTTCCATGATGGCCGTAGAGGAGGGCGGACTCCTCAAGAGAGGCAACCCGGAGTTTGACGTGGCAGTGAATGCCGCCCTCTACGGCCTGCGTATGGCCAACGGCAATGTTCTGACGTACAGGAAGAACCGGGGACTGTTTATCCACAATGACCAGCACTGAACCATTGACAGCTGTTTGAGACACTATTACCATGAAAGAAACAACTACGGAGCATTGGTTTTGCTGTTGAGGGTGTAGCGTTCATTCTGGGCGAAGAAAAGGAACGCCGTTCTTCCAGTTTTTGACGTTTGCAATATGAAGTGCCACATTGGAGTACACTATTTCTGAAAAATGAAAAATGAGGAGGACTGATTTTTTTATGTTGACCTTTGCATTATGCAGGTTTTATAAGTTAAAATAAAGTAAGGGTTGAAGAAAGCGGGTGCTCTAATGCTTGATTCATTAAGTTAGACATGTATTTTGTCGAATTGAGATAGAACAGGTCATAAAGTTGAAATATATGACTAGAATTTTCATGTTACCCAGTAGTGGAAACTACACAGCTCGTTTCTGTAGGATAATTCACAGTCTATTACATTTAGACCTCAAACTATCCCACGACAGAGCTTGTCTTCGATTTGTAGAGTAAATTGATTAGTGTTAAATTGGTAAACTGTTTAATCATTAATGGTCAATGATGTATAATTGAGACAGCTGTAAAACTGTTCCCAGAAAGAAATAGGGTCTTCATAATGTTTGTAATATTTCCCATTCATAAATATCATTTGTTCAGACTGTTGCTTTATTGTGATAAGTTGTCTTTCATTTCTCATTCTCTTCCATGCCATTGGTGGAAACTTCAATGAATGCAAATTTTGGCGAATCCCAGCATGCAAATTCGATCGATATCCACTCGATTGTCAGTTGAAAGGTCACGGTGCAAACACATGCCGTTTTCCAATACTCAACGGCGGCTCCGTCGCAGGCTTCACCTGTTTTTAACTAGTTGACTTTGAAGCTGTAAGCGCAGTAATTAGTCTAATAGTGCCACAAAACATCAAATAAGATGCAAGAGAGCCAGAAATTACAGTAATTTAATTTAAACGCTTCAGGCCCACAATCGGGGATTGGTTTTGGGAACGAAGGCTGCGACGGAGCCCAAGTCGAGTATTGGAAAAGGGCCACAGTATAGAGATCAGTGCACTGGACCTGCCACGCTGAATTTTCCGGATTGAAATATTAGCAAAAGAGACTGGGTGCGTGACGACCGGCGCGGCACGTTGCATGCTTACCCCGTGTCAGCTGCACAGTGGGTACGAGTGTGCGTAACACTTCTGTCGGGAAAAATATTAGGCCTGGGCCTACTTCCATTTGGAATAAACGGTTTCTGCGCAGCTCATATTCAATCGGAAATCTGTCCCATCATCATGTTCAGAAGGAAGTTAGAAGCTCTAAAGTATCATCAATCTGACATCGATATAAAGGGTGAGGGTTTGAAGCTGTTACACCAGTACCGTGAAAATTGGAAGTCCATATTGACATGATCATGACACACATGCATGATGATGGAGTCCGTCAAGCCTTTTTGTACAAGGGTGGGCCTATGTGTCATGGTAGGCCTAGTGTTAATGTCATGTGTGTGCTGTGCACACCGAGGCCAGATACTGGGTGAAAAGGCCTAACAACAACAGGCTTAACTCGTGAGTCGTAGGGTCAGCTCAGTGGTCGAGTGGTTAAACTGTCTGCACTAGTAAAAAACAGGACTGGTCGTGGGTTTGAGTCCCACCCAAGTACGCTGTGGGTTTTCTCACAAACCTTCAGGTGTTGTAATACTCGTCGGGCAAAATCCAAAATTAGTCAGTGTTTTGTTGTGGATCCTTCGGGTCGCCGTCATGCCTGTAGCCAACAGCCTCGAGTTGCAAAATCTCTTCCCGAGTGTATTCTGGTTCGAACTGATAAGGCAATATTTCTTGTGCCTCATCAGCTCCTTCAATGTCGCTCTCTTCGTCAAATGAATAAGACGAACAAGACAACTGATTGCTGTCATGATCAGAAAAAGCATCAATGCTGGTATCATCGTCGCTTGAGTCTGACATGATGGCACATGTTAACGCTACTGCATTACTTACATGTCGAGGTGTCGTTGTGTCACAATAAACAGTCGCCGGATAAAGGACTCCGTCCTATGACTTCACGGTTCTTGGGAACTTCTTCAGACAACTTTAGGTACCTGACAGGTGATTTTTAGCTTTTGCTCCGAGAAGGGAGTTGAATAAGGTCGTGAAAACTATAATTTTTAACATATTTTTGCGCATTTTGAAATTATTCAGATGTGTTTTCATGTTATATGCATGTTTGTTTTATGTGTTGATGCATGTTTTACAAGAAGTCTTTCCCAGCACGGCTCATCCCCTGTAAACTAAAAGGATTACAACTAGTTTGACATAGGCCTAATGTTAGGCCTAGACCGTGTGTCATGGTTGTGAGTAAAAGGGTAGGTCTGGTTGTAGCTGTTATGCCCCAACTAGGCCTATAGCGTCTGTCCCAACTATAGTTGGGCTGGCCCAACTATTGGCATGCTTGGTGGCCAATCTTTGTAGAAATTTCTCAACCTTCTCCAAATTTATAGAGTTCACTCCTGATGTAATTTATCTCAAATATGGCACTTAATTTATAATTAAACTTTTTTCGAAAACCATAAGTTGATGTAAACAAAATGACTTTGGCACATGCTCGCACTGAACTTCTGTCATTCTGTGCTGTAGTTGGGCTGGCCCAACTACAGCACTATACAAACCATCAGAATGCACCCATGTCATGCTTGTCATGTGCCTCAGTTAGCCTTATTTTCAACTTTGGTTGCACTGTTTTGAAGGGTGTTTTTATACTGCCTTGTTGGATTTTCATGCTGATGAGTATTTCCATATTCATGAGTAAAACTGCGATGTCATCATAGGAAAAAAGCCTAAATGTTAAATTGTTTCTACACTAAAAGTCCTGCATTGTTGTGGATTTGTTGGACTAAATGATCTATTCTACACCGATTCATTGCTAATGTGCCTAGCATGCAATAAGCAAGCATCAATCCCTTTCTCAAAAATGTTTTTGGTAAGTAAATTCTGGGTACACAAATTTAACAGAAAAACCTATGCACTGATTTATGTCTTACCTACAGACATATACATGTAAATGCCACAGCTGCCAGATCAGATTCAAAACTGCGTAATCAATTCGTGATCTGCACAGCACCCTGCTTAAATCAAAACTACATGTATGGGAAAATTCACCCCTCGGTATAGGGAATTTACGCACAGTTGAAGAATTCCAGCCCCAAAATTATACGAAGCCATTTTTGTTTGGTGAAAAAACTCCCCATTTACTTAAACTGACCCATGTAGAGTCAAAATGTTATGGTTGCAACATTTGAAAAGAAGAGAGAGTAATATTGAAGAGGAAAAAGTGAACGTATTCTGAGAGCACATTCTTTTCAAAGTCATACACACAAGACCGGTGGTCTATCTGTTTATATATGTCTGTGGTCTTTCCTTGATGACATAAGAGCTACAGCGCCCTCAGTTGTCCAGGGAAGCTTGGATTTATGTGTTTAAAAAGATGTACTTTTCACTCCATTTAACCAAATAGGCATGTAAAAGTGCAAAGTTGCAGGAAAATTGTGTCTGGGAAATTGATTGCGGCTACACGTTCAAGTGTTTTTGGAGTAAGTGCTAGGATATTTCAATTTCTCTCTTTGACTTTTAGAATATGTAATTTTGGAGGGGGCATAGCCGACATCTCACTGTGGGGAAACTTAGTGATTTCCATTTATGGAATTCTCCCTTCTATTTTCAATCATTTGGGAGGGGGTGTGAGAGAGAAAGTTGGGTAAATGAACTTTGTATTTTGCCCTCGTCCTGTCGCACTTTTTTATTTAATGATAAAGAATTCCATATAATGGACACTGCTAATTTTTCCCTGTCTTGACCTATTACTAGTACTATTACCAATTTGCAAGCAATAAAATGCCCTAAAAAGTCCAATGTAGCAGTGAAAGTATTGAGGTATTCTCTTAGACAACACTCAGAATTTTTCAGACCAGTCTCATCAAAGGTTGTACACAGATTGTCAAGCAGCATTCATTCTTTCCATTAAATGCTTAGTGCCTACCAGTTCCCTTCTACTTCTGTTACACCAATTTATTCCATTGGACGCAGGAACTAGACTTGGATCAAAGACTGTATTTCCTTGTATGAAAATACAAGGTTAATCGGTTTGTTATAGTGGCCTGATACAGAAATCTTGCTATTTTGTGAAATTAATGTACAATGGTACATAGCAGGATCTGGATGTTGCTAAGTAAGTCCACTTACTTAGCAACGGATGTTGCTAAGTAAGTCCACTTACTTAGCAACAAGAAATAAAACCTCCTAAATGTACCGATTGTTGAATGTTAAATTTTCAAGTATTTTACAGTGGTTCTTTTATTAATGAAACACATTTTATAATTCATATTTTGGTGTTTCTTTGGCCAGATGAAATGACATGGCGCAACTTTGTAGTTTGGCTGGAAGATCAGAAAATCAGGTTGTACAAGATCGAGGACAGACAACCCTTAAGAAACTACATCAGTGGTGACTGGCCAAAAGTGTTTCAACAGGTAAAATTGAGTTTGTTCAATTTGTTGTCTTTTTTTTCCCTTGCATCACTTCCAAGTTGAAAAGGGGAAAAAAAATAATGTTTACAGACATAAAGCAACAAGACAAACAGAAAGGAATTACTGTTTTCATACAAGAATTCTAAGAACTAGTCAGTTGAAGTTAAAAGTACCAAATTCCTTTGTTTTGAATACTATAAACTGCTATATTTTGGGTTTTTTTAAAGAAATGCAGACTTGGTACTTTTTCCTGATCATTCTCTTTTTCCTTTTTTCCCCCTTGAAGTACTTGAAGGATCTCCAGTGTCCAGTCAACAGCCAGGATCGATTGGCTGCCTGTGAGTGGTTATTGGCCCATGCAGTCAGACTGGACTACGGTGAAGATGGTAATTTTTAAGAGAATTGTGCTCACACTAGGTGGGAGAACTGCCAACCACTATTTAGAATGCTAGTGTTTGGACTACAACTGACTAGTCTCTTAGGGGTGCTAAATTTGAACTTTAAACCTTGACCATTTGGGAAAGTGAGTTTTAATCAATTTTCAGTCTGCCACTAAAAATCCTCCATCCAGGGGTGAGATTTCTCAGCTTTGTAGCTGATTTTAGCTTTTTTTGTTTTGGATTTCAGCTTTTTTTCCTCACTGGCTGTGTCCAAAAGTAGAGGAGATTTTCACCGTTCAGCTTCTTTATGCCTTTTTTCAGCTGTTTTCAGTTAATTTTATCATTGGTCAATCTCACCCCTGTCCATCTTGAGAGAAACCAGTGGCAAATTCTTTGTAATTAAAACTTTCATTAAGGCTGAGTCAGTATTGATAATTGAACATTGTAACATTTGACCTCGTGTTGTGGCTGAATCAGTTTGAATAATTGAATATTCGAATGTTTGAATATTCGAATGTTTGAATATTTGAATGTTTGACTCTCCATTCAATTATATATTCAAATGTTCAGTTGTACCAAGTTCCAACAAATCTGGAAACAAAATATGCATGGAACAAAGAGAAAACTGGAAGTCCAGCTGGTGTTCCGCCCTAATAGACCGATTGTGCCAACTACGTCACATGACCTATAGTGGGTATCAAACTCAACAAACATGGCGTCCTTCTATACCAAAGAATGTATGTCATAAGTGTTGTTTATTAAAAAATAATGCCGATTTTTGGTCTGGTGCTCAGCTCATCCGTGTCTGAATACTTTACTGACTGTCTGCTTTATATTTTGGTGAATGACACTTAAGACACACTTTGCTGTGGGAGGATGCTATGTTTGCTGATGTTTGCTACACACCGTAGGCCATGCGACTTAGCAGGTGCAATCGGTCTTTTAATGACAGATTGCCTTATACCCCTGAGATCACACAACACAAAAAAATTATAAAGTAAAACTGGAAGGAAAAAGTAATTAGTTGGCCTGATTGTTTGGCATATACATCCGTTTTACTCACAATGCAGTCAGATATGCTTTTAAAATGCAGTTTTATAACAAAATAACGTATCTTTTTCCCTTTTTATTTCAATGATTTTCACATCCATATGTTTGATTTTGAAAATGAATATGGAAATATTCAGTGATAGATTATTTGAATAATCAGCACCACCCTCACTTTTGTGATGAAAACATCCCATGCAAAGACACAGTGACTGTGTTCTCGCAATCGCCTGGTGTATTTTTTAAAAATGAGAAAGTTCGAGAGCTGCAGCTGTTATTGTTTTTTCACGTATTTTCCTGAAACCAGCAAATCATCTTCTTCTGGAGAGTCACTCCATTTCTTTATGGTTTTGTTTTGTTTTTTGCAGTCGAGAAGTACAGGGCAGTGACCGGTGAGGGAGTGGCCAGACAGAACTCGGCATCTGACGATCCCTTCCAAAATGTCAATGGTGAGTGACTTCATGTTAGTCCTTAATCTCAAAACCTGTGCCCATGTACTTAGGCTTGCTGTCTTGTCATCTGCCCTGTAAAACACAGAGGACCATTGTCGTCTAAACAGTGTAGAAGGCTTGGCAGTGGCAGCATGGAATTTATGTCCCTTTTTTTAATGGTAAGTAGATGTTTATTTTGGAAGACCTGAAACACGCAGCATTTCAGGTAGCACATTCTGATCTTCTCCAGGTGAATACCTCCTTGTGTTGAGGCTGATGAGTCCACTTGATATTTCCACAAGCTTGCTACAGTTTACTCCATGGTTCATGTTGCCTTTAAAGTCAGAAGAACAGAATTCACATTTTGTGTGGCAAAAGACTTGCAGTATTTAAGAAATAATTTTTTAACTGTCTGTGCATCGTTTACTCCATCCACCTTCAAATTGTGGGATAGCTTGGGAGCTAGTTTAAAGAGAAAAGAGGTGGTTTTCAGAGCGTAAAGGTCATTGAATAAAGGGTCAAAGGTCAAATTGATACCCACAATGGCTATATCTGGCTTGCTAGCTCGTCACACATGCAACACACAACTGATTATGAGCGCCCATTGGTTAATACGCCAACTTTGCATAACTTGATATTGCTACCTATCCGCTCCGAGCTTAACGAAAAAGAGGGCGTGTTTTTTTGGTACTCACCACATAGGCGCGCCATGAGGCGCGAAAGTATATGCGCGTTTGATGCGGAGCACACTGAGTACGCGTAACTAATTTATTCTGGCATGTATGGTCTTTGTGTACATGCAGAATGCGTGAAAGAACCCGCTTGTAACCACCTGTCTTTCTTTCGCCAATTGAGGGTGCACTTCAGCTCGGGGTGGATAAGTGGGCGTGGTTGCATTATCACACTAACAACCCAAACACATCAGCTTAGCTAGAGTCGTTTACTGATTGAATCAGTGATATTTCATTTTACAGTGCACAGTCCAGACTTCAAGGCTGGCCTAACCTCTGTGTGTCAGTTACTGAAAATCCCCCAGCACTATGACCAGGTGACGACGCTAGAGGCAGTCAGCATCTTGATACAGGAGAGATTAGCACAGGACGGGAGTAAACAAGAATTGCAGGAGGTAACAGGGCAACCCCTGGGATCTTGTGAACCAGTAGCTGAGGAATGGTCTTGTGTTTGGGCCTGCGAATGGTCCAGTAATGACCTTGACCACAACACTAATAGAGCCAGACTGAGTCGTGTGCAGATCACACCAGAGAAACATATGCTGCTGGGTTTAATTTGATGTTGCATGACGTATACCGGAGGGATTTTCAAGATTTTCCATTTTCAAAATTCTTTCAAAATTCATAACTTCATTTACTGGACGTTCACACCCACACAATGACTGTCTGGCAGCTACTCTAGTCTGACAGACAACATCTATTGATGCCCGAGTATTTCAGCCAGGCCTGCTGCCTTGTAAAAAGAGCCCAGATTGTGCGGTGTTATGTAATTTTCTTTTGTTCCCGAAACTGGCACAGTGCACTGCTTTTGTCTTTTCAGTAGGGACTAGATTAGCATGCAGCGGTATTGAATCGCTCATTGCTGGAGTACGTTTGTCCCCGGTGGTAATCCGCTCATGCTGAATGCCACAAACAGTGGTATAAATCTATCAAAA
>NW_019091368.1:952653-966815 GCF_001949145.1 Acanthaster planci
TTTTTCTGGTCATTTTTGAACAACTTGCATTCTGTCGTTATTTTTCAGGGCATTGATTTCAAATTGAACGACTATGAGCTAGGATTTGAAACAAAAGGTAATACTTTAGTTGTATTGTTGACAGTTGCAAGAGAAGCCTCCTTCTTTCCTTTCAATTGTTTTTGAACATTCTCTGACCTTTATGAGCAACACTCAAATTCTTCTCCAAATATTTCATGTCAGTAGATATTGGCAGAACACGGGACGCATTCCCACTCACTGCATGCAAGTGCATTTCCTCTGCTTGCCAGTATGCTGCCCTCTATGTGTCGTCCAAAGAGGAAGAGCGTGTGTCTCTTGAGAGAATTTGTAGCATCATGGCTCATTTTGCACAGACCAGCACGAATGGAATTCTGCATGATTTAAAATGATCAAACGCAGTGGTTCCCTGTGGGACCTTTCACACTGAGAGTGGACAACCTGCGTGATAGGATGATAAACCGCGGTCTTCAGAATCCCAAGCAATCTTTTAAAGGTACCACGCTAAGAAAGCACACTTTGGCCAGTCGCTGGTCCTGTTGGGTATGGCATCTTGGACTGACCAGCACAGTTGAGCACTTCCTGGACTTGCGTTCAATTCTTCCTATGGGTTGCGTCTGTTATTGCTGCATGTCAGTAATTTGTGTAGCCAGTGAGTTTCACCTAGTGTGTAAATGTCAAATATCACTGATCACTTGTCATATCACTTTCCATCAACTCATTGTATTGCCACTTGTTTGTGTATGCAGGACCTCTCATGCTATAGTGAAGTATTTCTGACCTGGGCTTGGGAAAATGGTGGGACTTAGGTTCCAGATTATTGAAGGACTTCAAAAATGATTGTAATAACCTCGTTTTGGGATTGATTTTTATTTTGAACACAGATCCGGCCTTGGATGAGGCCAGCCGAATCCTTCGTCTCTTACACGTGGCGGAACTCCGTGACTTACAGACCAGGATCAATGAAGCAATCGTAGCGGTCCAAAACATCACGGCCAACCCCAAGACGGATCAGAAACTGGGCAAGGTGGGACGATGACCCAGGCACAAGACCTAACCAGAGACAGGGGAGGGCTAGATGACCCTCTAAAGCCCAGGTCATGCAACAAGGGACTGCGACGCATGTTGGGAGTGACTCGGTCTGGGGACCGTCCGACGTAGCTTCATCGCAGCATTCACTTTTGGTTTCCTCTTTGTTAGTGCAGCCACCCTTGTCTGATTCCCAGAATCCACATCTTGAGGAGGGCTTGACACAGCACGCACAGCACCAGTCTGCTTCCACTCACAACCTACGGCCTCTGCGCTGTGATCCCAGAACCCCTAAAGGAACCTCAACACCTGCCTAAAGCGGTGGATTTGTTTCTGATGCCCTCACAAGCATGATTCCTTACTTTGTCTTAATTCAACGAAAGGCTGTGGCTTTGGCTCGACATTTCAGGCATGTAAATGCATGCAAAAAAAGGGACTTGGTTAGTCATAGCCAGAGCCCGATCTATAGCTTCAAAAGCTGTTCCACTGCGCATCAAGATGGCTCACAGCATCTTATGCACTGTAGATATAAGTCAGTTCTATAGAGTTCTGAAGTGTAACAGCAAAGACGAATAAAGTATGCTCATATATTCATTCACGCACTCGTTCTCGCGCTAATATCCTTCACACACATAACTGTGCCGTGACATCCTCACTTCAGGACTCCCTCAAAGTTCAAAAGAGTGCTATCTGATGGAATTTGCACTGAGACAATCTAAAAAGAGTTCTCTACTGATGACATGTCTCTTTTTCTACTTTCCAACGGTACTCAATGGACCGTTTGCCCCCACTGGCTCCGTAGGAGAGTCCGCATGTAAACAGAAAGTGACATCATCAGCACGTAGACCCGTTTGGATAAATGTTAATCCATATACTAATTCTGCAGTTGGATCGTCTGTTACAATATTTGCTGCTATATCATAGACAAACTGAACACCCCAGGCTACGAAGAAAGTGAGGTGCTCAGTGCTTGCCTTGATTGGACACAACTGTGATTGGTTAGAAGTACATAACTGGAAATTCACTCAGATTCCTATCCCAGAAAGCAAAGCCAAGTGGAGAGGAATATTCAATTTTTCACCGAATGAAATGACTCTTTCCACTGCATGAAATTGCAACTGTTTTATGCAATAGCTGAATAGATTGTCATTGTTTGTCACCGTTTTCCTCTCGCAGTCTGGCATAAAAGTTGTGACAAGATGTCCTTTTCCAGATCAATAAGGCTTCAACACGTTCCTGTGAGTCTAGCAAGTTACTGTTTCTTTCTTACTAGATGTATTGGCATCATTTAAAGAGTTCATACATTTCTTTATCGGGTGAAAATGATTATGCTTCACATTTATGACGATGTTACACTGCTATTTGAAAGCATTTAGATGAATTATTCATGTTATGTGATCTATAATTCACAAATCGGGTGACAGGAATCCATCCAGATGTTTTTTTTAAATCTTTTGTCTGAATACAAGGGTCTAGATTCACAGAACTGCTGAACAGGACTTCCTGAGCAATCACATGTACATGAAAAGATCTCGGCTTATAACCTCTTTCTGCCATGCAGAAAGTTTTTTCTTTGCCGAGCTAATTTCTGTGCTGAGCTTATTTCTGTGCCTGGTGTTGCCGTGAAATGGCCTGCAGGTGTCTTATTTTTTAATTTTGGTGTATTTGCCATTTAAGCATGTGAGTATAGATTCTGCTGGGAATGGTTGTTCTCATAACTTCCATACATGTATTTTCATCTTTGTAAATTCATCGAAAAAAGAGCCAAGTAAACCTCAAATCTGAAAAATTATTTAGCACTAGCATTATCCTCTCTGAAGGTGGTTGCTTCTTTTGATTGTAAAACTGTTATGCAGTAGATTGGACTGCTCAGAACAAACTGGACTTTGACCTCTGTTGCGTTTGTTGGGGGATCACTCAGGTTTCTTCATTTGCTTATGCCAACGTTGTAAGATTGTAAAAACAGCAGTAAGTTATTCATGTTCCTGGAATGCAGGTTGCATGCTTTGCATAGTTCTATTAAAATGTGACATTGAAAGGGAATTCCTATGTGGTTTGGACAGTCTTAATGGATTAAACTGTCTGTATCTTGGTGTCAGAGCATTAACACAGCTGGCATTATCAAAATGTTAATACGTGGTCACATTGTGCATTGTTGAACAGGGTAACGGTCTGAATACTTGTAACTTAGCTCCCCATTACATCACAAGCATTACAGATTTATTGTATTTGATTGTTTCTCATTTTTTGTTGACTTTGAGAGTAATTCGGAACAAACAGAGTCCACGATGAGAAATTGTTGAATTTACTGCCTGTTTAGAATTGGTATGAAAAATAAGGCTGCCTGAAAGCTCCACTGCATTTTACTTTCCTGGCTCCATGTCTTTCATGACAATGCAGGCTAACCTTTACTGGGAAGTCCCCCATTACACATTCTAGGTTCCCAGCCAGTTGGATGACAGTTTAATTGCAATTTATAACGGATGCTATTCTGTTCATGACAGTGAGGTTGTAGTTTATACCCTAAATAAAAATTGTTCATGCATCAGTTTGTATGTCGGAGATATTAATAATATTCAGCCCCAACTTCAATTTTTTCCCACCAATTAACAATCCTCCCCATTTACTTCATTTTGGTCCAACAGTGAAATTCATTCAATCATTTCAGTCCCTTGCCCAAACCTTTTCGTGGTAGTTTATACAAGAAAAAAAAAAGCATTGGGGCTGGTCTGTATGCAATTTTCTCTGCAAGACACCAAAAAGAAGTAGTCTAAAATGATACAACAAAAACTGATGTCAAGAACTTTTCAAATTCTATCGGCAGACCCTTCAATAAACAAAGCATACCATTACAAATATCTTGTGGGAATATGCACTTGTTTAATTTCACTCACTATCCAATAGTTTCTGTGTGTTCTTAGTTTGTTCTGACAAGGTTCATTACTGTACCATCCTAATCTGACTTAATTTAACAAAAATATGCAGTGAAAATTAATGTGTGCCAAAAACAGTCTACCATGAAATTGTTTTAAAAACATGCTTGATTGTTTTAAAAGTCAACTTCCACCTAGTGTTATGATACACATGTTAGACAAAAGAAAGACTTTTTATCACATTTAAAGGCATTATCAAAACTCCCACTAGTTGACCAATCCTATCATAATACTATTTTTAAACGGATCTCTGCTATTCTAGAAGTTCAATTAACGGATCCATATGAAATAAATAAGGTTTTTTTTTTTTTTAAAAAGGCTGTCAAAATACATGCAATCTTCAGATAGAAAACAGAATACGGTGCTCTCGGCCATAAAATTCATTGGACAAACCAGCACTGGACTTGTCATGCAGGTGTCGTGAATGCTAAAATAAAAATCAAAGTGCTAGCAAGAAGACTAATAACACAAGACAATGGGTTGATGAAGTCTTTTCACCTGAAAGTCCATTCACAGAAAAAGTAAAATTCATTTGAAATTTTAGGGTATAATGTCATCACCTTCAAAACCCATGCTGACAACATTGGCAAACACTTTCCAAATTTCGGTGGCATTATTATCAGGGTTTAAGTTTTGGCATAGCTTTTCAAAACTTGATTTTTACATCACTTATTTTCATTTCTGGTGAGGTAATTTTTTTGGGGTTTGGCCTTTGCGGCATGAAGTTACCTTAGGTCAACCTAATAAAAGGCTCAAACTTCCAGTTTTTATGCAATGCAATTACACATTCTTAAAACTTTCATTTTAAATTTTCCCTTCACTATGATTAGCAACACTGTGAAAAGCACATGAAAAATATCTTACAGTTTCTTTCTGAAAGCTTAATTAATGAACAGGAATAATAACAGCAATTTATTTTCATATTTCTGCACAATACACCTGATGTTTTAAAAAAAGTAAGATGATTATTATTCAAAAGAATACAGGGTAGATCAAGGATTCCATACATCAGCAGTAGAGGGCGCTATGCAACTACTTAGAAAGCTTCAGTGTGTGACACACCTTACGCCAAGTTACATTTTTTTAATGCACACCCTAAGCTGCTGTTACAACGGCCTTATCATGAAGTCTTGGGTAGAGCCAGCAAATAACACCACAAGCCCCAACAGAAGCCAGCGGCTAATTAGCCAAACCCTCTGCTCACTGAAATCTGTATTAAAGTTTGAAACCAAGACCTTCAGGTGAACACTAACGTGCCACACAAAAATTGTTCACAAAAGTTGTAACTGCACTTTATGGCCATCACATACACTAGCCAACAGTAAATGGTATTCCTATTTACATGCTGTGCTGTGACACTTCAAATCTTTACCCCAATTTCCACAACTGCTTTTTAATTCTTGCCAAAATGCCCACCCGCGCATGCTTTTAACTGGGCTCCCGAAAAACGTAGCTTCATTTGAGATCACTAGCAGTTTGTAGCACCAGTCAATCAAAGTTAACTTGTACAGACTTGAGTCTTATTACAAAAGAGCACCTTTGTGATAAAGAAGTAATACGTATTCGGAAAGCACAGAAATCGGTTACACTGAAAGTTACTGGCAGACTAAAATGGAAGGTTATAATCTATTATAAAGATAAATTAACAAAGAGCTAGAAGATACATCTGGCTTGTACAAACCTACACTGGTTACACATACACAGAAAGACGTCACTCCGATAAACAATGTGAATATTTCACGGTAAATTGTCCCAAAAAATATTCTACAACTAAAAACTTTTAGTGGTGCAGCATCGTGCCATGTGCTTTTTAAAACGTCAACATTTTCTCCTGACTGTTTCAATACAGGTTTCCTAGTTATCAACACGGTTGCTGATGGTCAACATTTAAACTATTGACTGTCCAATGACATCGAGTATTGCTTGCAAGTGCATAGGCTGATCACAAATAAAAAGCGGTTGTCTGTTACCAAGTCATCTTTTTTCTCCAATCAAAAAGACTGTATCATAGTAGTGTCAAGCAATGAGAAGCCTTGTACTGTTGAGTAGAGATTCTCTGTGACCACGAGTCATTGGCAGTGAGCACCATGGGTTGTTCACACAGGTAGCAGGATGGGTTCTATTCTGCCAAAGGAACAAAGGCAAAATTCACTACATAAGGTAACAAATTTATCAAATCTTCAAGGGATTGATTAACCAATTTTACCCCCCAAAAATCACAAACTTTTATGATGAAATTTCCCTCAACAAGTGTGACTGATACCAAGTTTTCATGGCTAGTGTTTCTATCTTACACTTATCCTTGGGCACAGCTCTTATTACCCATAATTCCCCTCGTCATCATCTAGTGGCTTTAAGACAGAAACCAACAAGATCTAAACTGCCTGATATTCTAAACACAGCAGATTGTGGCTTATTACTGGGAGGCCCCAGCAAGTTGGGTGTCTAGTTTGACAAAGTTACCTCCAAATAAACACAATGAGCCATCAGTAGTCGGTGCCCGCAATAGTACATGCACAAAATGGCACCTAGCCCTCAAGGTTGTTAGGGTAAGCACACTCCCCCTTACCCCCCAGTAGGGGTAGAAACATCCCAAATCTCTCTCTCCCCTAGCCCTCTCCTCACCTTACACACATGGCACCTCGTTGCCCTCCAGGTTGGTGGGGCAAGCACACTTCCTCAGGCCCCCCGGCAGGGGTAAACACAGGCTGCTGCAGCCGCCGTTGTTGGTGGTGCACGCGTTGGAGGCGCTCGGGCAGGAGGTGACTGCAACAACGCTGTAGATGCGACCGTTGCCTCCCCGCGGCAGCTTGAGCTGCGTGCTCTCCGCGCCGCCAGTCTTGCTGATGCTCTGAATGCTCTTGCTGTGAAGCAAGAAGGAAAGTGTTGTAGTAGACGTACTTAACAAGTACTGCATACAATCACAGGTACTTTGCACAGCAAGTACAATTGGTCAACTAATAATTTCAAGTCTTCCTCGGTAATTTCAAGTCTCTCTAAGTACAAAGTTTAGCGTGTAGGGTGACCTCCCCGTATGGATCTCTTTCTCTTTTTCTTGCTTATACATTCTTATTTTTATATCTGGATTTTTTTTTCTGTTTTTGTTTGTTTGGTTTTTTTTTGTAAGTAATGTTGTAACGTAAAGTTTAATTGATGTAATTGTTAATCGTAATGTAAATTTGAATTGTTTTTGGCCTTTGGCCACTGTGATTTAAATTTAATAAACCATAAGAAATAAATAAATAAATAAATAAAAAAAGTACATGCACCCCAGTCTCAATGCAAGCCTCAAGTTATTCATATATGAACTTAAACAAAGACATCCCTCTGTAGTTCTTTTTCCACTCTCAGTAGTGCAAGTACTTGCGATAACTATTAACAAATACTTCCTGAAGTTGACTTTAGGAGGAATCGCCTGATTAACACGCATCCTTAATGCCGATGGCCTGGAAGCATTCATTGATGACTTGTTCTGCACTTTTACAGGAAAAGGGCTGATTCTTTGTGAGGTCCCCGACTATCTCTGGTCATTTGTTAGTTTGGTACTCACGTTTCCCAGTCTGACCAGTAGAGTTTGAAGCCGTAGGATGCGATGCTGAAGGGATAATTGGAGTTGGGAAATACCGTGAAGCGGGTCAAGGGATCCCCGTTCATGTTCATACACTCGATCCTCTTGGTGCCTGGAACAACAACATGATTTTGAGGGAACGAGTCACTAGACGGCAACAACTTCAACTTTCACCAGGTCTACCGTAGTCCTCAGCCAGGTTTTCTAACACATTGTTTGAAGTGGGCCTTAATGTCTCAATTTTATGAGGCGCAAAGTATGTGACACCTGTTCATTGCACAGAGTTTAAGTTTTGACAGGACAAAGGATGTTTTACTCAACTAACTCAACAGAGCTGGATGCAGAACTAACTAGAAAGTAAAGCTCCTATTTTACTTCAATTAGGAAAGGGAACAAAGATATCCCCAAAGTTTACAATTCAGGTCAGTTTTTCAGAATAAGTGCATTACGCATTGTCTTTGATGTTGAATTTTTGTCATACTTAATTCCATGGAATATGGCACTTGTCTATTCACTTTGTCGTATATTTGAATGAAACCTGGTCAAACTTTCTTTACAAATTTCTGTCCAAATATCTTTTCTTGTCAAAGCTGATAAAGGACTTGTTGGTGAGTTTCAGATGAACTATCTTGAAAACCAGAACGTTGTGCAATCAGATTGACAGTTTGCAATATTTCTGTGTTTAATGAATGGTACAAATCTGATGCAAAGTTTATCCCATGGGGAACAGCATATCGGAATATTGCGGCAATATCTAAGATAGCCACTGTCTAACTAGCAACTGCAGTCATTCCAATAAATGCTTGTGTAATACTCCTGACCTTAGCCAGTTGATTCGGACACTCAACTGCCAACAACTTGTGAGCTGCTATGTAGAAAATTGTGCTTAGCAACTTCATGAACTGCGCAAAAAATCTGCTGGGAACCAGTCAAAAGAAACATGCAAGGCATGGGCGTCTGGCTGGTACCCTGCTTTCTTGCTCGGAGGATATTATCTGTGCTTAGCAGATGTCCTGGGACTGACCTGCATCAACCCAGCAGATCTGGCTGGTGGTGTAATCCAAGCTGAGGCCATTAGGCAGTCCCAGGTTGGTGTCCACCAGCACCGTGCGCTCGCTGCCATCCATGTTGGAACGCTCAATCTTAGGACCATCTCTGTTCCAGTCGGTCCAGTACAGAAACCTGGCAACAATAGAAACAAAAAAAAGAAAACAAAGAAATGCATGCCGTGAAGCTCTCCGCTGATCTCTTTTTGCTAGATGTACCTAGGAAACCGACAGTGATACATCACTTCTCCAATAATACACCCAGCTTAGACAAATCCAGTAATGTTTCCCTGGGCATTCCCGAATGGCCCCCAGTAATGGTGGGAATCACTGTGTTGGGTTTTGTATGGAGTGACTGTCACAGAACAGTGGCTCTGTACAATAGTTATGGCAAGGCTAACTGCCATTGGTAGGGGCTACCACTACTGACCAATGATGGCATTACGATGGTCACCACATTTGTTAATATATCCTAGGCTGTGAAAGTGTAAAATATGCAGGACTCGTGCTCCGAATATGTTCAACTGGAAGGGCTCAAAAACTGATCACACATAAGATGACAGAATCTTATACAGCTCTCGACTCTGCCACCAAATTCAGTTGAAGAGTCTTCAATCTGTTATGCCAGACTCAGTGTCCAGTTACTTTAGTAAACAGTCCAAGCAGTTTTCACAATTCTGCCATCAAGCAGACAGCATGGTCACCTTCCAATGTTTAAATGTCTTTGAATAAGGGCATAAATATGTGTGGCAAGGACATCATCAGTGTTCATTCCCTGAGCCGATTTTAAATGTCAGCTGTCCAGAAGCATATGGCGTGCGTGTGGAGCATTCTGCATGCCACGTTGACTCTTGACCAATGGGATGGACTAAACTGTCCAGAGCATTTTTTTTACACAGCGGGCATAATCAAATGTTAATACATGGTCACGTTCCGCATTGTTGAATAGGGAAACTGTCCTAGGAGGTATTTATTTAATGAAACATAAAAGTTGATAAGTCAGTCAAGACTAATATGGCCCCCTTTTTTGTCCTTTTGATGTTTTAATGCATGGGAATGCTATCTTAAATCTTGATTGAATACTGGAATTGCCAATGATGGGAGGTTCAGAAATGCGAAGTTATGTCATAAAGTCTGAGCTGCGGCTGTTGGTATCACACACATCTATAGGAAGTTGATGTAGCTACTGTCTAGCCACTTCTACACCAGCTTCCATAGGCACCAGTGTTTATAACAGCCGTGGCCATCACTTTTGTTTCGGTGGAAATATTGTCTGAACACCTAGGTACTTTTCCACCTACCCGCCGATGGGGTCAGCGGCTATGGCTCTTGGGTTGACCATGTTGGTGTTGAGGAGGACACGTCGGTTACTGCCATCCAGGTTAGCCACTTCGATGCGGTCATAGCCTGAGTCAGTCCAGTACATGTTACGACTAAGCCAGTCAACAGCCAAACCTTCTGGACTGCTTAGACCTGTGCAGGGGACAGACCAAAGGTCACTTTGTACTCTTTGTAATTCAAGATGTCAGTTGGAGTGAATCCAAGTTAAGAGACTTTGTGGAGCAGGAAGTACGAATGATTAGAAGTATGAGTGCTTGTAAGTTCAGCTCACCATAGGTACAGAAGACATGTACAACTTGCAACGAGGACTTGTGCTTTGGTTCAATTCAAATTTTTGGATAACATAAGTCATTTCTTAGCTTAAAATCTAAGACCTACCAGTTTCACTTTTTACAGACTTTTCTTTTCAGTACACTCGGTGTAAAATGGATGTCATGTTTTGTTTGCACAGCAAGCAATACACTGTACAATAAACCAACTTCTTTATAAATACAATTTACGAATTTGATTTTGTATGATTCAATTACTCATTCCCAGAATTTGCACAATTTAGTAAGATGGCATAATTCATTTAACCACTGTCCACTCTCAAGATTTGCAGGAAAGGGCCCGACTTTTTACACTGAACTTAGAATCTGCTGGCCATTTGGAGCCTCAAACCACCTTCAATTTTCAACACCAAAGCTCCATACCTCGGTTGATTAGCACCTGAATGCTGGACCCATCAGCCTTCGCACGACTGATGGTGCGACCGGATACATCCGTCCAGTAGATGTACTCCTCCGAACAGTCATAGCCCAAGCCCACAATGGTCTGTCCTGAGCGGAAGATGACCTTGCTGCCGGGCTGGTTGGGGTTGAGAGGCACACGCATGACAGCCATGCCCCGGGCATACATGAGGGCACCTTCGTCCAGGGGTGGTTGGACGATCTCTGGGGAAGGAAAAACCAAACAAGACAACAATAAATGCCAGAGAATGGAATTGAACTGAACAAAATGCCACCAACAAAGAAATAAGAGTATACTTTGCAACTTTTGCTGTTTGGAATAAGGTTTGTTCACAGCAAACATGCCACAAGAGTAGTTTTCCCAAATTCTACATAGAAATCTGACAAATGGAATCCTACTTTAGCCTCCAAACTTTTATGAGTAAGAGAGTAGGAAGTTTTGAACTCTCTTGTTGTGGAGACAATTAGTGTCCACATATTTTTCTTTCCTTGGCGGGTCAAAGGGCCCCTAAATATGGACAATGTTCATCCCGTGGAACAAGGTCTTACCTTGGCAGGAGAACCCGTCCCCTTCATAGCCCGGCTGACAGTAGCAGGAGAAGCTGCCACGTACATTGTAGCAAGTCGCGAAACGATGACACGGGGTACCAGACTGGGAACACTCATCAACATCTGAAAAGCAGCGAAAGAGAGCAGTGAACTAACACTCACAAACTGTAACATCATACTATTTCCTGAACTTTCAGTGTGAATCAGGGTAGACACTCTGCATGTGCTGAAATATAGGACCTGAGTAGCTTTGGTCAATTCAACAGCTCCGTCAGCTGGAACCAGCTACAAGAAATACATAATGCATGACACCTGTAACCCGCTTTTAGTAAGCGAATGTTTTGTATGCTTAGAAATACTCTGGGCTTAGCAACTCCATAAAATCGGTCCTGACACTTCTCACTCACAAGCAAGCAACAAGCATCACACTCTTCCATGCAGCAAGAAACATAACTTGTTTCCTTTGAGGTGCCAGATTCTCAGCATTCAAACAATTATTTGATGACTGTCCCTTACCTTCACAGGTGAGCCCATTCCCTTCAAAGCCCGAGTTGCAGACACACCTGAAGCCACGCCCCTCAGGGATGCACTGGGCACTGACATCACAGGCCGAACACAGGTTGACTAGTATATCTGAGGGGAGGGGGACAAGTGCCCAGGGTCGGGAGTGAAAGCTGGCAAGCGTCAGTTGGACATTTACCTCTTGCAACATAATAACCTCGAGGAATGTAATGGACTTTTAACTTAGTTACGACTGATGCGCAAAAGGTTTACTTGAGCCTATCCCAGTGATACAAAACTCTTGCCCTCTGAGGACACGTTAAGGCGTGACCTCTATCCACTGGTGATAGCAACCTTCAACTCCGCATCACGGGCTATCACACGTTCTCATAATTGACAGAATGACTTCTTCAGAGCCAAGACACTTCCCACGGCAACCTCCCTAGTACTCACTTCGGCAGGTGAATCCGTCTCCTTCCCAGCCCTGGTTACATTCACAGGTGTAGCCGCCGCCCGGAGCCGGGGAGCACTCGGCGTTGAAGTCACAGCGGTTGTTGCTGCAGGGATCAACAGCCACAGCTGAAACATAATAGCACATGTACGACTGCATTATCTTGCAGTAAAGCCACAACCTAAGCCACTCAAGAGATGCACTGACGATTCTAAAAGCAAACTCCGATGGATGCATCAAATGCTAGCAAACTTCACAGGGCGAATGGCAAGTTTCCCCTAAGCAGGCTCTAACAAGTGTGCATGAAATTCACTGACATTTAAGCAGATTTGCACAAAGCCTGAAAGCCAGCAACTGCAACAGGGCTCACATCCCAGTTCATAAACTTTTCCCAGACTGGATTATTCCTAACTGCGCATGAAAGAATGGAAGCAAATCTTTTGATCAAACACTCGCGTGACAGTGAAACTAAGTGAATATTTGAACTCCCCCCAAAAGAAAACCCCAAAGTAACAAGCAAATTTAGAGGAAGAGATTGCATAGAAACTATCTCTAGTCTAGGCACAAGCTTTGTAATGCTTCAATAAAGTCTCCATCTTAAGAAATTGCAGAGTCTTCACGAGCTATTTTTCGCAATCCTAGCAACCCTTTCAACAATGTCCACAATGTGTGATCCTTAAGGACATATATTTCAGGTGTCGGTTTTTATGTCAGAGTTCAGAATGCCAGTGCTGCTCCACTGTACACACTCACCACATAGAGATTTGTGCCCATTAGAGAGAAAAACCGGTCATGCCCATGAGCCACAGGCAAGCCGGCCAATGTGTGCATGTACTGCTTTTTGCACAAACGGCTCATACCATACCAGTATAAGCCATACAGTACCATTAACTTATCCAAGTCTTGAGGCAGGAACATGAAATAAGAACATGGACACACAAGAGGACTGCTCTCAAAAGAACATTCTACTTGTTTTAGTTGATTAGCCAGGACACTACAAAGCAATGGAGCAAGTGGTCTGTATAGTTTCCTTGAAAATGAATCACACTGCAGGCAGAGGAATGCAGCAGAGAAGTTTTTACTCATGGAGTTTCAAAATGACAAATAAAAATTACAGAATCATGTTAAAGGATCACATTGCACGTAGGGAAATGGACACAGAAGGTTTGCACATGAAGTTTAAAATGATAAAAAGTCTGCAAAATCGGGAAAGAAAAAACAAAGTCTTATGATGAGAAGCTGTTGTCTTTAATTCCATGTTGTCCGAATGCTCAGGAGTGACCTGTCACTCATTAGGTAACTCCCATGTCAAATACAGAATGCCCACATCTTTACAACTTTTGTAACCGGACCCCTAAAAAGCAATGCCTGGAAAGCAATGGAAGTTCTTTGATACAATGTAAGCACAACGTGATTTGGACAGCACAGTATATGTAAATACAAGGAGAACAGAAAAGTTGAAAAATGAGAGAAAACCTGAATGAAATGCATCGCGGCTACGTAGAGATTAAAGCTAATGGGAAAGGAAAATAATGACGAAGAGAAAAGGAAAACGTAGAGACAGTAGAAATGTATGCTATATCACATGCGTGTACATAGGAGTGCTGAGAAAACAAGCATCTTATGACCCTAACATCCACACCCAGACCGCAACATCATCTTTTCTCCGCACAATTTTTGTTGATGCAAAATAACGTGATCTAACTCAAGCTACTGGTGTAGATCCAATGGGATAACTGTATAAATTATTATCTACAGATGCAAACATGGCAACACACGTCTGTAGCCCCAGCTCGTCTGTTGTTGAATAGGGCTTTATGGTGAGTTACGCTACTTCCAAATCCAACCATGTTCTGCAACTGAGAATTCAGTCAGCATGTACATGTAGCATGCAAAATGTGCCTGGCTACTCGCGTTTGCAATTGGTAAAATAAGGGGGGAAATGCATTTGCTCAAGTTGAGGACTTGTGAACGCATGAAAGATGACATGACTGGCGA
>NW_019091368.1:968027-1002367 GCF_001949145.1 Acanthaster planci
TTACACTGTTGGATGCTAACCAACAAGTACACACTTCATGTTGCTAATGCTTAACTTTTTGAATTCCAGAAGATGACAGAAATCAATGTTATGTAAGCTCAAGAATGTGCTACGATGCAGAAATATACAAAGCTGCATTCTATTATTAACTGCATACAAACAATTCATGACTACATGTAGGGAGAAAGCTTAAGAACGCAAGTTGGAATAGAATTTCCAATATTTTAATGTGCAAGTTTTTAGTTTGAGCAGACTGTCTACATGTGAAACCAAACGGTGTGACAAGCTACAATATCAAGCAAGGAATCGCTTTTGGGCCAACTGCTTATTCCTGACAAACTACCACACATGATTACTATCGTACGGTCTGGTACCTCGGCACGTGAAGCCATTTCCTATGTAACCAGCATTGCAATAGCACCTGTAGCTGGTCCGTGTGGGGAAACAGCGGGCGTTGACCGAGCACCGATTGTTGCGGCAACGGTAATCAACGATTGCTAGGTTCAAAGTAGAACAACTTGATCAATGACAGCTTCAAACAAAACACGTTCAGTCCAGCAGGATTCAAAGGTACATACAATTTTTCAGGTTCAAACTTGAACTACATGTACTAAATTCTAGCTACAGATTATCACTGCCTGCATGCCATGCAACTGTTTTCAATCAAACATTCTTCTACAAATTCTTCTCCAAGTTAAAAAAACAAGATTTTTGAATTCCGACTAAAACACATTTTTTTTCAGGAAGTGCCTCCTTGTCTCACTCCACATTTTCCTCCAGTGGAGTGAGACAGGCAGAGCGCCCCTCACAAGAACAATTTAATTACCATTATCATGTCACAAAATATTCCCAGCAAAATTATGAAATGTTTCCAACATTTTATTTTCCAATTTCACAGAGAAAATATCTCGTGTGACATTTCAAATTTGCATTGAAGACCGGAGCAAGCCTACACAGGCTGTAGTACACGCATGCAACCATTACGCACCATATCCCCCCTTAATGGCAGGTTGGAGGTAACCAATTCACCCGGGCATCCGTAAAGCACTCCGACAGTTAATTGGCTTGCTATGCTCAGCGCAGCCTGTGCCAACACATGCATGGACCTGTGCATATTTGTGGTTTATTAGTTCCCACCAAAGGACCCCTGTTGCTGCGTTACAGAATGCCATCTTCTGTTTCTGCACGGAGCAGATATCTGGTCATTGAATAAGGGAAAATAATTGTAATGGGGCGGTTTTGAACTAGTACATTTCAAGTGAAACAGAGCCTAGAGATGATAACAGATTAGCCATGCTTAAGGAAAATTGTGACAAGAAGAAAACTTTTCAAAAAGTCCATTGAAACTAGTCTGAAAAATGGACCGAAGGGGATCCTTTTTTTGTAATTTGTTACCGACACGGCAACACAACTATACAATGAATGACTTCTCACAGTTCTTACCTTCACAAGTGAATCCATCCCCTGTGAATCCCTGGTTGCAATAGCACTGGTACCCTCCCTGAGATGGTACACATTGGGCGTTGGCATCACAGTTATTATTGGCACAGGGATCAACGACTTCTGTGAAGTACAACACAGAGATGACCGGTCCATGGAAAAGACAAGAGTAGAAAAGGCTTCATCCCACCAGGTTCTCTCCTTTTTGACAGTGAGGGACTTTCACCAAAATATTAGTCGACTTAAAGACCAACTCCAACAATGCTTATTTTTCTCATAATGAATCCTATTCAGAAGAGCCAAGTCTAATAAATATGGCACATATCAATATCTCCTTTGCAGTACACATTTTTGGGTTAATAAAAACAGAGGTTTTTGTACCCATTTTTCCTGCGAGTCTGGTCCGGTATTATAAAAACGGACGTGTCATCACAATTCATTTGCATCAAATGAATATTCTGGGATGTATTACCATGGACAGGAAATGCTACAGTGCATGAGCTATAGACATGCATAGCATGCACAGCACCAACTTGAAGAATGCTCTCATTCTTTGGAAAACTCGAAGAATTTCAATCCCGGTTCTTTCACAGAATTTCTAGTACATCCACATGACACACGAGTTTGGCATTATTGTGAATCATGAAGAAAGGAGCACAAACTCTCCATGGAAAAGAGAAAATATGGCACAGTAGACCCAGCACACAGATCAATCCCGGTACGAGGTGCACTCACATGTAGCTCCATATTCATGTACATGTGCATTTGTAGCGGAACCAGTCGTGCCACGGATACCAATTTCGATGTTTTCTCCGGCATTACATCATACAAATTTCATTTTTCAACAGTGCCGCCAGTGGTCAGATTGTGGAAATTTTTCATAAAACTCAAAGATACCGTTCAAACGTTTCGGTTAGATTACCAAATGATTTGGTAATGAATGTATGACTTATTACACATTAAACACAATAATAGTTTATTTTCAAAACTTTTAAATTCGTTGGAGTAGGTCTTTAAACCGACTTTTTCAGATAAAACTATGACAAAAGTTTAAAATTTAAAACAATTTGGTTCTTAACGAATTCTATGGTCTTTGAAATTTGCACACATTTCCATGACTTGATGTGTAATTCTACAAAAATTATGAATTGTACCATTTTCCTAAAGGCTGCGGAGAACTGTGTCTATTTACAAAGGGCTTCAGTCATAAGCTCAGTGCAATAAGGTCCTTACTACAGCCATGACATTTTTCAAAACAGACCTTCCTCTGAAAATAAAAGACATTTTTGGTGAAACAGACCGCATTCCAAACAGATTTATTTCCAAAACTTTTTTTTCCAGAATACCTACATTTAAATTTCATCCAATCTCCTCAACCAATTTCTTGTTTAAGCAATATTTTCCAACAGGGACCTTATACCACAATTTTTCTGTAAAGACCTTAAAGCACTGATGTGACGTTCTGTTGGGGTTTGGAGTGCCTGCCATACCTTGACAGACAAAACCGTCACCGCTGAAACCTTCATTACAGTAGCAACTGTAACCCGTCTCTGATGGGAAGCACTGAGCATTAGCATCACAGGCATTGTTGGAACATCTGTCAACTTGGATGGCTGCAAATACAACAAAAATGGTCGACACTGAATAAAGAGACTGCATGGGTTTCTACTGCCAGGGTGTGGTCTGATGTCAGCCCCCTTGGGACCAACAAGACCATCATAAACAAATGAAAGTCATGAATTTTGAAATCTGATCACAACCTTTGCAAACAATCTCCAACAAAGGGATTTTTCGGTAACTGTTCATCCTGTTTCTTGTGTCTGGTGAAGTGACTAAACTCTTGTAACTTGGCTTATGACTGGTCTTGTGCCTAGTCCTAGAATAGTTTGATAAATACCACCTATTATGTCTTCAATATGAAGAATTCAACAAAGCATTACTCCATGTAAGGGGAAACAATGGAGCAATGTAGCCAAATTGCTGGCAGGCTAAGTGTTTCATACGAAGGGCCAAGTTTAACAGAACTTTTGAGATAAAAATATTGCTTTGCAAAATTATGCATTAAGCCAAAAATAAAAAGCAGAGAACAGGATGGTAGTGTGGTTTTGCTCAGTGCATTTATTGCCAGCCTCATTCACTTTCTAAGCTTAGCAGTAGCACATCTGCACGAGCAATGCAAGCCAATTCAAAACAGAACAAGAAAAAGATGCCAAGATTACTGTGTTTTTGCAAAAACGAAATTCATAGCTGTTATTTCTTTTCTGTCATTTCTGTAATAATGGAATTGCCATTTATCTACCCTCGCATGTAAAGCCATCACCAGTGTAGCCTTCATTGCAGGAACATTCATAAGTGTCTTGAGAAGAGGCTACACACTGGGCATTTCTATCACAAGTATTGTCAGCACAAGGGTCGGTACGATCAGCTGCAAAGAAAATGTGATGGGCAAGCAAACCGATGCTGATGAAATGCATTCATTCAAGAAAACTCATGCAAGCATGGCAAGGAGTTTCTCGGCAGCGAGTATGGATGTTTGCCCTTAGGGACGGCTAAATTGACAGCTGCAAAGATTAGCTGAAAAATTAATTGTCAACCTGCCATCCCTTCAAAGGGTTAAAACTTGTGAGAACAATTTGCATCAATCTTATTTTTTGATGATGGAAGCTTTCTTGCACCAAAGGAAATGCACCTTATGTGGTGATAAATATGAGTACACTCAGTGTAATTTTTCTGCAAAACTTTGTAACACTCTTCCACTATGAATTTAGTGGCAAAAGAGCACGAAATTGGACCTTTAATATCAAAATCATCTGTGATAGTTTGAATTTTTGTCTTTCTCAAGCAAAACAAAACATTTGTAAAAATTACAGTTTAGCTGCTCAAATATTTTCGTTTTACTGAGTGAAACCAGCTTGACAACAAAACAGAATCCCACAAAAATAAAAACAAAACAAAACCACATCTACCCTCGCATGTGAAGCCATCACCAGTGTAGCCTTCATTGCAGAGACATTCGTAAGCATCTGGAGAGGAAGCTACACACCGGGCATTACTATCACAGGTATTGTTAGCACAGGGGTTCGTGGGATCAACTGCGTGGAAAAAAGTGCATGGTTGCAGGGAATAAAAGGCAGAGCCAAGCCAAATCAATGAATATAAATTTGCAGTGAATTAGATTAGATGTTTAACCCTAAAAAGAGCCGTTTTTTTTTCTTTTCTGGACCACCTCAAAGCCATTTGCCCCCATCAACTCAGCTGCCCCGTGCTCAATCTTCTCTAACCTTAGCGTGTATGAAAAGAATCTCATTATTAATACAAATGTGAAGTTTCAACTCAATCCCATTTATGGTTTTTGCTATGGTCATTTGAGGACCCAGGGCACGTGTGCCAGCCCACACACATGTACATCATTACAAATACACACTTTTTGGGTTGACCTTATCGGAAACATGAGCACAGCACAAAAACAATTTATGCAATTTTCACATCTTTGTATTCAACTGACCAAAAGATATTACTCACAAAACTCCTGGGGGTTCGGTGCATGAAGTAAATGCACTGAATAAGTAACACAAAAAATTTAGAGGGCCTCAGCTATTTTAGGGTCAAACACTGCCAAATAAGGAGGCATCACCACCATGGAAGCAGACATTATTTTGATTTTTTTTTTCAGTCAAGAAAAAGTGGAGATGAACACTCTTTCAACCCAAGTTTTTTTTATTAATGACTTCCCTGAGTGTTCCTCTTCATTTTGCAACTGATGACCATACCCCAAATATAGTTTTTAAAAGGGAAGAAACCTCGTGTGGACACGGGAAAGTCCACACAACGTCTCTACTATGTCCTGGTCCCTATTACAGGAATAATTTGGCCTTCCAAACATCCAAATAACTAAGAGGACAAAGAACTCAAACTTTGATATACACTGTTGAGGAGAAAATCTTGAGAGCTCAGAAGGGGCTTATTCCAGGTGCGTTTACATGTATCAGATGCCAGAATCTGTGAATGGCTTTAAGCTGCTTCTCAACATACACGAAAGCCTCTTGCTGCCATTGTTGGCGATGTGTTCAGATTACTAGTAGCTGTGGCCAAGCTAACAGAGTTGGACCATTTTCATCTTACGCGGGTACTTTTCGACGGAATGCGTACAAACTCCACAGCATTTCTGCAATAGTGGGCACGTGACAGAAATGGAGAAGCGGTGTCTCTTTACTTACATAAACTCTGAGCATATTGGAACACAGAAGGCCTGGACGGGATAGAATCCCATAGGCAAATTATAAAGAAGCAAATTGTTCAAGTGAGTTTGTGTGAAAAAGACAAAACCGGAGTATAAAGACAAGTGGGAAATTTTTGTCTTAGGCCTTAAATTCTGCCACAAGAGATAAACCAGCAACTATCTACCCTCGCAAGTAAAGCCGTCACCAGTGTAGCCTTCAATGCAGAAGCATTCATAAGTGCCTTCTTCGGAGGAGGGTCCACAACGGGCATTTTTATGGCATGTATGGTTAGCACAAGGGTCAGTGACGTTAGCTGCAAGGAAACAATGCAATGAGGCATTCAACAGAGGAAGACAAGCCAGTCCACCTGCATTGGCATGTTAAGCTTTTTTTTTAAAGAGCAAGTTCTTTTTTTTTCATCTTTTTCAATATGCCAGCAGGAAAAGAAATGCATTGCTTTCGCTTTCATGCGAATTTGCCTGAAGCCTGCATATAAACTTCAAGCTGTGACCTGCCACCATAAATGGAAGTAGAAAAGTGACGCACAAGGTTGAGCCTTGCTGATTGGTTATTGAACCATCTTATTTGCATTTTTTTAAACAAACTGTAATAGGTGCATGTAGCATGGATAGCTGTGGGGCAGATATGGGCAATTTATTTAAACAGCAAGCATGGGATTACAAATGCATCTTTTCGCAAAATAATATTTGCTTTGCAGAAATGCTTATTGGAAAATCAGTTTTATGGACTTAACGTCCATTTTGTCACCAAATGCCATGCTAAATGAACGTATAAATCAGAAATGAGAAAGCTTGCAAATAATCAACCAATGCAATGCAACAATACATAGAAATTATGCAAAAAGCCAAGCTTATCAACAAGAAGCATGGATACTTACCTGCCAAAGTTTGTAAGCGTAAATGTGAATTTGAAGAGAAACTGATAGACTGAGGAAGCAGTGGGTGGGGTTTGAGGGATAGGGGTGGGGGTTCAACTTTGCCTCCCATAGTATATAAACAGTACCTTGGCATCTGTAACCATCCCCTCTGAAGCCGGGATTGCAGAAACACTGGTAACCGAATGCGGCAGTCACACACCGGGCATTGGCGTCGCATTCGTTATTNATGGTCTATTTGGTCCTCTGCATAAAAAACACAAGACATCAGGTTAGTGCACTGGGTTGGTTTGTTTCTATCTCCTCTAATCGCTACTGCCTGGTATCAGGTCCGCATGAGTCATTGTCACATATGCCCCTACACTTGCTGATTACCCCCAAACCAAGCTGAAGTAAGCGGTTTTCATGATTGGTAATATACTTTCCCCACCTCTTGGTTTTCATACTTCAAGCATCCAAAGTACATTTTGTCTTTAGAGAGATTTGCTAAGCATCAGGCGATGACAGTTATGGAATTTGAAGTTTTCATGTATGCACTGGAATCATTTTCCAGAATACAGCTTGTAATTCTTCACCAGGGTATCGGAACGGTGGGTCACATTTCTCTCAATATTCGATGCAGCTTCCTTCCACATGTCAAGTAGTTTCGTTTTCAAAAACTCCTCTTTAGACACTGTATACAGGTCTCTCCATTTGCATCAGTACTGTGCCCCAGACACCCCCCCTCCTTTAAAAGTGACGAAGCAGAAGCAGATGAAACATGACCTACACGAGCAGAATGCAACAAAAAATAGAATGTGCAGTGCAGTTGATGCAGGAACTGAGGAAGAACTACGCTTTCTTACGTCAAGTCCATGTACTCACCTTGACAACTAAAGCCATTGCCAACAAAGCCCTGGTTACAGAGGCACTGGTATGTGCCTGATTGGGACGGCAAACAGCGAGCGTTCACATCGCATGCATTGTTATCACACGGGTTAACAATTCTCTCTGTGAACAGACACACGCAACAAAAGCAATGGAACACATCTACTGTGTATTCAGCTATAGAAATCATGCAATAACTAATGACTAATTGACTAATGAAAACAATTGTCACAAAGCATGTGCATTTGTAATAGCTACACACATCAGTTACTAGGATGATCTTAAAGTGAAATGTTTTTTCTTCTAAATGTAGACAAAAATAAGAATGGATTTGACAATAAATAGTCCAAATACTGCACAAGTGAGGTGTAATGGTTTTATAGTAATACTTGCTATAAAAATTTTTTTTTCCATCAGAAAGTTACAGAAAGTTGTCAGATTCCACAGATCTAGTTTAAGATATTATTACAAATTCTTCATGGTTACACATTATGGGCAGGCAGGAAAACAATTTTGTATTGTTTCTTTTATGTATTTTGAATGGGAGTTTGCCACTGACTGGTTATTCAGTAAGGACGTGGGACTTTTAAAACATGACCTGAAAAACTACTGAGTTTATTGACAGTGTTTTGGTACACTGCAGCTCAATTAAATGTCTGGTTTAATGAACTATTCCTATGCTTAAGATCTCTTCCTCTGACTTTTTTCTTCTAGCCAAGGAATATTAAGCACCCCTACCCTGGCAATTGTAACCGTCGCCTGTGTAGCCCTCATTGCAATAGCACTGGTAGCCTGTCTGGGTTGGTACGCAATACGCATTAACATCGCATGCATTGTTATCACATGGATTTCTCACTGTTGGAAAGAAACAATTGAGAAGTCACTTTATTGAAGATTTAAGATTAGATAAGCGGGAAGCTGGTTATTTAGCCTTTGAGACAGACTCTGCTAAGGTCGAAACATTAGGTCCACAAATGTTCTGATTTCTTGGTCTTTGACAGCTTTTGAAACATCATGCTCTTTTCTTTGGCTATGTCAAACAACGTAGCGATTATTTTATAAACACTGTGTTAGACTGAATGCGATTTGGGTTTTTTAAGCAGATCTGTAAAGATCTGTAACAGAACCAAGTTTAGGAAATTCTTACATTTTTTGCAAGAATAGTTTAAAAATGAGCCTCGACGGAGCCAAATCTGGCATGTTCCGGGCTGAAACTTCTTCAGCAATTCAACTTGACATACAAGGAGCTTCTTTTACAGCATTCTTGAATTTTTTGAATTATTTAATCCTAGCCCCTGACTCTAGATTTAGTCATTTGGGAATATCAATCAGCCCTACCCTCAGCCTCGCAATTGAAACCATTGCCTGTGTAGCCCTCGTTACAATAGCACTGGTAGCCTGTCTGAGCCGGTACGCAGTATGCGTTCACATCGCATGCGTTGTTATCGCATGGACTTCTCACTGCAGGGGAAAAAACTGGATCACTTGAGTCAACATTGTAAAGATATATATAATGAATATTTAGGTTCAGGCCATCTGAGTTGTAGAAATACTCAGGCATGCGCAACAACCTAGATGTTTCTGAGAGGCACCTTTCAATTAACAACCCTTTTTTGGGGTCAACTCTAACAAATTTTACTTTAAAGTTTGAATGCAAGACGTGATGAGATCCCATGCTGTTAACTCAGCAGTTTTTATACGAGGCTTGTGCTCTTACATCAATGCATTCACACTGTAATCTCAGTGTGGTCCCAGAATTACAAAAATTGCAGGCAAGCTTGGGTGGAACTCAAACCCAAGACTTCCTGCTTGCTAGTGGAGATGTCTTTTAACCAATCGTCCTCTGAGTTTGCCCAGAGTGGGTCGCTGGCTCAAGTCCAATACAGCGGCTGGTATCACAATTAGTCAATGATAATTCTATGCAGTGTCTAGAAGGTATCAAAGAGTGCCAAGTCCTAGAGGGATGGGTTATTCACTACATTGTATTTCTAAAATTGTGAATGTAAGTGACCCTCTCAGACCACACCGTTTTAAGCAAACATTAGTCAAGCAAACAACTCCATTGACGGAAAAGCACTCAAATGACGAGAGCAAGCTCTCCGACCCTGAAGACACCTGCAACTATATTGGGGACTAATTGAATTTCCTACCAGGTCTCTCCTCCATTTAAGGCTTGAACAGTTGTTGACTCACTAATAACTCATAAAATGCTCTTGCCAAATTGAATAAATAAAAAGGGGGGGGGGCACTACATGTAACGCAGATAAAATGTAGTCACGTTATCTGTTAGGATTACAGAAGCCGTATCGGATGACGTGGCTAAGGATGATTGCCGAGGGGGGTTTGGATGAGGGGTGTAAAAGGGAAGGAAGGAAAGCGGGGTCACACTTGAAACTTTCACGGGAAATGCATCGTAGAGTGAGCAGTTAGTAGGTGAACTGATGACAGAATGCATCTAGGCAGTGATTCATCGCTACCAATCTGACCTTGACATCTGAATCCGTCCCCAGTGAATCCGCTGTTGCAGTAGCATTCGTAGCCCGTGGTGGTTTCCACACACCTCGCATTGGGATCGCACCGATTGCTGGCACAACGATCGACTATGGGAAGGAGGCAAAAACCAACGCAACAATGAAGTTGTCAATTTGCAGTATCAAACTGTCAACTTAAACACTGACTGAATTCTGAGAATGACTTTATACTTCAAGGAAGGATCTAACCTCGACGGTCAACATTGTTGAACAGGAGTTTGGGGCATTTATGACATTCGGGGACAAACATCTTGAAGACCTAAACATGAAAACTTTTCATAATAGAAAACAGCAATCGATGATAAAGACATTGTTCACCCACCTCTACATGTGAAACCATCTCCCTGGTACCCTGCATTACAGGCACACGTGTAGCGGTCCAACTGGGGTATGCAGTAACCATTGATATCACAGGTGTTCTGTGCACAAGGATCACTTACTGGAAATGATTAACAATGCAAACAATGTGTAACCAAGATGGCAGAAATACAGCCTTCCTAGACTAGTGTGGATATTTGACTGGGCTCAATAAATTGAGTCAATGGTTTTGTTTTTGGTTCGAATAGTCTCCCTTAGAATGAGTAAACACGACTCACCGTCTTGATGAATTGTCAAGTTTGTTATCGTGATGAAAATGGGCTTTACATGGGTGAAAAATGAGGGTTCCTGTGTTGTATACATAGTGCTAGATTTTTTTGGGGAGACTTGTGACTCACTTTGCCAGGTTGGGTAATGTTTAAAGATGGGGTGGATTTCTGTAAGAAATTTTGATCTGGGGTAGTCTCTACTCTATAACCCTGCTTTAACACCCAACATCAAAAGGCACCACTGTCATTTATCTGGACAGGACTGAATCCTTACATGTGCACCTCTGGCCATCGCCCTCATAGCCTGGGTTGCATTTACATCGGTAGCCTGACTCTCCGACAGGAAGGCACTGGGCGTTACGGTCACAGTTGTTGTTCAGGCAACGGTCATCAATTTGCTCTATAAACATCCAGAAAATTAGAAGTAGTAATCTAGTGCTTACGTGGGACCTTTTAACAAAAGTCCAAAGCTTTTTGAAGTTAGAAAGAGGTCCTTTAATGTTTCCACGGAGGAAGGTCGGCAGCAGGTGTAGTTGGACATGAGCAATCAGTGATATCAAAGTCCAGTTACAGCAACCGGATGGGGTCAAAAGGTCATGCACGGACTGGATTTGCAAAATGAAATCAAACAATGGACATCCTAAAACACATTTTTTGGCCTTGCTTACACAAAATATACTTGACTTGAGCCACTTTGCCAGTACGTGGAATGATTTGTCTGAGGTGTTTATGATTGCATAAGGCTGCATCCGAATCTCTTGTCTAGCGCTAGGTCTAGGTCTTCACTCCATTAGAAATGCATGAAGACGCGTAGACAATAGACCCAGCTGTAGCTCTGGAAGCCCGTTTCGGACACGGCCTATGCTTTCCTTCAAATCATTTGACTATTAAACCTGCCATGTTTTCGCATTGCACTGTGGGATGCATTCATAAGTAACCA
The DNA here is from genome assembly GCF_001949145.1 of Acanthaster planci. Next base: position 979,508 of record NW_019091368.1, read on the forward strand.
GCTTGGCAGATGGCTTACATGGGCCAGGCCATGTAGATAATTGTTAGATGTCATATAAGCATCAAAACACAGTCACAAGTACACGAGTAAGCACACAGGCAGTAACAAATGCACTGATTAAGTACCAGCATTTAAAAATGGAACGACCCCTGACCTGAAGCGGGCGTGACCTTCCCGATCATGGAGAAGCGTAGGATCTTCTCGCCATCCTCGTAGGTCAGATAAGTCTCCGTCAGGCTGACCCTCATAAAGTTGAGGATGTATTCTGTGTCCTCCTCGTCAGCTACGCACTCGTCATACTCAATGGTCTGGTCCATGGTGAAGGAGATTGTATCATCATTGACCTGCATGGTTCGCTTGGCAAATGTGTGGATCAAGCCTGCGAGCAGAGATTGTGTGGTACAGTAACGTACAAAGTTTTTGCAATAGACGTTATTCCTGTGGGAGCCATTTTCACTCTCATGCCCTGAATCGGTTTGATAAATTGTGAACTGTTGATTACAATGGCACCAGACTATTCTATGACTGGTGTGTATTCCAAGCCTTTCTTTCACTATTTATATACATCTGGCTTATTAAAACACTAAGGTATGGTTAATCACACATATGTCATTCTTTATCGGAGTAGACACATACTGATTTGCTAAGAATTTCATGTTATTTCTTTCGTTCTTACTCGCAGTTTTAAAAATTGAAGAATTAACCTTCATATTCAAATTCAATATGGTTAACCCATGAATAGGGTCTTTGGGTCCATTCCGTATCTGCATCTGTTTGCCATGTTTCGTTCATTGAACACTCACTGCAGTTGAAAGGTACAGACAAGGCCCACTTACAGAAAGGTACCTTTATAGTAAATGTTCAATTACAAGAACGTCTATTTTCCATTCAAGGTAATCCTGACTTCTGTACTAACCATGAAACGGTACCAAAAAAAAATCTGATTTGTGGTTTGTCATGTATGCCATACGGTAGATGTCAACTCATATGGCTGCGCAAACATTTCCATCACAAAGTTACTTCAGTATTGTCATAAAAATCAAATAACCAAAATTAGCAATAAGACGGAGATCATTGATTCTTAGATGTACACAAAAATTTATCAGATAATAACATTTCTCTGAGACTTTTGGAGTTTTACCAGTAGTGCTATGTATTGCCAGCTTTCTGCTCTATCCAATGACATTCAAATCTCGGAACTCAACATGTTGTTTTGCTCTCACTTCGTATTTGACTTCAAGAACTGATGTGCATTATTATTACATGCACCTCGGTACCTGTACTTCAGGCAAAATACAAAAGCAAAATCACTTTGAGGTGACAAAAATTTGCAGCAAAATTTCCTTGAGCTTAAACATGTTTGATTTCTGCAAATGTGCAGCACGAATATTTTATCTGATGCCAAAAATTCACATTCCATGTTGCCTTCCGTGCCAACTATTAACTGGCCTTAGGTGCTAACAGTAACATGTAAATCTATAGGGAGTGACTGCAGTTCCAAGCTAGTGACTTCCATGGAGGTGTGTATCAATCCAAGCCATAGCCATTATTCTGGACGCAGCCTCAGACTTACCGATTCGATGCCGGCTGTATTCCTCTTTGTGATCATCTACAAAGATGTAGTCAGATGGCAGGATCTCAGGCACATTGCCGTTCCAATTGGCAATGACTCGGATATAACCATCCTCATCCACACCTGAATCATACAAAATCATTATCAGAAATCCATAAAGATTTTAACAGAAATCAACGCGCATTACATGAACTCTACATAATACAGATTTTAATAGCCACACAGGCTTTTTAGCTGGTACAAATGCCACATACCCGTTAATGTCAAGAGTTCAGATCAGCATGGAAAATATTTGCTCAGCAAAAATGGGTTACCAGCCAATATGACTTGTTGCAATTTGCTCACGACTGGTTCTCCGCTAGTGCTTGCTTGGCACACAAATCTGCTGGACCCTGATTTCTGTTCTGATATTTTCTAAGGAGTGTGAATCAGTGAACCAGTAGCACACCTTGGAACTCCTGCGTGATCAGCATCTGCTCTCCAGTGCTGAAGGTGATGTTCAACGTCTGCCTGAACTTGCCACCTGGAAGACAGGAATCATGTACATACATCACAGCAAGATTTATTCATCATACAAACTTTATGGACTGTGGTATGACACATTGGCAATTATTGACGAGTAGAAAGACTGGTGTTTTCATATGGGGTACACTAGTTTTAATGATCATTTTCACCAGCGCTTAAAGACAACAATGCTACTGTGGTTGATAAATGGAAATAAATAACATCCCTCTCAACTTATTTTTCACTGTTGTCAACTTTTTGAACAGAGGTGATTTCTTGGGAAACAGGTGGGTCCACGCGTAAGGTGTGGCACACTTTAAAACACGCCCTCTGCCCCTAAAACCCACACAGCTTACAACAGGTCTGGGCCGACATGAGTAAGAGGCACAGCAAGTTAAAGAGGTGCTCCAACAATACTTGGCGGAGTGGTTTACTGTGATTTCCTGGAACAGTGAAGCCAACCGGTTTACAGAAAATGTAACCAATCCATAGCACTATTTTCACAAAGGCAAGCACTTCATTCCACACAAGAGAAAAACACCTTGTACAAGGTTGACGACAGAATGACAAACAGGACACACACCACAGCTCCCCTACTGTAAACCCCTCAGGATTTGCCAGTGTGGCAGGGCCAAGTCTCACTTGTGATTCTCATGTACTCTTTAGTGTTTAAAGTATGAGAGTTTCTCAGTAACAAGACAATCAGGTTGGTATTTAATAGTTTAACCCCAACACTCCTCAGTCCTCCAACAGGTGAAGGATTGAGGAGGGTTAGGGTTAACCCCTCTCCTTTCCTGGTAGCGTGATCCCCCGTTTTCCTTGGCCCCCAAGTTCCCCACTGATAGTTGTCTCATGGTCAAGCCACACTGCAAATCAGCAGTGAAGTCTGGACATGTTCCATATGTTCATCTTTCACCCTCTTGAGTGGAGTGCCCTGCTTGTGTTTTGTCTTCTGGGGTCATTGATTTCTTGTCAGTGTGTACTTGAAAGGCCATTTTTACATACTGTGTTAGTTTTACTTTTGGGCGTTAAGTTTTTAGGTTCTCCCTTTCTAAGATTCTGATTGTAGTCAATTTTATTGGTTTTCATTGGGGATTTACGGTGGTTGATTTTCATCTGGTTGTTTTTGTAAGTAAATTCTCTTTGCCTTTTTTGTTTTAAAACGTAGAAAAGCAGGCTCTGCAGTCGCTACTGTTTTGGTTCCCTGTGACCCTACCCTTCAAAGATCCTTGGTTAGTGTTTTTGTTTTGCTTGCTTGCTTGTTTGTTTGTTTGTTGGGGTGTTGGGTTGTTTGTTTGTTTGTTGGGTTGTTTGTTTGTTTGTTTGTTTGTTGGGGTGTTGGGGTGTTTGTTTGTTGGGGTGTTTGTTTGTTTGTTGGGGTGTTGGGGTGTTTGTTTGTTTTTTAAGTAATATTCGTTACCAGCACCTACCTGTCAGCATGAACCCGTTGAGTCCTTTGCCACTGGGCAAGGCAAAGAGCCAGCCCATGATCTCGGCCATAGGGGTGATGGTCTGCAGGGAGTAGCTGATCTCAGGTGGCAGGGGACTGACGGCAGTGTAGGTCCGGGCTTCGCTCAGGATGATGAAGGAATGAAGATTGGCGTTGCTGAAGGACTGACCATTCACCGTACCGGACACCAGACCGTTCAAGCGTTGTCTACCCTCTTAAAGAGGACCAGAATGGGAAGAGATTTTGGGTTGAAGTTGAACTGAAGCCAAATCTGTCAAATGGACTTTACATGCGAGGACTGATTTGAACAAGTACAATAGATTGTACAGGAAACCAATTTTAACCCCAATCATCCCAGATCCTTCAAATTTAATCAGGAGGTTCAGCAGATATCTGCAACATTTAAGAAGACAGAGTCCAGCCTCTATCGCTTTGCATGGAACTTTATATGCTTAGTATGAGTTGAAATACAAAGTGTATGTCGTTGGGTTCCTGCAGTGCAGTCAATTTTGGTGGTTTCAGAAAGGTCCCTAAAACAAATGCCCAAGGAGACAGTAAAGGAAGTGGTATTAAGTGTGAAAGATATGAACAGATACAAAGGAGCATCTGTGCTCCAAATATAGTCCTGCCCCTACTTACGCGGGTCAAGGCACGCCTGTCCGTTGCCAAAGAGTGTGGGCGGGCAGACACAGCAGTAGCCATCAGAGAACTTCTGGCAGGTGGCCTGTGGGTGACAGGTGTCACAGACGGCCCCAGAGTCTGGACTGAGGCCTTCGCCAACATTGAAGTCGACGTCGAATCTACCGGCTAGGAAAGAGAGACAAAAGTTGACGGATTTCATGAAAATGAGTCATCAGTAAACTTCATCCTCCAACTCCAGTTGTCCAATCATTCCCGCTTCCCTTCCTTGTTTTTTAATTTTTATTTTTTGAGGAAGGATGGATTGCTTATTCAGATTTACACATGAGAAAACAAGGCAAATAAATACATGGAACCGTTTTGGGTAGGAAAAGAAGGACTTATTATCACACAGACTGTCACCGTAAACTGCCACCTGCTATTAACCTTAACACTCCTCAGTCCTCCAACAGGTGAAGGATTGAGGAGGGTTAGGGTTAATTCTCTCTAATCTCTCTAAATGCCAATCTTACCATGCAAATGTTCAAGCTGTATACCAAACAATGTACTACCAATAAAAACAAACCAAGTTTTTTAATGCATAGATATACGTAATATCTTAAAATATTTTGTTTACATCGGATATGTCCATTTTACTCAATGGACAAACTGGTATGGCCCTGGGAAAAAAATTACCTCCAGCACCACCTCCAGTGGACGGCTGAGATCCATCTGCCCCTCCCCCGCCCACCTGTCCACCTGTGGCTTCCCCCCCTGCCCCGACGTCAACGGACCCCCCTCCCACCGTTACTACGGTGGCAGACGAAGAGGATGATGACCCCCTGGTGACACTAGTCGCCTTCCCAGTCCCGTCACCGACGACAATGGTAAAGGACGAACCACCTCCCCCGTCAGTGGATCCTCCCGCTCCCTGTCCGTCAGAGCCACCGGCTGATCCTCCTAAGGCAAACATATGGAGCAGGTAAATTTTAAAACACTCATTCACCACTCATCTTGATGTCTTGCTTTCAAACTGTTCCCCTCGATGGGAAAACTGGGAATATTTACAAGCCTTGGTTGGTATCCTGAGCAACCATTAAGAAAAAAGTTGCATTAAGCCGTGAATAAAGAAATTAGCAGCTGCAAAGATTGTTTCAGCTCAAACTGTTACTAACATTTAAAATTTACAAGCTGGACCCTTGATGGCTGAATTCCCCTTTATCTCCAAACCAGAAAATCCCTTCCCTTCTCCTTAAAGCAATAAGCCATCTTTGGTTATTATCAGTGAAACTGTACGTAAGAAGGACACAGCAATCCACCCAAGTAATAACAACCAGCACGAGCCACAGCATCCATGATCGCATACAACTTATAGTTTATATATCACAACATTGACAATTTTGATTCACGATGAAGAGGCCAATTACAGCGCAAAAAGGTATTCAGAATTCTTGTAATTTTCCTCTCGTATCACACAGAAATACATGTACGCCAATCCAAGCGTACTTCCTGAGGTCAAAGGGTCACTGACTTTAAAAGGCCAGCAATCGGACTGAAAATTAGGCTGTGTCCGAATTACTTGGCTGCGGCTTGAAAATGCACACAACTGTATGGGAAGTGGCTACTGCCATTGAGGTAGACTTGTGTGTAAATGTCAAGCCACAGCCAAGTAATTCCAACAGGACCCTAAAGCTTCTTCTTGCCAACCTGACACAAGCAATCACATGATGATGTCCAGCAGTGGGGTAAGGATATGCTTGAAATGACCCAGGCATTTATTTTCAATATTACTCTAGGTTTTGATGACCCTATGAAGACAGGTTACAAGCACTTGAAGGCCAGATAAATGTGACACTACTATTTGGCCCTAAGCAAAAAGGATAATTTATTTCTGCAAGTACATGTAAATGGCTGCCTGGTTTCCAAACTTGCTTATGGGCACTTCGCACAGTATCTCGTGGCCAAACATTGTGTGCAACTTGCTGGGTGTCCAAATGAACACACCTTAAATATGCCTGCCACAAATGCAAAGGCAAACATCTGGGCAGCAGCAATAACCATTACATCATGAATGTCGCACAGACCTCCCTTCAAAAAAAAAAAAAGATCAATCCAAAACTCATTCCTTGTTTCTGCAATGAAACCATGATATTATTGCCAGTTCTGAGTCTGACTCAGATCCTTTAGATTTATTTTCATTACCGACTCATTATGTACTTTCATTTTCAGTTTCCTTCCTTCAAACTCTTAATTAAATCAATTCAAGTTCCTTCTATGATTACTTGCTTCATGTTAATGAGCAATAGATGCAAGAATGAATCGATGAACGCAGGGGTGAATCAAACCAGACAGGAAAACCAATCAAGTACCTGTTGATCCTCCGCCTTGTAAAGTGAATGTGGATGAACCACCACCGCCAGTTGCTCCACCACTGACCACCCCACCGCTTGCTGATCCACTGGCACCTGTGTTGATTACAGAGCCCTGGCTGTCGATGATGGGCTTGGCAAAGCCTCTGGTGCCCAAGTTGGCCCCGCCAACCTGCCAGGCCCACATTCCGCTCTTGCCCACATTGGTGAAGCTGGAAATGCAGAAGGAAACATGTACACAACTGTTTTTAATGGAATAATAACTCTTCAAACTTTCACAAGGCTTGAAACGAGACTCCACCACAGACTTTTTATGTCAGAAATTGAAACATGTGATGCACAAAAAGGAACCCTTTACAAAATGTGTCATAACAACCAATTTCCACAAAGGTTCTCTAAGGAGTACTTTCTTGTTTCGCTGTCCAGAAAATGTGTCGGAAAAAAAAGGAGGATTACTTTCGGATATTAAGGAACGTAAGAAAATCATTTGGGCTGTGTTGTTTAGACAAAACTAGTCGGAAAGTGATTTTTTACAAGCTGAATTCCAACAAAGTTTGGTTTGGAAACTGTAACATGAAATTTTACAAAGGACATGTGCAGCTGCACTTCTGAGAACAAGATCTCGTGGTGTTAACTTCACATACACTGTACCTGTTATCCTAGTTAGGGATTGAACGGGACAGTCCCTAAGCACACACTGCCATCTCACTGCTACATGTATTTCAAAATACTGGTCCAACTATTCTGAGCTCTCCTAATTCACATAACAGATAACTATTCCCTGAAATTGTGACATGAATCACTCACTCACCGCTTGCCCTCAATTACATCTATACAATGGCTCTATGACCACCACTGAGTGCCAACACATCAGAAACAGATCTTTTTACCCTTTGGCTTAGCAGTACCAGAGCTTTGGTTTCAGAGAACTCGGCAAATACCAGTTGCTACCATGCAAACCATACTCCCACTGGAGCTGTTCTGGGAGATGAACTTAATGACTACATGCTGCAATGGCTGTTTCTTTTCCAAACCTAAACAACATCAACAAGGACCTGTTCCCATTGGACTATCATGGCCCTTGCTCACACGATGTTAGAAACTTGTCTGCCTTGCTGGTTTTACACCAAGGTCACAGTTTAAAGAAGCAAAAATGTTACTGCTCCCACTGGATTGAATTACAGGATTCTTACAGGAAATCTCACAAGTTTAAAGCCCAACATTTTAACAAGAACAGCCCTTTCCCAACAACTTACAACCTCATTTGTGTCATCATTAATGTCAGCAATGAATTGTGATGGTCTCCTTTTATTTCTACTCAACAAAGATTGTTAACAGAAAAGTGGGTTGGGCTACGGTGTAATTCAGTGAGTTAAAAGCCCAGGGGTACAATGCTCATAAGCAGGTGGAACACAGACATTACACAGCTCTTCGACCAATAGGTACTGTGATTTGCTAAATGCATTCGAACATGAAGCTAAACAATGCACCTGTGAATGCGGTGCCACTGCAACTCTATGTATGGTGGATTAGTCTATACATTGCCAAGCCTGAATTTCCTTATATTTCTATTTGATGGGAAAAAAAACCTTGACGAGAGGGAGGGTGGAGGAATAGGGTTGAGAAAGTATAACATTGGTTTATGTACCGTACCTTGAGACATGACCCCCGATGGTCAAATGTGATCCTTCCCCGTTACTGAAACCAACGACGCGGTAGTCGTTGGTAGCAGCTCGGTTTGTATCATCATAGATGAAGAAGACAAAGGTTTGGTCGCCATCTGATGGAATAACGAGTTGGAAGGTGACAGTCTAGGGAGATATAAAGACACAATATATTTAAAACAACAAATTCCTCTCAACGGTCAAAGCTGCCTTAACAAGTACATGTACGCAAAATACATTTGGTATGTTCTTATAAAAATGGGGATTTTTGCTTTGCTTTTCACAATCACATACAGACTTAAATTGCCTCTAAACTGTATCACTTTCTTCCTATGCCAGTGTATGCGTGTGTCTGCTTTGACATATTTGATATCACATAATATTCTGACTCAATGCAAATCAAACAAATCACCGAACCCTATTTTTGTGCCTAAGGTAATTTGTAACCAACCATTCCAAAACCAGGCTTCCATGGGCAATTTTTTCTCTTTGACAATTCTCCTCTCTCAGGGTCAATTTTCATACTTCAGAGTGATCCAAAGTAAGAAATTGTTTTCCTTTGCAGAACGTTTTGCAGTTTCAGAGAGTGAAAGCTGTTGAATTCCTATTATTCGTGCAAAGATAGCTTGTAATTCTTGGAATGGTAACATCTGATCACTTCTCAGTAACATTCAGGTTTCTTAGCATGACAAATTCATGAAATCTCTCTGAAGCAAGGAACTGCCAACCTTGCCCTCGTCTTTGAACCGCAAACTGTCCCAGGTGGCTAACGTCAGAGACCTCGCCTGGAAGCCCGTCCTCCCAAAGAACTGGCTGACATCCCGAGACGCTCTGTTGAGGACCTCGGTCCTAAAGGCTTCTCGATAGAACACAGTGCCTCCTTCACTATAAGACAGCCCAGCATAAAGACAAAATGGCATGAATTTTGGAACAGAGTGCGCATGTCATAATGTGTAAAAGGTACACAAACACGAATGTGCATGAATCGGTAATACTGGTAGGTTGTACATGGAACTAGTACATATCTGATGAGGTCATAACCTTTTCTTGAGAGAAAAGCCAAAGTGAGTACTGGCACCCTCAATGACATTTCCGTGTAACTGACATGCCAGCTCATTATACTCATGGTCAAAATGAGATCGGTACTATAATGTATGTACTGATATTTTTGGAAACATCTGCAAGCAATTCAAGCAACCTCTTCAATGATCTTCCCCACCAGCAAAACGGAGTGCATGTGCATCCTTCAGAGCCCCAAGCTTCTCAAAGTCCTTCTTAAAATAAGTTCAATATGTTTCGTGGATGTTCATGTAGTTAAAGGGCACATGACTTGCATGCTTTATGCTGACTCCTTGAATGAACTACAGGGACTCAACAGTACATGTGTTTTCCTACTTACTGAAAGTCTTTTTAATGAGGTTAGTGTTCAAGGTTTCCTATTTTAGTGATACATCCGAAAGTTAATTAAGGGAACAAGATAGGGTGATTGGACTTCCATTTTTAGAAGATTTTTTCAAGTCACATCGAGTATTCTGGTGTACTTTTTACAATACCTTGAAAGGTTAGGATCTTCACCAAAGAATTTTAATGAATTCTAAATGTTGCCAACCAATTTTTACTTTGTACACACTGCTAGACCATTTGCATGTAGAAAATTAATACTGTACACAAACACTACTTCAGATCAAAGAGTCTGCAGAACTACAATGGTTCTTATGGGTTTTCGCTCTTTTTAGTTTTGCTTCTATTGGTTTAGTCAGAATAAAAGTGTGAACAACTTTGTTTCAGGTAGGCCTACGTGTATTTAAAACCTTATGCTATTTCTTGTCACTTTGAGACAGTAGCTACACATGTACATGTACATGTATATCTGTCCCTATGTGAAGTGAAGACACAATACAGGACCTGTTACTGTATGACCACATTATAAATTCAAAACATGCTGTAACTGAAATCCTCAAAAATAGAAATATATCCAAAACCACACATACGAGTACAATGCTCATGTCTCCACGTACCAGTACACAGAGAGGACCAAACAACGTACAGACAATTCTTTTCTAGAATCCTATTCACGTTTCCCCAAAAGACTCCCAAACATCCCAAACCACTGCACATTCAGCAAACTGTACAGAAGACTTGTGGTTTGTGTAAAAGTTGTATTTGCCCCCGAGGGAAATCTGCCCATACAGCTCCACATGACCTCAGATATGAAATATGCCAACTAGATCACTACAATGCCTCCCACTTGCTGGACTGAAATAAGAGAGTTTCTGTTACAAGGCCTACCCATGTATATTATTTTAAAGGGACCTTCAAAATGTAACAGTTACAAGCAGCAGCTGTACATTACTGGACCACAAAAGCACCATACATGGACACTTTACGTGTCATGTACATGTACATGTATATTGTTCATGCCCTAGGATCAGACCTACAGGTACCATACAGGGTTGGGCACAGCACCCATAAAGCAGTTGAAAAGACTGTGGCCTTTGGCATAATTAACCTTGGGGGCTCCAGTGAAAATCCTCTGTTGCTGTCTGAACCCTGAGGCTAAATCAGATGCATGTGCCAGTTCTTACTTGGCAGGCCCAAGTGAAGACAAATGCAAATCTGTGACGTCAGGCCAAATATTCACACTGCAAATTTGGAAAAGTGAACACATTCTAACTTCAACAAAATTTTGCTGCAAATCTTTCACGGCATCAAATTTGCTTCGCATTCACATTTGCCTTTAGTATGAACCAGCCTTTAGAACTTAGTGAATCAAAACTAAGTGACCTCATCTGCTCATCACATGTTGATGTTTGATTACACAACAACTGGCAAGAAAACTTGTATTTACTATTTAGCACTGCGTAAGAAAGTCAAACTCCAGCAAAAATGTCTATCTACCTTCCACCTTCTATCATCGAAATATTTGGCTGTGTGACATCTTACACAATGTCGTCTATTCAATGGCAAAACAACAAAATGTCCACAATTTTGGTTGCCATTAGCCTAGGGTGTAATTATGCACCTCACTGGAATAACAAACTCAACCACAATTCTGTTGATCTACCTGGTGTTGTAGTCAGCACCAAATGGGGCAATTGTTTCCACCTGGCTGTTCTTCAGCGAAACGCCAAATGTGTAAGGGGCCTGGCCTTCCACTGGCACAGGGGCAAATGTCACCAAACCATCTGTGTTCACCTGAAAGTAAAGATGAAAGATACATTGACACACTTCATTCGATCAGGAGGGGGCAAGCCTTACTCTAAATCTAAATATTAATCTATTTGTTATCTAAAATTCAACATTAAACAGAGAAAGAGGCAGAGGTGTTCTTCAAAAAGAAATGGAAGTTAAACCAGACAGCAACACTTGCCATACAAAACATAAAATCCCCTTTTCTCTGTGGAAGCTTTGCAATTCCCGAACATAAACACTACAGGTTGCAAAGGTTTGTTTTCTTGAAATCACATTTCCCCCGCACTGGTGACTCAAACGTCAATCCACAACGTGAAGTCTGATAATAAATAAAATAGGAAGTGATCATTATCGATTTCATCACCTCCTAATAACGTCACAAGTCTCCAAGCCGATGGATTACACATAACATAGATATATTTCTGTCATTAGAGCAGAATGCGATAAGAACAACATACAACATGCGCCTGACACCCTAGACACAAAGTAAAGACTGTGGATACCTCCAAGTGCTGGATTTCCTCAAGTCCACTTGCAAGCTAAGATCGGTGTTGGTATTTTGGGGATCAGACGTTACAGCCGATGAGATCAGAGGGCCCATGATGGCACTGGGGGAGGCCGATCAGGTTGCAGGAACAAGACTACCCAATCAGTACATTTTTCTGTGCATCAGTACAACTCCAGATCCCCGGGGGAAGGGATTGTGCATTGGTTTTTATGTGAGAATGTTTGCATGTGAAATAAACAGACAAGTGATCTCTGTCTTCTAACCTTTCGGTTTTGGTTTGTGTTTATGACGTGTCATCTTGGTAGGGTGCTATCCAGAGAGGGAAAAAGCACCTGCTCTTACATGAAGCATGCAAGGGTATGACCTATCACGCAGGCATATGCTTGCTCATAACATGAAAAAGAAATTCCAGTCATCAACAAAATAGGCTGTTAGAAATGTTGGCCATGCACTGTACCAGTATGTACATGTACAGGCACATGGAATTTGGCACTGACTTCCCGGATGAAAAGACTGAGCCTCCTGTCATTCTTCACCCCACCTCCCACATTCTCCAATCCCCTCCCCTCAAAAAAACTTTGAGGAAAAGGTGGCTATCCACATTTTCAGAGTAACTGAAGTACATGAATCAGAGTAAGGACAGTCTTCTAGAGAGAAGGATTACGTTATTTCATTATAAAGCTTGTTACCATCTGTACTTCTGAAATTAATGGGAAACTAGGAGACATGCACCAGTACCTGTTATTCCAATTTTTTTCGTTTTTGTTTCATGATTCCATTCGCAAATTACTAACAATTGTCAGCTCAGCAAAAGAATAGCAAATTCTACGTTCACGGAATTGCAAGTGCATCTAGAGGCATGTGTCACACACTGAATCACAAAATTTGACTTTCTTTATCAAATAAACACTCAATGATATCAGAAAGCCAACAGAAAGAATCAATCCCAAGCTTTGTCTGTTAGGGGTTACGCTGCAATATAGGGCCTATATATACATTACATGTACAGGTATAGCAATTGGAAAAAAAGGGTTAATAATAACACAAAAATCTCAACTGTGAGCAGACCTGTGGTTTATGGAAGTCATAAACAGTGCACACACCTCACTTGTTGTACATGTACATATATACATGTACACACATGCTCTGCACATGTGCAAGTATTTCAATCAGACTGTAACCCAATACTACATTGTCATAAATCTTGGGTCAATATTTGCCCAACTAAACCACAGCCAACCTATCAAGTTGAAATAGTTGACCTCCAACGAGTGATAGGCATGACTAAGGTTACCTAGGACAGAAACCAAATTAAACCAGCCCAAATATAGGAATAGGCACCTAGGTTTAATTGGCTGGGTGTGACCCTCAAACAGAAAGTTAAAAAGAGCGAAATGAATGAATAAATAAATAAGACGTAAAACATCAGGAAAGTAAAACATAACAAACAAATACTAACTTTTATATGCCTACATTCAAAAGGCCAACTGGCAATACATGTACATACATAGTGGTAACCACATTATGCACATTACCTGCAGACAAATGAATATGTCTACAGACATGCCAATGTTGGCTTTATATTTCAGATAACTTTTGCATTTATTTATACATGCATGATATTTTGAGTGTAACTTACGAAGGTCTTCTTCAGTGCACAAGTTGAAGTTCTAATGCCCGTTTAGAATAACGGTATTACCTGAATTACACAACTTTAGTGTCATTTTGTGGGGTTGTGGGCAGGAAAGGAAAAAAGTTTGGTTGAGCTGGCTTGCGTAGCATAGTGGGCACAGAAGATAAGTATTGTGGATGTTCTTGGTTCAAATCCCAAAGTGTATTTTTTTTCTTTTTCTTTTGCAAGTTCTTTCAGGTTGGACAAGATCAAGCTGATAGGTTATTATGTTTACAGCCCAAGTTTGTAGTTCTAACATTAAATTTTAGTTTAGGAACAAAAGCTTGATTCAATGCATTCTCGATCAGGTAAGACTGGTACCAAAATGTGTTTCGGCTGAACAGGGTTATTTCTTTGTAAAAAAAACACTTGATTAACAGTGATGGGTAGTTAGATAAGGTGTTTCAATTTGGATCATACAATGCACAAAGATTCAGCTTACACAAAAGTGAAACACAGGTTCCATTTGAACATTTGGTTGAACATCTATCATTTACGATATCACACCAGTAAATCTAATGATCCATTCTGTTACCACTGGTCTGATATAATTGTTTTTTTATTTTTTATTTTATTTTAATACAGATCATCAGAATTCCTGTACTGTATAGGCCTATGCACTGTAAAAATCAATTTACAAGGAATCCAATCAGTATTTATTAAATATAATGAACCTCTTATTTAATATAATGCCCATGCAGTGTACATGTACATGTATTCACCTTTTTGCACCTGCTAGAACGACAAATTGCTACAGAAGATATTCTCAATTTCCAGAAGGCTGCCCACTTGGAGACGGCCAAGAATAAATAAAAGGCGGTTCTGTAATTCACAGACCTTTGGCATACAGAGTTATCTGAAAAATCAATAGTCTATCTGAAATTGTCTACAAGATTAAGGGTGATTCTTGGCAACCAATCGATCTCAAATAAAATCATGCGTGACGACGTAAATGTCCACATAAGCAAAATGGATCATTCGTGTCAATTATACATGCTTTTGGATGTGAAATGAATATGAATTATACACGTACACTGTACATATGTACATGTACAGTGTAGCATACAACAGGTATGTAGGCCTACACGTATGTATGTAGTTCATCTTTGAGAGTCTAGGAGTGTGGAGAGTTTTAAGACCGGGCTGAAGACGCACTTTTTTGTTTTAAGCTAATGAATATTTCTATATTCATAAGCAGAACTGTGATGTCATCCAAGGCGCTGAATTTCCGTGTTGCACTGATTTGTGCACAGGAAATTTCTAGATTTTGTAACTACTGCAATAGCAGATTTTATTTTCTTTGGCAATTTATTGCTGTGTAAGTATATGACGATAATCAAGCAAAAATTCTTTTCATAGAAATGTTCCTAGATAGCAAATTTGGGATTCACAATTTAAACATGAAAACATGCAACCTTGACCATGTCTTCCTGGATTTACATCAGAGCAATAGCGTCCGCACTTGTCCAGAAATACTTGGTCAATTTTTAATGTTTGAAAAAGTGCACCGTTCAGTTCATGAAACTCAAGAAAGATGTCAAACAGTCTTCATACATGGAAGATGAGTACAGACATACACAAGAAGTGATTCTACGAAAAATTCATTTCCTTGTTCCTAAAACAAGCACTGCAATGATATGGGGGAAAATGTAGGATTCAGACCCCCCCCACAACCATAAACACTGCACCTAATACAAGATGACACTTGGTAGTGACCAATGTCTCAAGGCTTCCAAGGGGGTCAGAGGGATTACGTCATGAGTGGTATTTTGCGTTGCCAGGGTAACATATGTTTTAATTGCACATATATATTGTATACATATTTGTAAATGTACAGCAACTGTTCACACGTGTACACTTTGTACACGTAAATGTACAATTTCAGTTTTAAATCCTAAATCTTTCTTGAAATGTTGGTTACATCTGAAGTTAACAATGAAAAAAATTACAGATGCAGATCAAGGTCAAACGTCATATATATGCATTTTTTGGGTAAAACATGGATGATTTTGATTTTATTTTAGAAATGAAGGCCATTTCAAGAGCTTCAAAATGATGTACTGGTACACGCCAACTTTTTCTTTGTGGGTGTTATACTTATAGATATGGCTGTCCAAACAAAGCAGGTCAAGCTACCGTAATTTAGTCAAAAGTTTGTTAACACACATCTCAACAACTAATTGACTGATTGACCTAAAATTTCGGTTCTTTAGGTTTCTCAAGGTATGCAATCAGCACGCTAAATTTCATTTCAGTCTGCGACAGTCAGGACCAAAAGCGTGTTGAATCGACATGGAATGACCCAATTGTCCATGAACATTTAAGATCAGTTTCCTTGATTTAATGACAAAAATACTGTCACATCAAAATCCTCACATAATGAAAGAGATATTTTTCCCTATCTAAATCAACAGATTTCTGGTTTCAGACAAAATGTGAGGGCATGCTGTTTTACAGTATAAACAAACGTCACACATTAAATTCTTATTTCAGTCTTGGCATTAGCACTGCAAGAAAAGCACACTCTTCATCCATCAGTCACTGGCGTCCAAGTCCGTGCCAAGTGCAAGCCCTAAGATTCCTACAAAAGTACACATCTCGGGGTCACTGGGTTAAGCTCAAGGCGAAGTTGAAGGAGAGGAAATGACTGATCTCATCTTGCCAAGACTCCCCAGTTTTGCTCTTTTTTTTTCCCTCGCAAAGGCTGCGATGACACACCACTTGTGTCGATCTCTTTAAAACGACATCAGCCGGCGGTTTCAAACAACTCAGATGTTGTAGAATATAGATTGGCAATGAAGCACGCACTTGTACACCCACAACTTTGGCCTACACAAACACACCATTTTTTATATTTAGCCTTTTCATTTGTACACACACGTAGATTCTGTGTGTGACTAGACATGTATGTATTTGCAATCCTCTACCAACTCCAACCATACGAAATATTCTTTGTATCTCTGGAACACATATGTACCGGTATACACGTAACAACTTATGAAGAGATGAATTTTGAAGATGCAGGGAGGATATAGCAATCACTTTTCAAGAGTCAGACTTTATCATAAAACCATTGAAAACAGTTATGATTCAAAATAAAAACAGGAAATGTTTTTGCACCGGGCCAGGGTTCTGTGGTTGGGTCGGAGGATTTCCCAAGGCTCCTATTTATACACTCATTCATTAGCATCACAAAGACCTTTGCAAAGATTTGCCGCAAAAATAATAAACAAGGCCTCCATCAAAAAAAGCTCCCACCTCACAACCAAAACCAAGCTCCCGGTTTTTTCTGATCAATTAGTTGGAAAGTGTAGGGACTTGTCCCTGAATAGACCTAAACAGCGTCAACCTTTTCCTGTCATGGTGTGACTGCAAATAAACACAGGAACTTGTCCCATGCTGTTACATGGATTAGCAAGCAATTAGTAACGAAAAGGAACTTTACTTCATGGAGGCCCCCTTCCATTTCTTCTGAACGGAAAGTGTAAACCCAGATGTTGCACATGTGCCAGAGGTGTTTTGAGTGTCAATTATAGAAACAGACTAGGGCTGTGCAGAATAACCAAATTTGAATATTCGCATACAAAATTCATGAACAGGAAGGGAACATTTTCTTTTGTTTTAACCTAAATGAGAAAAAGTAAACTATGGAGGCTTTTTTTCAAGCAGATTCAAATGAAAAGCGACAGAAATCTTACAATGATTAAAAAACAAATTATTCATTAAACAATTTAAAAGGAATGGAAACTTTCGACAGGGCAAAAAGTATTGTTCATCTCTTAAATCTTGCTACCGGTAAACCGTGCCTGGAGATACTTCTAGATGTGAAAAGCTATTATATTGATTATAATGTACAATTGTGTGCATTATTGCAACTGATTTTGTATATGGTCTGTTCATCAACACTCTGCTGACCGGTACGACAGAATATCGAAGGTCAAATATTTGAAAAGTTAACTACTCGAATCGACTCCGCCCCAAAAAAGACTACCAGTACAACTTCATACCCTCAATTCAAAGCATTGATTCAACATGACCTGATGGTGTCCAGTGGAAAAGGTATTATGTGCATTTGAATGTTTTTGATATGTACACCTGTTGCAGTCAAACCCTGATTTTGAGATGTGCCATTTGTACCAATACCGGTGCATCATCTTGTATTTTAATTTGACTTCATGATCACACGTCAACTGCTCTTTGGGAATACAGTTTTCATCACTTCGATATGCCTCAAGGACAAGAAATCGGAATGTAAAAAATGAAGTTATTGGGAGCTGTAATACTGCATTGTGAATGATGAAAACACTGAAGAAACAAAGTTAAATAATCCTGAGAGAATAAACTTCTGATTAAATGATTTCCCGTCAATTAACAGGTGACGACCAATCCATAGATGTTGACAACTGATTGAAAGATTAATTAATTAATGAAATACAAACAGGTAGTTTTTTTCCTACGCCTTGAAAACAATATCAGTTAAACTTTCAACATATACATGTACATGTGCATCAACTTGGCTGAGTGACACAACGACCAAATGTATTTACACTGAGTCTCGTCCTAAGTCCAACAACTTCCTGGAGTAGGGCATACTGATGATTATAAGTCTGTATGTCTTCCGCATGTTATGTTACTAATATCGCATCCAGTGTGACAGCCTTCCTCTTCACACATCTTTGCCGAAAGGTGATGATGAGTACACAGCAGGGCGACAAAGTAAATGGGGACTACACAAGAAGTTGAAGGTGTGCAACACTGGTGTGTGGATGGCACATTTTCCCTTTAAATTTTTTTTTAGCATTTTCCTGTACATACTTTCATGTCTGTATTTGTGTAAATATAGTATACTATCTGACAAAATGGTGATCGCATCTGAAAGTGCTTCACCCTCTGAACCAAATACAGCAAATCTACAAGTGGAGTCCACACACCTGAGCCAAGAGCACTAACCAAGATTCTGAAAAAAAAGTACTTCCATTTCATGAAATAAAGATCTAATACCTCCGATGTTAAGTTCTGGATTGCCGAGAATGTCATTTTATGCTTGGTTACAACAAACGTACAGGTTAAAACAAAACATCCCAACAAAAATTAACTCCCAAGTAAACACTGTTGATTGAGTAGACAGGCAGTGGAATTTTACACTCACAGCAACAATGTTAAACCTAATCCAATGGGGGGGAAGGGGAATTCTTGCGTATGTTTGCTGCAGTGCCTGCAGCGCATGCGACCGTAAAATGCAGCACAGGTCATGCATGTCCCTGCTCTCTTTCTATTCAGACTCTTTGTGAATCCACTCTGCTTGTGTAACAAACAGATCAATGTTTGATCCCCTCCCAGTACCTCCTTACAGCCCCTTGGTCCAACACTCCCTTCGACCAAGCGAGCCCATGTCTGAGCATTTCGCTTTTTAGCCCGGCTATTCATGTACTGGCCCAGGATTATATACTGAAGGGGGGTGGGGAAAGACTCTTTGCATATATGTGTACATGTACAGTGTACCACAAAGACCTTTGTTCCCACCCATTCCGCGATGTCAACGTTATGAATACCAGGGGAAGTGGTCCAAACCGCAATGCTATTGTGTCATAATCGATTCAAATCACCAGATCAAAGAGTTTCCGGAAGCTGTCCCTGAAACAGTTGATTTCATCTCCCAAAATGTAACACTTATTCAAAAATGTAACACTCTGTGGCTGTGTGTTCATGATCAAATCCAACCTTTGCTTCATTTCCACTAATGCTAGTGTTCGCTGTTCCTTCACATATAATATTGGCTAATTTAAAGTGCAAACAACCGCAGAACAAGGTCACCGCGCCAAAAAAAATTGTGCGTGTAACATTCACACATATTGGTTCCAAGCTGATGTTTGCTTCACACAAACTGAGCAACAAGCCTGCAATACTTGGACGCTCCAAACCTTTGGATAAAAAGAAAAATTCCTTCCTCCATGCTCAAATAGATCAGAAATGTTCTTCACAATAGAAATTTTACAAATCACTCCCCATCCAAAACATGACCTGGCAAGTCACAAACGTGTACAGTACTATACACAATATGTATGACTACATGTTCACATACGTAGGTGTACTGTACATGTACATCGTACACACTAAATGCAATGCAGAGCTGCGTGTAGGCAAACACAATGCCAAAGTGATATGCTTTAGCCATTCCACAAACTTCTCTGAGTAGGGACCCTCAAAGAATGGTTGGAAACTGAAATGACAGGACTATACCGATGCGTGATGTACACAAAACAAACATGAAGGGAAATGTGTGACTGCAACAATACAATTGCCAATTCCACACTTTGCATTATGCAGACTTACACTCCCAGCAGGAAACAGACTATGCGCTGGTCCATATCTTGCTCCTAAGCTACATGTACCTGAAAGGAATGCATTTCACCTGGACCCATTTTTCCCCCAATGTGCATGTAAAAGGAAGCGTTCAAAGAGGAGCTACACTTGGGGTTTTGATGCTACAATGCATAAGAAAACCTGAATTTTCAAGCGGGATATAATCTCAAGCTTGGAACTATCCTCAATGCACTTCCTTTGTGTTCTTTAGAGAATCCAGACCAGCAGGGAGAAGGGGACCGAAACGGTACAAAGGCCTCACTTGTTCGATGATAATGTATTCCTTCAGAGTCCAGCTTCCACTCTTATTGATTTGTCAGGCTGCACTGACAATGGGAGCAGGAAGGGTTTTTACATCCATGAGTGGTGCCGGGGTTCAAAGGGTTAATGACCAGAAGAAACTGGTGGAAGCCTCAAGTTATCAAGGGTACCTAGCCTGGTGCGTTCAACCTGGAGCAGTGGAGGGTACCAGGCTCCAGATGGTGTCAAGCTGCTCGGCAATTTTTAAGAGGCTTTCACATATTAATACCACTACCCCAAAAAAACAAACAAGACTTTAACAATTCATGCAGCACATGTCAACAAACTTCTCTTTTGTACTTTTTTTTTTTACTTTCATTCTGAAGATCAAAGTTCTGGCAGCTTGGATCTTGTTATTGTGTATTTTACAAATTTCAGATCCCTTTGATATTTCCATCTGTTTGGGGGATCATCCAGATTTTTGTCCTGGGGACAACGGGATTGTGAAGGTCATGTGCTGTAAGCTTTTTAAAAATGTAAAAACATGTTAATGATAAGTTAATCATTTTTTCCTGTTCAGCTTGTATGCTCTGGCAGGGAACCCAGGATCCTGTAAGAAAGAGCAATCTTTGTGCACTCACAAAAATGATGGAAAAAAAATGGATGGCTCTGAATGAAACTATGGCACATTGCAACAGAATCTAACACTGTGAACTACTTGTAGAATGGGAAATGGTGTGGAAAGAAGTCCTTGTGATATTCACACTCCCATTTCACAAGGCGAGAAAATGACTTCCCACTCCTGTGAACATCTTCTGTGAATATTTTTTTCCCGCTTTGGGCAAAGTTTAACCCATTTTGTGAAACGAAAATAAATTCCCTGGAATGAGAGAAAGGGTGCAAAGATTTTCCTATTCACAGGTCGACTTTCAACTGCAATGTCGTACTCTTCCTGAACACATTGCATCAATTTGTAAATTGCATGACTTGTTATGACAGTATCAAATATGTACTAGTAAGCCTACATACTTGTGTGCAGATTTGGTCCAAATGAAGCAGATGACTGAGATGTATCCACATGAATGGACCCACCGAGGGCGTTGTTAATCAAGGATGAACACTCGTGTACATTTTGAAAAGCAGAGATGATCTGGATGAAGTTCCATTATTTTTCTCTGAGATGCCCCAACAGGACTGCCCAGCTACTTATACAATGAAAGATGTAATCCACTCAAAAGTCTGGATAGATGTATTCATTGGTGCACGAGCATCAAACGACTGCTAATGAAGAAAACTGACCTTGTGATATCATAACAAACACAGCCATGATCACAAAACCAAATGTCAGAAAAAAGAATTGACATGTGTCGGCTTTCATATACTGGTACATGCATCTGAAGCAAGATGTATTGACACTGGTGTTTCCATACACATGGTGGGCGGGGCTGAATCATTCACCAACTGTATTCTGACACTATCCCTAAGATATAACATAAATGACTACATTAAGTACTGTACACTGATACATGTATGCTCCATCATCAAATGAAATTGAAACTTCAATTATCAAAATCTAAAGACTGGGATGATCCAGGGCATACAATTGGTGTTTGTTCTGACTGAGTAAAACACGAAATTAGCCAGATTTTTTTGGGGGGGCAAGATTGTGCCTTGTTGGCAATTCAGCCTCAACCGAATTACTGTTCTGCAAAACTTTAACAACCATTTTCATGTCCTTGATTTAGGTTTTCACTCATAAAGTTACTGTGATCCATTTTTTTTTATAGCAGACACAGGCTATTTATTGGTTAGACTATTTTTGTAACCATCCCAGAGGCTCTTCCACACCTGATTAACTAAACCCTGCTGTTTTGTCACCACAAGTAAAGTGTGACCACAAGTAAGGAGATCAAAGGACATGCCAGCAGGGAAGAGATGCACTAAACTGTGGATGAGTCACTGTTGGCAAACACAGTGGCTTGCACCCTTCAACCGGGCACTGTATTAGGCGATATCCCATGGGTTGGCAAAACAGTAACTACCACTCTCCCAAACTGCTTGAGGGAGAATACACCCCCCCAAAAAAAAAAACCTCAATGGCACGAACCCTATTGGAGAGTTCAAGTTAGGCCCAAGATGGGATGGGCCAGGGCACAGCCCAAAATACCCTAGGGTTGGTGATCCACAAATGGTGTGGTGAAGGCCACAGAGGAATTCATTCCATTTCAGTGATGTCTGACAGAGAACTGCTTGAATGGAGGTGTATTTGTGGGCAAACAAAAGACAGGAAACTCTTCCTGTTTTGCTAGTTAAATATTGGCTACTCTGGAGTTGGGCACTTTTCTGATTTTTTTTTCAAGCAAGTACTGATATGAGTATGTACACGTGGGTGTACAAAAGTGCACCAGAATAATCTATTCCATATTAGATACGATATTACACCAATGTTCTTACTGGGGCAACACGGGCCAGTAATATTTACCGGTACGTACATGTACAGTATGTAGGAGGAAATTCAAATTACATGTACATGTAGGCTACAAGAAACGTGGGCAAACCACAAATTGGCACACTGTCTCTAACCATAATTTGGCCTACTAGCCTTTGGCCATAATTTGGTCAACTGTCTTTGGCCACAATTTGGCTTCGTTGTCTTTGGCCACAATTTGGCTTACTTGTCTTTGGCCATGATTTGGCCTACCGGGTA
>NW_019091368.1:1002930-1128993 GCF_001949145.1 Acanthaster planci
CTTGTCTTTGGCCATAGTTAGGGTACTGTCTTTGGTCATGATTTGGCCTACTTGTCTTTGGCCATGATTTGGCCTACTTGCCTTCGGCCATAATATGGGTACTGTCTTTGGCTTTAATTTGGCATTCTGTCTTCAGTCAAAATTTGGCCTACATATACCAGTACTGTCTTTGCATTCACTGTGATGCACTATGAACAAGTGCATCAACACCTCTGCAGTTTACAAAAACTGACTTACTATGAATATTTCAACAGCAAAAATCTGCAGGCTAAATGATGGGTGACGCCTGGTCAATCGAAACCCTGGACACAAAACCCACTTCAGTCCAACCTTACCACTGCCACATATTGGTTTAGATGATTGATGGGTTGGAAGGGATTAATCTCTCAGCGGGGAGCCCATACCAACGACTAGACATTTAATGAGCACAGTCAGGGGTGTGCAGTACAGCACCAACTAACACTAACTGCAATCTGGAAATAGAATGGGCAGGTCAACAGTTACGGATCAAGGAAAACAAACTTTGCACATCGAGCACGATGAAGAGGGGCAATGTGTGGCAACAGGTCAAGAGTACCAAAAAGCCAGCCATAAAATTGGAGGGCTGTTACTGAATGGAAAATATGATGGGAAAGGCCAGAAAAGAGAAATTATCATATATGTGCATTATGAGGTACAGGTATTTGAAACAATCATGTATGGACAGAACCATACGCATGTGTTATCTCACTTGGTAACAAGAGGAAAGATGAGACAGCTATTTGAATGCCAATATAGTTGGTGTTATTCCCACACCTATGTGAACATACTATTGAAGAATTGTACACATTCAGATGAAAACTGGCAATAGGGCCTACAAATCAGCACCACAATGAAAGTACAGTGTGTGCAACACAGTGTTCTGCACCAACAAAATGTACGGTACAATGTACTTGTGGGAGGCAATACGCCTGTTATTATGGGGACGAAAAATGATGTGGCAATGTACCCAGTCCTGCCGTCCACAAACGAGTCCAACTTAGTCATCACAATTCTCCCAATAATGCAGTGCTACAGGTAGGTGCCCCAAGAAAAGAAAACTGGATCAAATTTTTTTGGGGGGGATATGGTGCCCTTCAGGCCTTAATGTTCTTACTCAAGGCCAAACGTACATGTACTTGAGCAATGGGCAAGTTTTGTAATTACAGATATTCACCAGATCTGTAACTCCAATTTCAATGCGAGCTGACACGTGGCCAAGATATCAGAATGGTGCACACAGATGACGGTACTTGTACCTAAACTGTTTGATGCAAACATTATACTAGTGTGGTAGTCTGGTCTGTACGCAGAATGCCATGAATATGCAGGCTTCACATTCCCCAGACTGAGAACAACTTAGCCTCTGCCCTACCACAGCTGATTCATCATGCATTCTTTCAAATATACGAACAACTATATGTGCTAAGGCTTACACATGTACGTAGGCATTTGCTGTTACTGAGAAAATGCAGAACTCTTTTTAACATTCTGCATTATATTCACGTTTGTAAATTCATTCAGCCAATCAAAGTTTACTTCCTTTTTTTCTGTTTTGTGAGGTGAGGGAGGGTAGACTCCGATTGATTGTCCAAAAAATTGGAGTAAAAACTGACTGCTCCACACACTCAATCAAGAGACTAAGCAGTAGGCCGAACATTTCCGGCACTTATAAAAAAAAAAAGAAAGAAAAGGTACCACCAAGAAAAGCGCACATCATGTGCACTGCCCAAAAAGGTTCTCCACGTGTGCTACACTCAGCCCAGGGTTTCCCCTGCCTATTTGTTTGGCAGACCACCTCGCATTTTAGTAACCACCTTTCTGCTGAGTTTTACCTCACATTTAAAGATGGAAGGTAAAGCAAAATAATCTAGCTATTTTAAAATCATAGATTAGTTTTAAATTGTTAAGAATGATTAAGAAGGTTAGAGGGACACAGAATACAACATCAATTTTTTTGAGTAAATGTACTATTAGACTTTACATAAAATTATGACAGGCTATTAGAAAACACTCTTTTCTGTTTTAGGCACTAGAATTTGGGCAAAATTCATTTGATCACCTCACACATATCAGTACATCAGGGGGACCCCTGCTGCAGTCTGCCAACCAACACAAGAGTTTCAAGGGTGAGCCATTTGCCTCAGGCATATTTGGGTGTTTGTTTCAATGGGACACTGATCTAAACCTTAGATAAGGCTGAGAAGAAAAGGTGACACAATATCATCAGAAACTGCTCATGAGGTCACTAGGGCAGCTATACCCCCCTTAAGTGAGGTACAAATATATGTACTGGTAATCCAAGACTGTCTCTATGTAAAGAAAACAACCAAAACTCCACTACTAAAGGATTATACCCCCAAAAGTGGGTCATTTTCAATGCTGTTTTGTTTTGAGTGCTCCAGGCTCTATTTGAAAAGTTAATGGTGACCCCATTTCAGACTGACCTACCCTTACACAAAAAATACAGTGAGAACATGTACACTAAACTGGGTCACTTCAATATCTATGCTTAATCTATCCGGTACATGTACACATGTGTACATTAAATGTAGCATGTACATGTATGTACATGTACAGCCACAGCAAACACCTGCCCGTACAGCTGTCCAGTCATTTACACCTGGAATTTTTAATTGGTATTTCTGTCACTGGGCTTGCATTACATTATCTCATTGTTTTTAAAGTGTTGCATAACATCAATGTAGCGCTACATGTATCCATTGAATGAAATTCTTTATAAAGGCAGGTCTTGTATGACTTTGTTGTCTGTAATGCAGCATTAGTACAAAAAGCCAATCTGCTGGTAATTAATCAGAAATAAAGGAAGACACACCAAACATTAAACTTTTAACATTTCAGATCCTGGAAATGTAGTCAAATAGCTGTTTAACCAAGATACTAAGGTTACACATTGAAAATAAATATAAGCTTCCATGATTGATTGATTGATTGATTGATTAAGTTTGGTTTTTCATCAGGTTAATGCATTTTGTATGGTTGGTCCTAAACTTTTGCAAATGACTGGGAACTTGTACAGACTGGCTATGACTCTAACTCTCACATTAAAGACCTATTACTGTTGACAGTTCATTTGTCTGAGACTTTTGACACCCTAATCAGGGTTCAAAATATACCCTCTGAACTGATGGACAGAGGCAAGTGATTTCCTGTCAAGTCTTGCCGCATCAATACCAGTGGTTCTAAGCCTAGCAGTGGATTTTTTACAAGCAGGTATTTATCTCCAAACCATTCCAATATTTGGGGGGATAAATTGTGCAAGGCTCATTTTCTCTAAGATACAGGACAGGGTACAAGCGTATTCATTTCATACATGCACATGTACGGTATGTAATGTTTGGTCACAGCTGTAACGGTGTTCTAGTCCAGAAAATTTTATGACGTAGTGGGCCTGGAGTCCTTTCTTTTTTCTTTCACAAAATCCAATGGAAGAAGGTCCCAGATAACTGCCTTGCACCCCATCACTTACACCCCCCCTTTACATTTATCCCCCATGTACGAACTTACGATCATGGCTATTTCAAAGACACAATGAGACCCCTATCAACTAATTACATTCCTGAATTCTCTGGTGTTCTACTACTGATTTACACATACACCCCAGGGGGTTGGAAGCCAATATTAAATGCTACATGAGCAGGACATCTGGATTTGCTCATCAGACCGGAGACATCTCTTAAGGTGGGGTTGGCCTTTTTGGACTTTCATAAGACTCATCTTGGGCGCAAGCCATACAACGTATCCCAGCTGTCACAATGATATGTCCTGCCCTGGTGCATTTTTTTCCTCACTACAAAATCTATATGTGTAAGTCCTACTTTTTGGACTGCTGGAGGTTTGGTTTTTCAAAGGAAGAACATGTAAAATCTGAGAACAAATTCCCCACAGCGGAGTGACACAGGTGTGTAGTCGGCGATCATAGTACAGATTTGCAACGTCAAGCACCGGGACAGGACACACAACCTCTGCTTGTTTCGTTTTTAGAGAGGGATTTGTTGCTCCGTGAGAATTGTCACAGGAATTTTGCAACCGCTTCTTTACAACAAAGTAACCTTTGCTGAAATTCAGACACTGAAAAAAGACTGAAAAATCATTTCGAATTATTTCAGACAATTCTATTAAAATGTTCGTCACCCTCCTTGTGAATGTCAATGTGCTGTTTGAGTACTAACTTCGTTCAAAGACTAACAATGCCAAAAAGGAAAAGACTCTGGCGGGATCACGGGAAAATAAAAACAAAATTCTCTTTTAAGAGTTGGGAGATTAAGATCACTCGATACTGATGGGTATACGTACGTAAACAGTGTCGTGCTCCACGTTCAGAAACTGAAGCGGTATCCGCAACCGCAAGGTGCCTTGAACCGCGTCACCTGCGGCTAGTTGGCCGTCACCGTACTGCACGCCAAACGGGTAGAAATTATCCCTCGTCAAGCCAGTAGCACTCAAAATAACAGAGAGGATGGCAGTCCAAAGAAGAATGGGCGAGGTACAAAATCGACCCATGGCTGGGTTCCTGTAGAAAATTAGTTTCGTAAAAAATCGCCACTTCCTCACAGCCAGCTACCGGTACAACCCTCACTATCGTACCAATCGTTGCACTCGTACCCACTTGCAGTGCAGGACAAGTTTTCTGTGCATATATGTGAGCATATGCGTCGCAGCGGCCTCAGGACTTTTGTATTAATCAGTTGCGGTTAAGTCACATGTTGTCGTTAGTGATAACAAAATGAAGTCGAACATTTTAGTCCTCAAATGAACATATGAACAGATAGAAAATGTTTAAGGTATTTACCATTAACGAAGAAAGCCTGATTTTGAAATGACGAATTCTCCACTAGGAATCGTAATGTCGACTGAGAGGTCGGTGAGACCCTCTCCACCCTTACCAGAATGGTATGTTCCACGCAGTTTTGCATTTAGTTGCAAATCAACAACAGAGGGCATTGTTCAATTCGTAGGACCAGCTGTGCAAAAAGAAGGCAAAATCGTGGCCTCTTCAGTAAAAAGTCATTCTTTACCCCTTTTTTTCAATATTGTGCGACCACAAGTGTTAAAGGAGTCGTCAAAAGGGTGAAAGAGATTACTACTGTATCTTTGTTGCCTCCATAACTTGAGTATAAAGGTGAGGGTTGAAAGCGGGGAGCTTAATTTACAATATCAAAACGGAAACTCATGGAGTATGCTTACTTCCTTAAAAGCAGCTGGTAACTGAAGAGAACATCTTCCGTTCACATTTAAGCACCTCATTACGTCGGTTCTTAAATCAGGTGACTAGAGCTGCAAAACAATGTTGGATGGTATGACACCACCAATACACCACCCGATTTGCGTTCGATAGTAGCTTTTTCTTCCAATATCCTTCTTTTTAAAAACTCTTTATTTCTTCGTCTTCAGTGGGGGAGTAAAGTAAGGTTGGGTGACGCATGTTCACTTTTTGTAAACGTTGGATTTTTGGAGGAATTTGCTATCATATATATTTATTTTGGATTTTTTTGCCCTGCCCGAAGTGTATTTATAATACTCAGGGTATGCTCCCGAAGGCTTGTGAAAATAATTATTACACATACAGTCGTTCAGTTTTCATTTTCAAGGTGCCTGCCTAAGACCTTCTTGGCACAGGCTTGTCTTCGGCAGCAATCGACAGCTTACTTCCTTTCCTATCTTAAATATCCAATCCTCCTCTATATCCCATCATAGGATTCGCGTCTGTAAACCTAAAAACTGGAGACCAAACCAAACTTAATACAAGCTCTATCACACGAAAATATGTTACTGTGTCGATCCTTCAGGAGAGCAATATTCTTTGTAAAATTCAGCTCTTACTTAATCATTTGTAAATAAGTTTCTTCTCCAGACGGCTGGGTGCCATAATCACTGAAACATTGTGTCTTTCAACTGCAGTCGAACTTACTCCATGATCCCTACTAAAAACATGGCTATGATTTAAGACTTTGAGTTTACTTCATTTAGATTGTCAGGTGCGACCTAGTTCGACCTTGCCTCTCTTCTCTGCTGTAAAGCACGAACTGAATCAGTTTTATGTAATACTTCCGAATTTACCACTTGACTTTGTATTTCTGAAAATATAAATGATTCTAAGTTATGGATTAATCAAAGTCCTAAATAATAAACAAATGTTGAGGATGTTTTAATAGGACTGAGTCTATCTGTATATGGTTTGCGTAGTACACATGGAGGAAGCGACTCGTTTCAGGCGACATTGCCCACTTCCGTAGACTTAGAATTTGGAAACGGTAAAGGAAAAATTAAATTAAATAAACCAAAAAAAAAAAAAAAAAAAAGAAGAAAGAGAGAAAAAAGAAAAAAACAAATTATCAGATTATAAGAGTAGATGAGACTGTTCCCTGCGTTTCCTCATCCAAGCCTCGTTGTTTCGTTATCGTTTTCACGATTTATGCTCATTTTAGGATGCACTTCAAAGGTGTTCCAAAATCATAACCTGTGTGGGATTTCTTGAGAACGAAAAAAAAAACACAAAAAGTGCGCCAGTACACTTTTTATTGATAAATTCATAATTATGCACGCAAGCGTAATGGCAATGGAGGCAAAAGGCGCGAGTGGACTATTGAAAATGTACAGGAAGGGTTCACATTTAAAGTCATTTCTTCAAACATTTTCACTTCTTTTTTTCCTCAACACACAAGAAAAGGAGCCCTGTTATTTTCTTAGAACCTCTTGCGTTAAGGGCGACAGTAATTTCTGGTTCTTAGTATTTTGTGTATCAAAAAGCCTTTTAGACGAAGAAGTTTTAATACATCCATGTCAATATAGAGGGTTTTCCAGAGGATAAAAAGCGAGAAAAAAATGAGAGAATTGAACATGAGTTTTGTACTCCTTAAAGACTTTTACTCTTTTGCCGCGTTGACCGTTAATGCGCATTCGCGCACAATTAATAATTTATTAGTGACAAGGGTAAAAAAAAATACCTTCGCCTCCCTCACAAGCGACTTCAATTTTCTAGAGGGCGCACTTGCAAAGAAATAGTTGCTGGTAGAAATGGGGAAGAGTTGATCAGAAGTCTTTCTTTTCACTAATCAAATGGATGGATAAGTCGTTTACAAGAATGTCCTTCAGAGCGAGTTGGGCCAGGACTCTTAGCTCCCCCAGGCTAATTACATGTATTTAGGTTCATGAAACACATGCAATAGTGGGACGCATAGCCAGGGTGCTTAGAACCGGGACGGTAAAATACATCATGAAATGAATGCACAGCCAGGACTGTGAAAATTGAAAAGTGAAACCAAGATATTTTGATTATTATTATAATATGTGTATGGCCTAATTTTGTAATCTAACCGAAAGTGAAAAATAAGTTGGTTTTCAATGAAAACAAAAGCCAGGCTTCGTGCCTGTAACTAGGTGCAGTGCACAGAATTAGACACTCATTGGGGTACGTACGAAATGATGACCCTTACACACACACAATCACACCACCATCGTAGAATTCGGTGTATGTGATCCATCCTAAATACACCTTAATGATCTCTGAGGTGGGTCCGCTTTTACATGTATACACAGTGCAAATTTCTTTCCGCATTTCATATTTTATGTGAAGTAGCTTGTGTTTTTATTTCCCCTGACGAAGCAAAGGGGAATGACCCCTAGGGAGGAAAAGAGCAGCATGTAAAAGTTTCCCATGCTCCAAAAAGTCTTGTACATGTAAATAACAAACACCCTTCTTGGGGAAGATAAACAAACAAGCCAGGCCTTATTTCCCAACGTCTTATAAGTGCTTTGAACCCTCTTTGCATGACCGCCTTCGTAAATTAACACCGTTGTGACTTTGCCGAATATCGCCCACACCTCCAGATAAAGAGCCATTCCACACCTCGCCGGACTTGTCGGTACATGTATAGACCGTAATTTATCCCTCGCTCAACTTGTAAACCGCCGCACGAGCCACCAATTAGCGGGCCTATTAGTGTGCTATGGATACCCGACACTTTTTGTTCTGCTTGCCACTCGACCACCCATGGTGGAAGTTAATCCCCAAACAGGTAAAACAGCTGATGCGTTTGACAGAAATCCTTGCAATTTGCTGTTTTCCCGAAAATAAGCAGACTGGAAACGCCGAATCGCTGTCTTGGGTAACCCAAACGAGAGACCCCTTGTTTGTTTGTATCAGCACGCCGGTATTCTTGGGTATAGATGAGGAGTGATTTCTCAAAATAGCGCTTTATGAAGGCAAAACTTTTTCGAGCGGGCAATTAAAAATGGCTAAGTCGTTACCCCCCCCCAAAAAAACGGCTTTCATTTTAAAATTAATTGAACGATTAAAAGTGGGAAATTGCATTCTTAAAGTCTACTCTTTGGGCACATTAGTTCTAACAAATGTTCCAACAAATGAAGATGCATGTAGACAGACAGAAATATTAAGATGGGCAAATTGTCGCTTGGGTTCGCTTCATAAAAATCTGAATTGTTTTATTCATTCCGAGACTTGAAAAATAAGCAGACGAGTATATTCAATCCAAAATTTATAATATTTACAATTAGAATTAGTGAAGACCAAGTACCAATAACCGACAATTATTCAGAGATATCGTCATTTCAGACAGCACTAGGAACAATGTCTCCTTTTAATCTAGGGCAATTCTCCCTGATGTGTTCATCAGGTTATTAATAACTCTCATGGCAAAAAGATATACACTCCTTACCTGGTGGAATGATGTAACCACGAATTGATAAATGGGAATTCTATAATCTTCTGATCAAAAGTGTTCATCTAAAACTGCTTTCCTAACTTGTAAATCACGATGATGGGCATACATCGAGTTCAATTAATTAGAGAATGATTCTACTACAAACGTCCAGATTCCGGATCAGGTAAGAAAAGATCATTGAAGGTTTCATACAGTTCGCATTCTCGGACTCGTGCAGCTTCGCTCCAGCCGGCACTACCTCGGCGGTTTTGCTGGCTGGTCGTCGAGAGTTCCATCTCCTCTTCGCGTTCCTGTTCGTCAACCAGCCCTGCCCAATCTCGCCGCTTGACTCCGCGGGCCTGGCCGTGACCCGCCACCTCGGGCTCGCTCGATCTCCGAGTCTGCCCGCTGGGGCTTGCTGATGCCGCCGATGAGGCACCGGACGTGCCCACCGGCTCCTGGCGCCAAGCCGGGTGGAAGCCTCTCTCCGGAGCGGCACCCGACGTGCTGGATGGCTGATCCGTCTCCTCCTCGTCGTCAAACGGTCCATCGGAGATCATGCGATTGGTGTACCAGTCGGCCAGCTCCTCCCACTCATCCGGCTCATCGTAGTAGTGGGCGTAGGCTTCGTCTAGCAGCTGGTCGAGCAATCCCTCCTCCATCATGTCCCTGTTGAAATCCTCCCCAGACCCCGACGACTCCTGTCCCTTCTCGTCTTCCCCATTCTCTTCCTCAACCTCGTCGGTCATGAACCACTCCTCAACCTCCTGCTTGAGGGGCTCGGAGTGCCGCAGACAGAAGTGATGGCACGGGACATCTGACCGACTACAGGAGAACAGTGACCCCGTGGCTGCTGGGTTGAGGGCAGCTTGAGACGCACTCACGACGTTAACACTCATGACGATCTGCAAAGACGGACAAGAAAGATTATTTAGTGACGAGAAAAATAAACAAAAATCTGTTCCATGAGATTAAACGATAAGGTTGGCAATTGTTAAAGAGTTCCAGTGATTTAAATGCACATTTGCCGCAACCCCTCTATCTATAATCTCATAGCAGTGACGACTCTATGTTTATGTACCGCAAATCTATGATTCGTCAGCATTTCTCGAATGATTTTTGTCCAAAAGATCTTTTTCAAGACGATTCCCGCCACACTTAAATCGGAGCGTTGCGGCGTAGAGAAAATATTGCTTTTTGAGGGTGATCTGATCTTAAAGTGAAACAAGTCACACTTCAGCTAAATGAGACAAGAGCATGCCCGAAACTAACGCTTGATTTATCAGAAAAACAGCCCTGTAGGGCAGGTTGACACATTAGGACACAAACGCAGTTGCGACATGCTTAACACGACACACGTCATAACAGGTCAAGACCTTCGTGCTTGATGGTGTACGTGTGTTGGGTGCCAACGAACAAAGTGCACGATGTCGCGCCATATCACAGCGCACGTACACGTACAGTAAACGGCACATTATTGCCGGTTACTGTCCCGCCATTTTGACGGGCGGATGAAATCGCATCGACATGATGCAGTGTGAAAATGTGAAATTGTTCAACATTTATGTCAAAAGTAGGACAATTTATCTCTCATCCTGTGTTATTTGCTTGTTCGGAGAAATGTGGATTGTAATGACGCCGCAGAGTTTCCAGAAAGGGAATAACGATCGAAAATAAGATTCAAGTGCGCTGCCTGCATATGACATGGCACCATGGAGCTATAAAAAAGGACCAAGATGGCACAAACGGATTGCACAAAATAAGTTCATTTCAAATTTTGAATCCGAGAAGAAAAGCTTTCAATTCAAATCAGAACAACCACAAAGAAAACCACTGGACGATGAAACGCGGAAGTGTACATGTACTTAAAAAAATGTGAACACGTTCGGGCATGAGTATGGAGCTCTGGTCTAAACGGGTGTGATTACGTCGAACAACAACAGTTGATCCATTTCGAGAAATGGGCTGATCGACTTTTATCAATCTTCATACTGCTGTTCCAATTCTCAACTTATCTTTAGTATATCACAATCATGTTTCGTCAGAACAAGGAAAATACTTGAACTTCGTTCACGGAGTGCTGTTGCAAAAGAGATTCGCGTGTTTCCATGGATCGATTCAGGCATTAGGCTTCACGTTTTCACGAATACGAAACAAAGAGCAAATCTTTCTTTTCCTAAATGTATAAACCAGTGATGAAGCCAACACGAGCAATAAGCTAAAAATACTTACAGATTGGTGTGGGAAGTATCCCCTGGTTGATCGTCCTTTGGGACAAAAATAGAAGGATTCGAGAGGAGTTTCGCAGAAGCGAGCACGAAGCAATCATGTAGTATGGCTGACTAACAGGGCTGCGCGCTGAGTTGCGATGCTGACGGGTCAACTGCCGAGAGAAATTTGGCGAGTACCAGCGACAGCTTCCCGCGCTCATACTCAACATTGTACATGTGCAAGGCTCCTGCGGTTACCAGACTCCCTTTGTCTGGACCTGCACCCCTGTCTGCACTGAATGGGGGTCAAGCTTACACCCCAAGCAATTGAAAACCTCCAAGTCAATAACTACCTGGAGGGGCGTGTGTCCGTGGTCGATTAAAGACCACGTGTTGTCCCTGATAGGGGCTTGATCTAGTATAAACAATTAAGGGCATGATTCGGGATGGCGGGGGGGGGGTTACTACAGGTCCGGGCACGCGAGCGAAAGGTGTGAATCCCTGACCCTGGGGGAATCATTAGGGGTATTGACTGACAAAACAATGGCAGGCTGCAAACGCCCGTGTCTTGGCCAATAATGATTCATCTCCCTCCAGATTTGTTATCATCTGATAAGAACACAATAGCGCCTTATGCAGGAGTCAAAGGCATAATCCCGGTTAAAATTTGTTCTCTTAATGAGCAGTCGATTTTTGAAAAAGAACGATTTTCAACTTACAGGAAACAGGTGTTCCTTTCTGTGAGATTGTCGACTGTGTTTTAATTTTAATCCAGAATGTCTATAGACACACTAGCAAATGTCCTTGACAATATCGTCTTCTTAAACCGAAACCTAACATTTTAATATCCTAAGTCTGTGACTGTTTTCCAATAAAAACTTGGAAACGAAGAAAAATTGGTTAATATCAGGAAACCTCTGAGCCCAAATCATGCTTTTCTTGGATTGATGGGAATGTTCAGAACAAATTTAAGTAGCTCTCTGTTATTTACAGTTTTTGTAGTTTCCTTTTTCCAGTAATGGGGAAAACTTGAAATGTGATCGTCATTATTTCACACATCTAACGCTGAAAAAGATGTGCGAAATAAGCAAAACAGATATTTTAAAAAAGACAAAAATTAAAAAGATGATATGACAATTTTCTAGAATTTCAGATTCTCCATTTTAAAAGAAAGAATCAAGTGGGACTGTTATCTGGGGGATTCTTTGTGAATAAAAAAAGGAACATGAGTTAAAGCTGAACAATTTAGAATATTCTGTTCAAAGGACTAGACGATTTCGAGAAGACATAAATAGTTTGAATGGAGACACCTCAGGTTACGGACTTCAGATCAAGAGGTAACACAAAAAGCCACCACCCAAGGGAACTCGAGTGAAAGGAAGATCAAGTGAGAAAACTTTAGTCGAATTCGTTTTGTCCCTAGTTTCAGTCAGATGGAGTGAATTTTCCCTCGAACAGAATAGTTTTTTACTCTTTGGAATTGAAAGATTATACAAGGGAGCATTTTGATTGCATGTACATGTAATTGGAATGGGGGCTGAGGTAGGTGGCGCTGCTATACGAGACTTTCTGTGGAATTGTAACATTTTATTCACTCTCTGAAAAAAGCTGAGAAATAATGTAAGTCTGGTAATTCCGATATGAATCTTTTTAGGGCTCACTATAATGTGTTCATTTGCTAATTACTGAGCTCAGTCTTAACAAAGCTGTGGAAGTGAATGCAGTACAATTACTGGCCGTTCAGCGGTAACCCACAACATTCGTACAATCAAGCTGATGCTGTCTTTCTTGTTGATTCCCCCTTGTAGTTCACTCTCCTCCTTTATAAATGACTCCTTCTCTTTTGGAATTGACATCCCTTCTTTCTCTGTCAGTCTGGACGCTCTCTTGACCACAAGATGAAACTGAGTTAGCAAGGAACAATGGTCCACAAGACGAGATTGACCAGGCGTCACTGCCAATCCTAACAAAAGAGGCCCCAACTTGATTAAATTCAACAATGGAGATCCCCCCATGTATAATGAACGTAAAAAACACCAAGCCAATTGAAATAATCAAAGAAAGTTCCCAGGTAGTTGTGAAAAGTTATTCAAAATTGCAAGAAAGATGCAAAGACAAGCTGTATACTAATTGTGTCTCGCAGCAAACTGCTCTTTAAACGTATTGATCCGTTATACTGATTTCTATGGAATATTTCCATTCCATTCGGGGTTACCGGTTGTTTTTGGTCATACCTGGATTGTAATGTACTGGCATGGAAGTTTTCCATGAAAATGATGTAAAGTTTCCATTTTCCTCACGCACTTTCGAAGAAAACTTGTGCGAGTGGTGGGGTCTGAAGTCGCTATTAGATCAGGCGCGAGGCAAGAGTTGTTTTTCCGTTTGCAAAGTAGAATTGTGGTACTGTTTTGGTAATTACTATGTAATAGCAAATAACAAGCTATGAAGAAGCTTTAAAAGGTTATAGTCGATTTGGGGAATATAGGGGGACACAGTCTACTCAGTGCTTTAACCCTAACCCTCCTCCAACAGGTGAAGGATTGAGGAGGGTTAGGGTTAATCATCTGTTTCCATCAATCAGGTTTTGCATTTCTGATTGACTTCCACCGTCCTGATTCAAAATCAAAATCATTTTAGCTTTCCCTGTTTTTTTTATTCCAATCACCGTCCTGATTTTATTTTTGCATTCTCCAGTGCACTGCATTCTGCCACTGCGCTTCCCCTCGGCTATGCTACTTGATGATCAAGATAGATTCTCAGTTTCCTGCTTAACTGACTTTCTTGTGTGTTGATTGATTTCAAGAAAACATTAGGGGTGAGTTCGATTTGCGACAACTTTTACCCACTGGTCGATTTTGCCCGTACCCGGTATATTGTTTATGCACAGGTAACTTCGACCATCGTGACGATTTGTCGCTGATCGAACTTGTTTAAGACCGGTGCTGCTGCTGTCGTTTCTGATTGGGAGGGAGTAGTCTGGTGACCCATGCATCCATTTCGGAGGATAACTGACCCAGAGCGAACAACTTCTGCACCTACAATATCCTGAATCACCTGTACTAGTCAATAGTAAAAGCGCCGTGGTGTCTTTCATTTCGGAGGATGTAAATTCAGGCAGCGTGACTTTGTTTCATAGAGCTGCTGAGTTTCGTACACTTTCACCCTTAAAGTATATGCATAAGTCAAGAATTCGCTGCAAAAAAGTGCATTATCTTATTAAAAGATAGAGAAGGAAACTCAATTTCAGACAGAAAACTAAACCCAGGGGACAATTGTTTTTCTGTCTGCGTATCAGCGTGCGCGCCATAGCGCTAGCATTTATTCCAAGATGACGCATATTGCAGAAGCCCACATCTTTCAAGTTCACATCAGTATCTAGCTTTGTTACTGGTGGAAATAGTAGGTTCTAGGAGCGAAATGATGGTCACAATATACTCAGTTACATATAATGGTCACAATTCATGAAAACCAACATGTCTGCCTCTCAAATTCGCGCAACCCCTTCTCGGTGTTGACGGAAAGGACTATTTCCGAGCCAAATGTACGGCTGCAAGATATGCCAGTCAGCCTCGTTGATTGAGGCCGTGAGTCTGCGTTGTGGCCATCAGTTCTGCAAGGAATGTCTACTATCTCTTCTACCGGACCCAGGCAGCCATCCGGTCTCTATCCTGCCTGAACACATTGCTGTCGTCATCTGTCCTCGCTGTCACGAACGATGCGAGTACACGGCAGTACACGGGGAGCGACTCAAACAACAGGACGGTGGAGCTACGAGGGCGCCCTCACTCTGGACGGACGAGGCGGCAAAGAGGAGGTTTCGCAAGAGGGCGCAATTCATCCAAATGTACCGTCGAGAATATGACTACTTGAATAGAACATCCAGGTGATTCTATCATAATTTATTAGCTCTTCGCTCTGTCGTTTTGTGACAGTCGAGTAACATGTCAGAGTACTTGGATTGAATTATTGTGTTAGATTTCTAAGATGGATAAAATTTATTGTTAGTTTCCATGGCATTTTCTGTCAAAGCCAGGGTATAGTGAAGCTGTAAATGAACTGAATTTAAACTTATTTATTTTCAAAAATTGCATTATCAGGTCCCGTTTTTGCAGTGTACTGGAAGAGGATAACGGCCGTGCTTCGAAGCAGTGTAGCTGGGACGATAACTTGGCACGGTCAAGTGACACATTTCGAAGAACACGATTCGATAAGGGGGACCCGACAAAGCACGTGAAGGGAGGGCTACCAGATCTGGTATCGCAGGGCAGAGGTGTCGATGACGTCAGGGCTATTGACCATGTCACTGGCCGTTTCATCACTTGCATCATCATCTCCAACTCCGACCAGACACAGGTGTCATCTGATGCCGAAGCATCGTCACATCCCATCGAGCAGCAACCGAGAAGTCCTGGTCCATGTTCACCGTACATTGCTCGTGCATCACGCCGTGAATTTCACCGACCGGCAAGGTCGGAGTTGGCCCCGTTTATGGATAGCCCCTCCAACTTTCTCACTGGAACACAAACCACCAAGTTCTGTTGCCTTGACTCTGACATTCGTCGAGGAATAGTGGCTGGAATGTTTGTCTCTCTACTTATTGCTGTTATCATTATGACGTCAATAATCAGTAGTTCATCTTGACATAAGTTTTTCTTGACAAAGTTACATGAAAATGTGATGGAAATGACGTCGAAAGGAAATCAAGCCTGAAACCAACCATAACCGTCCTCTGAATATGTTTCAGTATTCACAGCCCGAATATTCCATTAAAATAGGAATTTTCTAAACGACATCTATCAACTTGAGAGGTATTTTTGTCTAGGTGTAAGTGTTTCTGGTAAGCCTGTTTCCGTAAACTTGGCGCAACGGATCAAAAAGAAAGAGAAAAACAAATCGAAACTTGTAAAATGTTTTTTAAAAATGACAATTTGAAAAATATCCTTCATTCAATAATATACACATGATGCTGATAGTAGAAACAGGTGGAAAGCCGTAGAAAGCCAAAAGAAGTTACTGCAGCTGCTGCAAAGAAGATGACAATTGAACAAGAGACTGTGAAATATGGAAGGGCTGCGTAGCACCGTAATCAGGACATAGACAAGAATACAATACCAAATCAGTGCTGTGAAACGTGTAACAAGAGACCGTATTGTTTATAGGGCGCCACCAACGGCCGCAATATTTCTCGATATTTATTTCGGAAGCACCGCGCACAAAAATTAAAATCCGTTCAGTGTATCTTTTCTCGGATTGGTTGTGGAAAATAGTGAATTCAGTCGAAATTGCTTGTTGCGACATGTTATTGTGTGAAAGAACAGCAAAATTTGCATTGGGTCATCGCCACCGGATCTAGACTGTAGTCTTGTAATCATGTGCAGGTGGGAAACTTAACTGATCAACAGAAATGCTTGTCACGCCCACATTTTAATTCGTTTCAGTGAGCAAGATTAATTTTCAGACAAATGTCGGACTGGAAGCCCGTTTAGGTGTTGCGATCTAAGTATGCACTCGGATGATCGGCAGTTTGCATATATGCTACTTTGGAGCTGTCGTTATCGTAAAAATCTATTCAAAACTTCTGGGAATCGTCAGGTCATTAAAGAGCAAGTTTGAGTGTTAACTATTGCAATCAAAGTTTGACTTAGGACATTTGAACGAAGGATAGTCAGGTTGCTGAGTTTAGTCGACCTTTAGGAAGCAGACCACGGGGCTCAGGGTGCACGGTCCAGGCTGGTTATCAGCAGCCTTTCATGGTTATTAATTAAGAACAGAGGGGACCACTGATTTGAAAATAACTATGCGAAATGGCAGCGGCCATGTTACAATGTACTTTGAAACACTGAAAAGTGAAACTAACGATCGACGTTGATATCTCGAAAACAGTTTGATTAGGGTCATCAAAAACATATATACACATCTATAGCGCGTGAGCAACGGAGGACAGGCAGGTACGTTCGAACTTGCCAAAAGAGGGCGCACTGTAGAGGACTGTAAGAAAAGTGATTAAACACTGAAATTCTGAAGGGTTCTTCCAACTTAAAAGCATCAAAATCATCGTTTTCGATGCCTTGTTTTCTCACCGTATTGCAGTCACAGGTGAACATTCTAAAACGGTGATCCTTTGATGAGCACATTTCGAAAATGTACAGGGACTGCAATAATAATATTGTTCAGCCCTAAGTAAGTCGAAAAAAACGAGCGTTTTGAAAAGAAAAGGACGCTTAAATAAGACAGATCTGGACCTGTATAGGCCTATATGGTGTATAGTTAAAAACTTCAAAATGGTGTCAGTGATCTTTGATTGGTCAAGCAGCAGAAATTTGCTGCAAGATGTAAAACAAGAGCCTCGAACAATTCTCAACAGGCTTGAGAAGATCTTGCCCTTTTGTCTCCACGCTCAAAGAAGCATGCCCAAGCTATCGTCCCCAATCGATTATGGGAAGAAAGAAAACCCACTCCGTCCGTATCAAGCTGAGCGAGGGGTCAGCGAC
Organism: Acanthaster planci; assembly: GCF_001949145.1. Next base: position 1,020,334 of record NW_019091368.1, read on the forward strand.
GCATTGTTCCCGTAGCGTCCACCGGTTAATTCTTGGCAGGCACGGCCAGGGTTGGTTTGGGGGCTGGGCTCGTGGGAGACAGTCACCGGGGGTGGATGACAAATCGCAGCTTGTCTTCTAACTTCATCTTTGTTGCTTTCAACTGGGCCAGTGGGCGTGAACGTTTCTCGGAAACTGAATAATGTCACTTTGGATACTGTTAAACAAAACATTGAGCCATGAAGCGGCTATTGTTCATTCAAACGCGTCCGTTTCTCTTGAATGCATAAAGCATTTCCTGACATGTAATTTACATGACTTTAAATCCATAGTGTACAGTGATTGATGTTAAAAGTCAAGCAAGTTGTAGCGTTAACTTACTCAGCACTTTGAGGAGATAAAAACATGACAGAAAACGAATCACTGATAAATATTATTAAATATGTAAAACAGTAGTACTCGGAATTGAGGTCATTTCTCAAACAATAAACACTCATGCAGAAAGAAAAAAAACACCTGTTCAGATGTTTGAAATTTGTTGATTTTTTTTCTCTCCCTAATTGTTCAACCGTACGAACCAACATTTTCGTAATATGGCGGAGGGCATCAAGTTGGTAAAAAAAAATCACAAAAAGGGATACATTATCATTCCCGATTAAGACAAAGTAGTATTTCATCAAGAAAAGTTTCTTCCTCTGAACTGGAAATATTGCATGTAATAATAATATTTAAACCCCTAGACAATGGAACAATGCATGGCGCGAAAAGAACGCAAGAAAAGATCACTTACACAATATCAAACTTGAACTGATTATTTTCTTTTAATTTGGACTTAACTGACCAAAGTTATACCAATGCACTGTCTAGTTTCAAGTTAATGTCATTCTCTTTCTGCTCTTCGCAGTTAAACAATTAACCGAGGTTTCTCATGTTGTCTTACAATACAATCACTGCCAAAAGCTCTGTGACCATTTGCGGTTGTTATAGCTCCTAAAATAAGTACATGCATATGCATAAAAAGCTTTCAGATCTACAAGTAGAAACGCCCCCACCACGATCGATGGCGTTATCCACGATCATGGGAAAGTTATCAAAATCTGGGGAAAAGGTTTTGGAGACACGTTTAAATACAAACACATTGATCCATACCTGAATGACCTTGTATTTCGCTTTTCAACCCCTCTCCTTCTATTTGGACTCGATGAAATAACTAAACATTCATTACACAAACTGATAAAAACTATCCCTTTGAGATTTCTTGTTTAATTTTACAGTGCAAAATAAAATAACAACATTCGTGAACGTTACCATAAATAACACATTAAGGACTTTTTAAAGATACGGTGCGCTTCAAGGTTACAACATTTAACATTAGCCAACGTGACTTTTTAAAAGGAAAGGAAAACTGCAAAGAAGCATATTCTGGGACCAAAAAAATGAAACCTTGGAAATATAACCATAATCATCCCAATTTTCTCGACAAAATAACTGTACGAAATGAACATTTCTATACACTTTAACATCTTAACCCTGTATTTTTTCAAACCTCTTCAATAATTTACAAAAGAACAGGCCCATAAAGATACGGAACCCTTTTTTTTACAATCTAACTTATGTTTACATTCTTTACGCGTACAGATTCGACTGAGTTCATCCGTGATTTCAGCTATCCACAAGTGTACCAATTATCTTCAATATTTACAAAAAAAATAGAGAGAAAAAATTATAAATAATCAGAGAAAGAACCGCTCCTGTCAACGCAGTTCTTATTTCAAAAGGTGTTAGTCAGAATCTATTGAGACGTCTACGGAATTGAGCACAACACACACGTTATTAAGAAGCTAAAAACTACTAGTATTATTAAGAGCGGAGTCCTTTTTCCAATATTATAGAATTGGATGGCAGAGCCTTCAGATATGCGATTCATGATTTTTTTTCTTCAAATGACTGAAACAATTCGAATCAGACAGTCTGGTGCCGAATTCTTGAACAGCCACTGCAAGTGCGGCTGCACCTCCACAGCCTGAACATTTAACGTCCAGTTTTCTGCCGAGTTTCGGAGGTGCCTTTCGAAGGATTTGTGATCAGATTGAGGAAACCGAATGCAGAGGTTGCTCTGGTTTACAGACACTAACCGTGCACCCTTGAACACGCCCCCATGTGACAGCCCGTGCAATTAACGTAAATTTAAAAAATGGTATATACCCTGTACGAAGCGACAATGATGTATCTGAAATTTATACAAATAAATGCATTTACAAAACATACGCTCTCAATATCACGTTGCCTATATTACAATTTAAAGAACCCTGTATTTTGTCCGAATTTGCCCCTGCTTACACCAACAGAGTCAATCTCGAGTGCTGGTTCACAATTTTCTTCAGTTAGGTTCTTTCATTTGGAAGGGCTTAATTGTAATAATGACGAATGTTTATCATTTGGAAATGAAACACATACAGTTCAAAGTATTTACGCAATCTGACTCCTCAACCATCTTTGGCAGCCACTCAGGACCCTTGTCAATTCCAAGAACAAGAATTATGGCTGGGAAACAAGGGACGGGGAAGATTACTTCAAGATGAAACGTTAAAGCAGGATTAATCGTTCAATTTACATACTTCACTCTTAGTAGGCCTGTGATTTCGGCGATTGTCAGCAAGACATTGTTTTCAAGTCGTATACAAGGTATCCGTCAATAAACAACTCAGTACTTTTAAGAAAATTCTTAAATACTTTCACTTCGGTTTTTTTTTTACCATTTATCAATCCTTAAATGAACGGCGAATCCCAGTCGACCGAAGACCTGTTCCTTGCATTCTTGGCGCCTGAGCTCTACAGTCACTGCGAGTTGAACCCTCAAGAAATTGTGTGACTCGGTAAAGCTGTCAAATTTTGTGGGCCACTTGAATGAAAAATTAGCAGGTTTCTGCGTCTTCATGTCTCTTGTCCGTGGCCTCAAAATGGGCGCTCTCCTATAAGCTTCGATGATTCCACGTGACGTATGGAACGTCAGCCTCAAACAAAACTGGTACTGGACTTGTAAGAAACTTTGTTGCAGTAATCGCTGTCTACGGGGTGGACTTCAGTGTGTCCTGTTCATTAAATCTAGGCAAATGCCGAACACGTTGGGTAGCTACAGGACCTGGAACTTCCACGAGGGGTCCTTACTTTCTAAACAGTCCGCACTGGCGCCTGGCATAGACCCACCCATGCTCGGATGTGTGGGAGTGAGCTGTGAGGGGGCGGTGCTCATGTGGGGGCTGTTCATCGATGACGTCATCTGGCTCAGAGTACCAGCTGGGAATTGCGGCACGCCCGGGAGGTAGTCCATGGGGTTGCCGAAGTAGGGAGCTGATTGGTAACCCTGGCCGTAGGCACCCTGGTGGGCGTTGGCCATGGAGTACTGGTGCTGCATACAACTGTTATTGGACGAGATGGACTCGCCCATTGGCGGTGGGGGAGGAATGGAGGCAGGGCTCCAGATACTGTTGTTGTTAGGCATGGAGGTGATGGGCAGGGACTTGTACGAGGGGGAGGAGTCGCTGCTGGGAGGCGTGTCTCTGGATGGTGACTTCTTCTTGACGGGGCGGGGTTTGGAGGGCGTACCGTTCTGCTGTTGCTGGGCCTGTTGGCGACACTTCGCCCTCCTGTTTTTAAACCACACCTGCAGAAGAGACAAAAGACGAGATGAAAACTTGAAGGATTGTGGGACGGAGGGGTACCCCCCTTACCTGTCCAATCCCTATGCACACTCTAGACTATTGTTACCTAACACATCCCCCCAAGAAGTCTGTAAAGAATTCCTGAGATTCCGATCAAACAATGACCAACACAAAGGCGGGGGGTTCTATCCGTCCCATATCTTGCTTCAAATGATGTAACGAGGAAGAACCCCCGGCACAGCGTAAACCACGTGTAGCACTGTGGTTTTTTTGCGTCACCGTACCTCAGACCAATCGATTTTAATTACAGCAGTCCTGTCTGTAAGGGCGTGGTAAGAAATGGTAAGAGAGAACAAAAGCTTTGAATTAATCCCGAGAATTGACACAACCGCGTAGTAAGGTGTAGTTTTCTCTTCGTTTCTGTCCGATGATTCCTGTTGCATTTTGAAGCGCGCACGTCATGCATGAGGAGTAACGAGACTGCCAAAGCGAATTAATGCCGGATATTGACAGTATCGATTCTCCTCTCGACTTTTGCAAGAAAAGAGGAAATGAAAGTAATGGTGCAGAAATGGACGCCGACTGCGTCCCTTTTTTGGCGGGAACATACAAACGAGTAAACTTAGATGATTTGTTGACATCGCCTGTAAATCAACCGTGGCTATCAACAGAGTTGGATGTTCACCGTTAATTTCATAGAACGATTCTACTTTAACCATGGAGCTGTTATCATGACGGAAATTATTCGATCTACTGGCAGTTCCGTAGTAATTTCGTTGACAATTCAACATTTTAGCTATCAGTTTCCTTACTTTTCCTCCCGACTTTGTGAATTTGGTGTTCTCATTAAAGGAAAGCCATTTCAACGAGAGATTGAGAATACAATTGAACCTGTTCTCAAGGTTTTTAGGGCATTACAAGTTAAATCTTATCACGAACCATATGAAAAATGGAAGCCAATGAAAGGAAAGACAAAGACCTGGAATTTCCCCGTAGTAAGTAGGATGTTGAGTTAATACTGCTGTTATCATCGGTGTTGGGCTGCATAAGTCAAAGTTCACGAATTTGAGCTCGCAAATGAAGGCCAAATCGAGCGAACATAGAACCGGCCATGGTAACCGACCGAACAATGCGACGTAAAGACCTTGGGCAAAACAGATCCATTAAGAAGTGGCTGGCACCCTAAAATAGTGACATTGGCACTTGACTGAGTCTATTTGCCCTATCGATCACACTCTGGACGAGCGTTACGTAACCATCCTGCTAATGGCTGCCTTGTTGACAAAAGAGGGCAAAATTAAACACGAAGTCCAGAAGTCACACCACGGACCATACGCCACATGCAGGTCACCACATTAAGAACAAAATACACCAAATCTCTACTATTCTAGATCATTTGATAAAACATGTTCACGTTAGTTGACTGAGAATTGCAAGAATGCATGCTGACTGTGAGTTGTTCGATGTCTTTCTTTCAAGCGTACTTTGTTCATGATGCAACAATCAATTATTCACTTGTCAATTCAAGTCCTTCCACTCCATCACGGGGGGGGGCGAATAAAAGCTCTGCTCCCATTATGCAACCAACCCATCTCCTCGGCCACTTGAGAAAGGGTTGTTGGCACTTCGCTTGCGCATTTACAACTGGAATTTGAACACCTGAACAAAACAGACACCGCCGCCTCCTAACATTATATAGCGTCGACGCCTAATGTGTGCGGACAAACATTGCAATGGCGACGGCGTGGCGATAGGGGCAACCACGGGATAAAAAAGAGCCAACAAAACGCCTGGTGGAAACTCCTCGGACACGCGGTGGGTTGGGCACTGCGCGCCCCAGAGCCCGGTCGGACTTCGAACATGGGTTGATGACCAGTTTCATTGTTCGGCCGTCTCGTTTACATCAGTAGCTTTTAGTGATGGCCACTTGAGATAAACATATCTGACAGACTAAGAAATGAACCCTGGTCGGTCTTCCTGTTTTCCGTGAATTGCTGCGACAATGACGAACAGTGGTCCCAAGTTACAATTGTTAAGTGGTCTCTCGATGCTACCTCACCATCGGGTGAAGTAGAACTGAAAGAGATTCTTCTCTTTTCTTCTCCGAAGATCTCCGAATTTTTTTTTACATCTTTACCAAATCAAATACAGCTGTGACTAGGCAAGGGGAAACGATCTACATGTAGGCCTATGCTTATGGTTTTTATATAAGACAGCTGAGAGACTGTTTTGAGGTCGACAGCATTGCAGTGTTGTAACCAATGTAAATGCTCACTTCTGAACCTTTCATTCAACGAAAGTACCAAGGCACATGAAGTAACTGTATTCTTATTCTGAAACTGCCCATAGAGTGCGTTGTCTTTTCCCGAGTTCGGTGAAATGCTCGCCAATGGTTGCGGAGCAAATGTGCTATTGCTGTTGCAGCAAACTAATGTTAATGATGTCACAATCATGTTCACATGTATGTGTTTTTACCAAACGGGATCTTTCCATTATTATTCTAAAAACAATTGATCGATTTTCTCCTCTGCATGTTGGTTGCGAGAACATTGATGCCTCAAGGCCCTGTAACGTCTTCGATTTCGATCTTCATTTGGCAACATCCGCTGAACTGATCACACGAGGAGGGTTAGAAGTACATCGAGTGGAGAGGAAGACTTCATTTCAATGTTTCTTGTTTAATGCAGATAGTGTAAAAAATAAAGGGGGGAATTCTGTAATTGACTAACGACACAGGTGCGCCGCAAAATTCTTCTTGTCTGGTGTCCGTCCCCGGCACGATGAATAAAGCAACAAATGCGTTGAAGACAGGGCTGCATTCTCCCGATGTTGTGCCGTTCTTTGTTCAAGCTGGGTGAAAAAGTGACTTTTGGAGGGTCTTAATGGGTCGTGGGGCCATCAAGGGGAGCCCTCTCATGTGCCAAGTGGGGGCTGTAAGAGGGGGCAAATGTTGAATGAGCTCCCAAGAGCTTCTTGTCAAATTCCTCTTTAGAAAATAAGAACACCTGGCAAAGTCCCCCATGGGTATTCAGATCGCAAGATATACTGGACTTTCATTTTTGGGGGGGGGGGGGTTCTCGGAGGCAGGCATTTGGGATATCTGCACGATTTGTATACCTTCGTTCGTGGATTATAACCAATTGGATTTTAATCGATCATGACGAAGGCTTTGCGTGCCGGTATAAAAATGACTGAAAAGTGCGGTCATTTTGCAGACAACTTCAACCGTTGCAGAAAGCGCGACCGACTCACCAACAAAACTCGGTGGACGGAATGTGATGTTTCGCCTCTTGCTGATGACCGCAGGACACCCACAAAAAATGCCGACCGTCAAAGACCCGACCGACGTGGACAGGGAAGGGGTGAATGCAGTCATCGCTGGGTAAACACCGGCGGCCAGGAAACGGTACTGCTGCCCAATCATTCTAACCACAGAAAAGGCCTAACCATGAGGAAAGGCACAATAATGCACTCACTTTCTTTGGGGGGGGGGGTCCATCGTTTAAAAAAAAGGGTTGCGGAACGAAAAGGTTAAACTGTGCTGAATAAATATGACAGGAGTGGGACTGTAGCTGAGACATTCAGCCAGAAATCTTTCTTGCTCTGCCAAGTGAAGTTTTCAGGAAGATGTATTTAATATCAAAATGCCATTGAAGCCAAGACACCAATTAAACAGTGACACGGGATGGACATGACTCCCCGAAATTACTGCCATGCTGGACGGTGTAGCATTTCGTTGTCGACTGTGGTGAAGTACTCGAATAGGATTACCTTTTTCCTATTATTTTAGAGGGATGCAAGTCGAGCCAACGAGGTAAGGAGGCATATTTCAAGGAGCACAGGGGTCAATAAGTACAAACCCCGCGCCCCTTTATAATTGTACCCCAACCCGTTGGCGCACAGGGCTGGTGTACAAGGCCTCCCTTTTCTATTGCAGGGTAGAGCTAATTAGGTCTGTTCGAACTAGTCAAAGCCCATGGGGCCCCCGGGCCAGTCTTGCACCTCCATCATTCAACAATGTGATTGGTGGGTATTGAGCTGCTTCCAAATTTTCCCCGGGCCTTATAGACCAAGCCTCCCCGACACAATTGATAAATATTCTCACATGTTACACGACCGATACTTTTATGTGGTGGGGTGGAAGGGGGTGTTACTGCATCAAAGGTGTACCATTCCATCCTTCCCTCATTCCAAGTCATCACCCCCGCTCTGCCTTCTCTGCCGTCCTGCGTAACGGCTCGAAACCTTTCAGCTTCTTTTTAAATGTACACCTACCCCACAAAACAAAAGTCGGGATTAAAGACGCTGGGATCGATCCGGTCCCTAGCTTCACCCCTGAGGTAGTGCTTTAAGGGTGAAGTAATCCGGAAAAGTAGTTAGGACAGCTGAAAGAACAACCCATAGACATACGCCTGTGTTCCTATACAACGAGCACATGCAATTACAGTATCCTCTCAGTAATCGGAATTTATCAAATATTTAAGTGTACAGTTTTGTCGAAGGGGTAACACCCGACGACTTCAGCTTTTCGCTTTCAATTTCGGTGAATTTCTACCGCAAACAGCTAACTTTGTTGACGAATTGTAGGCGATTTGGATGGTAGTGCTGGGAACTGACTGCATGGCAAATCTGCCTTAAAGTCATAGGTGGCCCGCACAAGTGTCAATTTCGATTGTATCCGAGAGCCGAGCAATTGATTTCCGTTCCAGGGCATCAACAACTGCACAGCGAATCAGTCACGGGGAAACGATGACATTTCTCTGGGCGAAGACACGGCACGTCCCCGCCCCTAAACCTGGACAAGTCTGCCGACCTAAAAAAATTAATTACCGCGGCTCTGAAGGGGGCTCGATACCAATTAGGGACCAGAAAGTCTCCGCGACTGCTTAGCTTACGGAGCAAGTAAATCGTGTGAAATCGTTGACACGGAGGATCTGGCGGCAAGAAAATTTGCAGTTGGCATGTCTGTCACGGATACCCTACGCTTTAATTCCTGGAACTCCCTTTTCTTCAACCGTCCGTGGCCTTATCGCAAGAGGGCGGTATAGGACACCCACACAAGTTGAAAATCGAATTATGTGAGATGAACCCTAATTGAAAAAAGTGTGAAATGCGATCAGTTTGGAAGAGACAAGTCTAGCTTCTTACCTGTACTCTTGACTCTGGTAAGTTGATCTTCAGGGCAACCTCCTCCCTCATGAAGATGTCTGGGTAGCGCGTTTTACTGAAGAGCGTCTCAAGGACATCGAGTTGCGCCCGGGTAAAGGTGGTCCTTTCTCGCCTGGTTTTCCTCGGCGGGTCTGCAAAACAACCAGGACAGCGGAAAAGACATAAAGACAAAGTGTTAATGCATGGGTTTTAAGACAAATAATGATCATGGAAAGGGAGATATCGTCAAATTTGGTTGGCACTGCACCATTGAGTCAGACTCCGTTTCTTACGTCATATCGTGCTGATGAACCTAAGACAAATCTCTGCAAACAATTTATGCAAAGAAAACAATTGTATAAGTCTTCCATAAAACAATTTTCATTTTTCCATTTCTGAATTAATCTTTACCTTGTCCTGGGGTACAAACTGATACTGTCCTCGATCAGTAGCAAGAAATTGTATCAGATATAACTGATTACGCAGAAATGGGTTTGCATGCAGCACGTCACACCTCCCCCAGTGACCCCCAACAAGATAATCCTTTGTACTTTTAATGGAAGGGGTGATCAAAATGGTTGATCGAAACAGGAGAAATGTGACACCTCCCTACCCAGAGAACAGACATGACACCTGAACAGATACGAAAATTTAATTAACGAACATTCGAACTCGAGGGTGGCTTTTGTTGACATTGACGGGACCCCTGAATTGCTAATGAGTGAAAGAGTTAGAGCAAATACTTGGCAAAGAAAAGAAGAAAAAAAAAAACAATTAAATGTGGAAAACTAAGAGTCGAGGGAACTATTTTTCGTGTGTTCGTGTTATCAGGAAGAGAGCAACGCAGACAAGGTAGTGCGAGAGGCAATAACAACAGCAACCGGAAATGGATACGAAGATGGCGCCATGTCAAAAAACAAAATGTAACCCTGAGCGGAGTTATTCTGTGGACAAAATGACAGCAAGGGGGTTAGGAAGTTCAGGACGCTTCCCGGCAAGCCTGGCAGGCCGAACGGAGTCGTGTTTTGACGGTAGACGGTAACAGGAAAGCTACGGTATCGGATTTCACACCGTGAGTGCATACGGGAACACAGTTCAACCGGCACCCGTCTTGTCTTGCACGGGGTCCCCAACTGGACAAAGGGCTGTGCCGCTTTTGGCGGTCCCTTGGTCCTCAAGTTGGCTCCCAAGTTGGCCCCATCACCGGCCCGCAGTGGACCTTCCTGACCAGCGGCTGTGACGTTTTCGGCCCCTACGCAATCAATTCTGACCCGGAATGGCCATAAAATATGGCCGTGGGTAAAGTCTCTGGTTACAGTTCGCTCACGGTAAAACAAATGATGCCTGAATGCCGATTACTAAGCGTCAACAACTTCTGATGAGTCGATGCCAACTTGCCAGGAGATCACACATTTTTCTTCCACTCTAATGAAGGCTTGTTGGCAAAGACTGACTCACGTTCAGATCCGGTTAAACATTTAGCACGTGGAAGCGGAATCCTTACTTTATGCTCAGAGTATGTTTTTCTGAGAAAGATATTTGTAAGTTCACACCTTTCAAAGTTTAAAGAAAGAAGAAATCGGTTGAATGTGGTAGCTACAGGCTTAAATGTAATGATACAAGTTTACACTGCGAAAAATATTTTTTTCTTGTTTCATTTTCATTACAATCATCGAACTTGGTTTAACTTGTTGTCAGCACTCAATCCTTCAATTTAGTCTTTATAGGTGTCTACATGAGGATTCAGATGTGAAAGTGTAGACAACAAAAGAAAAGACGCAACGCATGTACATAAAAACGCTAATTATTATGACAAAGGAATAAGTGAATCCAACACATTCTCCAGAGAGAGCGACGGAGTTTGTTCCTCCATGGTTCAACGTACCTTGCCGAACGGGGTTAACGAGCATTACTGTCGGTACAGGGCACATGCTAGACTCCGCAAGATACTGGCTGTGCTGTGGGAACATTTTCAAGTGTCAACGTCAACGTAACTTGCTTCGGTAAAGGGTTCTACCAAGATGCAAAGTACAAAAGCTTCTTGGGACGCTTTTTGACCGCCGGCGCCCATGTACAGGGATCCCTGGAACTATTATGACCATGCGTGATGTGACTATAAATCACGACCCAGCGAAGTCCCAATAAAAAAACGAACACCTGACACAGAACAGTACTAATGAAGAAATCGGCTGTTTATTAATTGGAGCCTTTCAAACATGGGTGAATAATAGACGTGTGGTTCGCGGCTCTCCTCAAAGGCCTTTATAACTATAAGCGGCCCTGCCTTGTCGGTTCGGGAACAATCACTCTGCACTGGCGTATCATCGGACGGTGGTAATGGGGGCGAGTTACCAGCGCCACTGTTTTGTTTAGACATTGCCCGGAAAAGGCACCGCTCGCCCTGGTGTTTAGATGTTCACACCTCTCGGAAAAGTATACCAGCCGGCTGTCGGGTTTATAAGGTGTCGGGACAGGGGAGATTCTAGCGAAATTCGGCAGGGTCTGTAGTCTTCTATGAACAGGCGCAGGGCAATGACTCCAAATCTAGCCCAGGATAGGACGGTTTACGGTGTACCGTCGGTAAACAAGCGCAAATTAGTCGAAATGAGGAGCAAGGCACCATAAAACAACCGGTGAGGAGGATGTGAAAATGGACATACAGATCACAGAATGAAAAGGTGTGAAACTGGCCAGTTTAAGTCAACGAAAAATTACCGCAAACACTGCAGAGAAAATATGAATAGATGAGGAGAACACACGATCTATCCAAATTTATAAGTTAACAAGAACATAATAATTCTAAGAGATATACAACTGAGGAAATTTTAGTTCATGTATGCATTTGAAATAAACGAACAAACGACTTATCTTCCGTATTTTCAGCAATACGTTCTTACATTTTGGGGATGCGGTTATTTGAAAAGCACCACATTATCTATCAGGGTAACTTCGGCAGCCTTTTCTCCTATTTCATTGTTGAATATCCAACCCCCCCAGAAAAATATTGATAAACAAAAGGAAAAAAGTGAAAATATGGCACCAAATCTACAAACTAGCAACTCCAAAAATATTATGTACTTCTGTGATTGCAAATGTTGGTTTAGTTTGGCGACAAACTAAACCAACATTTGTCACATTTTCAGTGGGTTTTTAAAAGTGTATTTAGGCCTAATGGTAAACAAGTCATTGGAACATTTACAACATTTGTGACTTTGAAAGAGTATTTTTTCTAGGAATTGACCTTTAAGGAATCAGTTTACGAAAAATATAATCGATCCTGCGATCGGCTTTTACCGAAGTTGGAAATATAAATAATTTCCACCTTCCATGCTTGCATCAAGCTTAACCAATGAGGTAAGCTAACGCAAGAAACAAAAACGCAGAAACCGTGTGTGGCTTTATCTTGTAATTTGTGTGGCTTATTGAATATTAGAGTGTTTATAAACTGATGTTAAAGGAAACTTATGAAGGACGTTTTGTTTTCATAAAACACTGGCGCTCTTTGTGAATGACACCATCCCATGCCGTCTTACGTGTCATGGTTTCCTTGTCTCGGCGACAGCTTCGCCGGTTCCCGCGCTACGGTCCATAATGAGCAGGAATGAAGGTTAATAAGTAATAGGCAAATGAGCGAGCGGGCTGGTTCTTGTTGATCGAAAGGATTTGCGCAAGATAACCATCGAAAACTAAAGCAAAGGATTTATCGCGTAATATCAATTATTATTGCAACATAGTTCCGCCAATGAACAATGGTCTCTCATTTTGTTTGTTAATGGTTATTGACGAGGAAAGCGATGAGCTCAACAAAATAAAAAGTATACATTCATGGTCCTGACGATTGTGTTCTGATCACCTAAGTCATACAGTTGAGTACCAGTTAAGTTCCTGTCCCAATACAAGACACCGGCGAAGAAAACAAGATTATTAATTCATGTAGGGTCAGGTATTTTCCAAATCTCAGTTTAATCCGACTTAAAGCAAGTTCATCCTCGGCTTAGCCACTCAGCCCTGCTCGAAATCGAATACAGTAATCTCAACACAGACCAGTGACACCACAGACGTGACATGCCTAGAATAAGGAACCTGTATATTTCCTATATAAGCAATTGGCAAACCCGATGTCCCCACATCTTTCTGTTATTTTTGTCTTTGATGGGTTCAACAATGAGGCTTTGTTTGACTCATATCTCAGCGATGTTCTGCTTCGTCACTGTTCACAGATGGAGGATTCTTTCAAGTGTCCAATTTTGTGGGCGAGGGAAGCCTGGAATTCTGGAGCCCACCACAGAACATCGATTGGGGCCAAAAAATTCAATATGTTACCGATGACTGTTGACCAACTGCTCTCAAAGGCTTGACCCAGACCACAGTGGGGATTAAAACTTACCCCTCGACGGATTTCCAAAGCCCCCAAAAGAAACCAGAGAAAAATCGATGAGAGCGAAACTATCCCGGGCTATTTCTTCTCCCCGAACTGAATGGTTCCCTTTTAAGGGGCCCGGTCCCCACCGAACAACAATGAGCGTACACTCCATCAATCAGGCAAGGGAGAATTCGGCCATCCATCCGGCCAGCTCCTCTGCGATCGATACGCTAAGTCGCCTTTAGTCCCTTCCCCGATGTCGAAACAGCCCGGGCTCGGATCGCAAATTATCTCTGAACAACGCACGGGCCTCTTCAGGAACACTCATTAATTTTTCATGAATGTCTGCACGGTGGATGAAGGAGTTGTTTTGCAAAAGGAGTCCGGAGAAAACTTCCATTGGTAAAGGGAAAAAAATCTAAACGAAGGAATACTGTGCTTTGTTCAGGTTTCGATATCGGTTCAGTTCCCAATTAAATGCGTCGAATGTGTCAAATGAATACATTAAATACTGTCATTAAAAAGCGCCGAATGTGTGTTGTGTTCCAAATCACTACCAACTCAGACCGCGAGAATAAATGTCTAGATTCGATGACCAACACGAAGAGAAGGGGGTATACATCTATGACGCGCGCTCCAAACATCCTAAAATGGAAGTGTTCTTTGGAAGATTATGGACAAATAAAAACAAACAAAATCAACATTTGATCGAACGGAACAAAACTATCTGACATCTGTAATCATGACCTAAACGGATCAACCGTTACCACATAAACGTCTTATCCACTGCAATAATACACAATATTGACACCTAGAAAGATTACAATTTAGCCACACAGATTATGGGCTTAAAAACAGCGATGGGAAATCTTAATGCACTGGCGATAGACGAAAAAAATCAACTTACTGTGGTAGTTCATGGCCGGGTGGAGCGAATCCACGTTGTGAGCTGCCAAACTGATCCCGTTGACGGAGAATGGGGGGCCCTTCATGTTAGGCGGTCCGGGTACTGGAGGTATAGTGTAAGCCATACCGCTCATGCTGCGAATCGGAAAAGCCGTGTCGAAACCGTGTCGCTCTACCGCGGTCAGAGCACTGCAAAAAGAGCCGATCAAAACAAGAACAGAAAGGGGGTGATTCGCAGGACTTCGTCTTTTGTTTTCGCTGTTGATTCGCTGCCACAAGATTCTATGCAAAGTTGATGACAATATCTGCCCTAAGCCCAGTACATGACACTCAGGTTCTACACCAGCCCGAAGGGGGATCTAAGCCCTCTGTATGGTCCAAGTAAAGTGATCATCTAAAAGTAGCTTCAACATTTTGTTCGCGATCGCCTTTAACGCGGTCCCGTACGTAGGTGCGTGTGGGTGCGTGGGCAATGAGATAGCCGGGCCGTGCGCTGACTGGACCATACTTAGAGTCGCGCGCAGTCACGTGGGTGCCCGGCATCCAATCGGCTTAGGCTCATCCTCCTATTGTTACCGGCCCCCCTGCATGTCACTCTTTCAAAATAATACAAATTGAGCTTGGCCGTTGTACTCCCGGCCCTCCATCCTTATCCTCCAGCTATCCCTCGTCTTTTTTTTTTCCTGGAGTGGCCGGACAACCGTTATCCCATGATCGCGGAATCAACGAGGCTTCCTAATCATATATTCTTCATCCCTGCCCCCACTGACAAAAGACACCGCATTCACTGCGGGATAATGGTGGGGCATTAGGACATGACCGGAGAGGGCTGTTTAACAAGCTGTACAGGTCCTATGTTAGAATAGACCCGTCCATCAGCCTTAACATCCTCGGCGAATGATGGCCCTCTTTCCCAATCCCCCCCCCCACGCTAACCCTGTATGGTCTCCACACACCATGCTGAGTAATCGCTGACCAGTCTTGGACTTGTTCAGTTACACTCTGCTTTTTTCCTTGTCATTTATACTGAAATGGTTCAAAAGCTGTCTTGAGTCCATCGAAACTTCGTGATTCCGTTTAGCAAGGGAATGTGATCAGATTCAAGTTTGGCCGTACGCCCTCATCTTCAATCGTGCGCCCTCAAGCGCCTCAGTAAAAAAAAATCCATTATTCTAGTGTATTGAAATTTCTTTTTTGTGTTTTTTTTTTACACTGATCCCGATGAACACAAATCATGGCACACCGTCTCAGAAAATGGTATGATACATACATTTTAACCATCTCAACAGCAATGCTTTACCACAAAAAATGCATTGAGGTTTAGGTGAGGAATAAAGTTGACTTCATTTATCCTAAGTCTGTTCAAGCAATGAACCAAACCTCATGCTTGTGAAATTCTCCAAAGCGCAACTATAAGCGCTAACAGTACACTTTTATATTCAACTGCAATCACGCAAGTATCGATTGGCTAAAAGATTCAAACAGTGCAAGTCTTCTCATTTAAATCGAATGGGGGACAACTCCGAGCATAATGTGGTACCAGCTCATATTGCCGCGCTGTACAACTACAACATGTTTTCCCTTCTCACGGCCTCGTCAAATTAATGGTTAACTGAGCGAACCATTTAATAATTGGTGATATCTTTCTCAGGGTGAAGTCAAATGGAATTTGGGTGGAGTACCTGGCCAAGAATCAACACTTGACGGGGTGAAAGCAAACAACAGTGGGTCGGGTCCCAGGCAGTGTCGTCCTGGTGGCTGATGGGTTCTGACGATAGCGGGATTATGTAACGAGCTTGACAACCAGAAATCGATAAGAGACCACAGGAACCAAATATAGTATATGGAAAGGGGAACTACGGCTGAGTACTTCAATTTCCATCGTATTATCCGCATGAGAAGGACCAGAAAAAGCATAGAACCCTATGGGGGGAAAAATGAAACTACATATGATACATTTTAGTCAATCCCTTGTAAACTCCAACTACACGTTACAAAATAAGACATGGACAACACAGAAGAAACCATGGAGGAATAATTCTGAAACTGTGTGTCCTTTATAACAGAAAAATCTACTTCTGAAACTATGCCCTCAATGTGATGATTAATAGCCCTTGCAACGTTGCCACAGTGGACAGATGTAGCCATTTAAAATTAAGCACCTTTACTTGGTGTTAAGAAAGCGTTACTACCCTGTAAACGTGTTTTTGTGTCTTGCTATTAACACGTAAACGTGTCTTTGCGTCTATTTCATTAACACACCAACACGTCTTTGTTTAGAAAATAAACGTATCAACGTGTTGAGTATTGGATTGTTAACACGACGCATTCATTAAGTGTTATAAGGAAGGTGTTAAAACATCAACACTTGTTTTTACAGTGTAGAATAATTGTACTTGCCAATGAACTCGATTAATATTGACTCAATAATGCCTGGCGAGTTAGGTGAGTCGAAGAGCCATTTTTTAAATGACTTTAGAGTCAGGCTGCATGAGTGCCAATCTCAGTAGACAACATACCAACTTAACTAAGGCGGAATTCCTTCGGGGCATCGATGTTGTCCCTTAACAAGTACACCCGCGGAAAAAGCAATCGGTCCAAACCACGGACCCTCCCCCGCACAGAAAGCCTCCGTGACCAGACATGGAGATGGTAGTCACGCGACTACAGGAAGAAGAACCAACGAACATCATCATCGCCTGTAGGTAAGACACTAACAAAGGACCTCGCTCTGTTGGAGACTTGTCTGACAAACCACAAAATCTCCCCCTCCCAAAGTTTTTGGGCCTTTTTTGTTTCGTGGTTGTTTTCCTCTTTCTTATTTCCGTCTGGTCAAGGCTGTGAGAAGACGTCGTTATTATCTTGCTAACAATGGAAAGGATGTAGCTAAAGTGGTAACACTTTGATGGAGGGAGTAAAACGATGGGGAACTATGATTAATGATGGTGCAGCGGGTCGGACCATAAATGCAAAACGAACCGGAAATAGGTGAGAATTTGCCAGTACTGGAACATTGTGTTGAGAGCAGAAACTAACTAGGGTAAGATTTGAGCCTGTCATCTCCGCAAAACCACGACCAGACCAGATCTCCAAAGGCCCAGTATTCATCGCATCTCTAGCTAATATCTTTGCCCAACTTAAGACTCATTTAGAACCGGAACATAGTTTTGATTGATCAGATTAACCACAAAAAATAATTTCTTGGCTGATTATCTTGACAACGACTTGAATGATTTTAGGACCATCTATAAATGTTACTTATACTTACCATGTTTCATAAACGACTAAGCTTTCATTGGATGAAAAAAATAGCGCGCTTCAGTAGTATGCTTAATCAGTGACGAATGTTTTCGTCTGGGTCCCCGTAACCCCCACCACAATGCGCAGGGATAACAAACAAATAAGCAGCGGGAAAAAAACGTCGACTGTCTGGGGTACCGCGGCCCCACAACAATCAGCCCTGCCCGTTCCCATCTCGAGACATTCCGTGTACTTTTGCCGGGTAATTCGATTTACACGACGGCTCTTACTCGCTTCGGAGAGGCCCGAGAAGGCTTATTGGCAGAGTCGTCCGCCAAAAGTCCGCATGTTGTTCCGCCTGATTGAAAAGCCTCCGGGCATCGGTCCAGGGGAATCTCTCTAACGTTTGTCACCAAAAAAGATAGGTCGGATTTTTCTAACATGAGAGGTCGATAGATAGTTCAAATAATTTGAAAACAAACGTGTCTCCTTTATATTTTGAGCTTTGTAAATTCCAAAAACATTCATTAGCAAAGGCTGATCGGGTGTGTCTTTTGCTAGACTCTTTCGTGAACAACAAAAGGTTATCCTTCTCTTTCTCGTGAAGATATTCAAACAGTTTCATCAGGGACAATTTCGATCTTCCTTAAACCTTTTCAGGAAATAAGTTCCGTACAAGACACAACTAATGTCTTTTAGTCAATCAACGAAGCAAGGCATCAGACAATTCCAGGATTGGAATATGTTCATTTTTTAAAAGAATGACGGACTGCTCTGGCTGACGCCCCGTTTGAATCACGATCATCGTTGCCTTTACCAATAAGCCCGGATTTTGTTCTAGTGTTATGGCCTGAAAGTCTAACATTCCACACGAGTTCATCACTGAATCCACGCAAGTGACCTGTTAACCAAGACTGGTCCATCGCCATGGTCTGACCCTTTGACAACATTATGTCCGACTTGGGTTTTCTCTTCCGCCTAATTTGGCCTACGAGAGCACCCTGTGTGGGTCACAAATAAAGGGCTGTGGATGTACCCTCAGCGGTCGCCTGGAGATAAAAGAGGAACATCCAGTTATCCACGACCAGTCTCGCTCTGATCGCAAATTGCGAAAATCCATTTTGACAACAGTCAGTTTTGGAAGGTTGGTGAAGGGAACCAGTTGATTCATTTTCAGATTTATTTTTAGCCTTATTGAAACAAACTATTCGACTCGTGAGAACTAGGTACACGTAGCAAAATTAAGCACCTCTATGTAACAACTATCGTCTAGGTGAAAACGAAGGTCAACACGAAGATTTCAAATATTAATTTGAGAGTAAGGCTAATGCATCATGAAATGAGAAGGAAATCAGAAAGAGACTTGAAATATAAAATTCCAGCTTGTGGACCCATAATGTCAAATTAGCAGCGAGATATTCCAAGATTGAGGCGATGCGAAACCGACACATCACCTTTCTCCCTCCAACGTTAGGGCTGTCATGGCGAGCAGGAAAAAAACATCATCCAATTGTTCTACTACATACCATTCCAAAATTTGCATGACGGTGAATGGCTGTAGATGGATCGATAGCATTTCAAAGCACCGGCATGCTAGAATTGGTTTGACTGCTTCCACGAAGAGAGCCTTTTTCCGTTACGCTGTATCAATCAAAGAAGAGTGTGATTTCGACAGCTCTACGCGCGGGGGCAGTAATTAACTCACCCCCGTCACTTTTCTCCTTCTCCCTCTTCCGCCAAGCGAAATCCGACCCTACTTCAGAGTCCCCCAAATTGTATACTTGACATAATTAATATCCATTTGGGGGGAGGCCCGGCGCAGGGGGTTCTTGTACATTTTCCAATAGTCTTGGGTCGATATGATTTGTCTCGGCCATTAGAGGTTATTACATTGTTTCCTGATTGCCGCGGGCCGTGCGCGCGGCGGTCCAATCCTCCTTGGTCGTGAGTGCTCACCTCGCCAGCCGCTGCGGTCCACACAGGAACAAACCGCGGTCACGTAGCGGTACCCGCAGTTACACAAAGATCTCGCTAATGCACTCTTGACTTCTACCTCGAGAATAAAACACAGACTGTATTCTAAATATTGATAGCAAAAGACACCTACGGAAGAAAGCTCAGACAAGATGTTTGCCCTGCTTTTTTTTTTACCTCTTATTGATGAATATCAGGCAAATTTTCCAATCTCCTTCGATTTTCTTCGAAGTATGTGACGTAAAACAAAAACCACGAGACTGTTAAGTCTTTCCATGTACCACTTAATAAGAGTAGTAGACTCACTAAGATGGAACCAATATAATTGTCACAATAATTTGACATGATTTGTTATGCAAAAAATCACACATGAGGAACGGCTAAAGGACTGCAGTCGGTCGAGCTAAAAGTGACCAGACGGAGTACTCCGGAGGAAAATTAGAGAGATAAAATTAACTTTGTGACACTTTTCCGGGCACTCAAGAGGAAAATATGGCTTAAAAGTACTTTGGCCGACGTCGAAGCGAGCAGCGAGACACAATTCAGCCAGGGCCAGCGCCGCGCTGTACAGCCCTGTGGCGCTGACAACCTGACCCCCGAGTCACGTCGGTATTAGTTTAGTCTACAGATCCCCCTTCACTTTGTAAATTTATCCCTTCTCCAAATTGGTGGATCTAATGTATTAAAATGTATGCTCGATTAATTGGGAAATATAATTACTGTTACTCAATCGACGTGCGCTGCTTGTCGAGTTATCGGCGCGATTAATGTGTCCCAAGTTGTCATTTTCACACCAGCACGGCGCACTTGCAGTGCAGCAGAGGAATTATCCCCTCTCGGCCAACTCACTAAGTTTCACATTACCGGTTATTTATCGCGAGTTTTCTTAGTTCCGACTGCATCGTTCGTAAATTTGAAACACAATTGAACTGCTCATTTGTAAGCAACATTTATTATATTTTTTTATCCGTATTACTTTACATGAACACTTTCATTTATGTCGCAAAAAAACACATTAATGCGCATTCAGAACCTTAAAATGAACACTTTCAAAAACTCTCCATTTTGTGCCGAACGAGATAAAAAAATTTAAGAAAACCCTATAAGCAGTTGATAATTATAGGCAATTGGTTGGAAGTAAATTCGTATTCAGAAACACACTTCAAAAGTATGGACCCTAATGAACTAACTACCCAATATACAGTCTCTATTGTTCTTCCAAATTATATAAAGATGAACAGAAATACAGAGCACAAAGTGACGTCATATTTTTAATTTCTTTCGCCAACCCACCTCCTCCCCAAATCTGGAAGGAAAACATTCGGCGGAGATCAAAGCACGTGTTGGGGGCGCTAATCATAACACTGCTAATTAGAATGACAACCGTCTCAATAATGCCCACACAGTTATAACAGCACAACCTGTGCCTCGGCCCAGTACAAGCGTTCACGACTCCGCATGCCACATGGCACTGTTCGCTTCATGCCATATCTCCGGGCGCATTGAAATTAAAGATCAAAATCTACCATGGGAAAGAAGCATTTTTAGACCTGAAAAAAAACCCAATGTTGCAACTTGTACACTTCTTTTAGAGGCAACCAAAGTTTTTAATCCGTTTTGGCGTACTCTTTACATGTTAAATTCTTTCAAGACTTGCGATTTTTCTTATAATTTTTCACAATTAAGAGTGGTTTAAACATACACGTGTATGACTCGTGTTGTTCTCATAGGCAAAAAATCATTATACTTAATATTTTAAAAGACCCGCATGGTATTACGTGCTTGATCGGAGAAACCAAAAAGCAAAAGGCGAGGCGCTAAGCCATCAATTAATTGCAAATAATTTATAAGTAATCTTAATCTAATAAATAACAATTAAATTGTTGTCTATTGTCCAATTTTTTGGAATACGTTTGAAATATCTTTGTGAAAGTGCGAAAGAAAAGACGACTGGATTGTATTCACAATTTGCACATCTAGTAAGCACAGTAAAACAATATTAGCCCTAATGTCGTCAACGTAGCCTAGTATGGGTCCGTGATACGGGCAACCTATTCGCCGTGTTGAAGAATCATTCACTTCAAGTCACACGAAGAGTTTTCCATTTTTTTACTACAATTCTGTAGCCATTAATTCGAATTCCTTCAGTACTGAATTCCCACCTTCATCCATAGATTGGAGCAAGTCGCACTACTTGCCGACGGCATTTGTGCGCCCGAGTAAGCGTGAAATGCTTTGTGAGCGTGCATGACATCGACAACAGAAGGCTTGTCAAACTGTGAAATTGACGAAAGTTTGGCGAGGGGGACTCTTGAAAGCCACATCATCTGTTTTTGTCTTTCTGATTTCAAACCAGAGGCGCTGACCAGCGCTTTGTTTGATTGTGGTAAAAAGTGATAACAATGGTATAAAGAGACTTTCCTCAAAAACACAAAGCGATTCTCACAGGTAGAACTTTTTTAAAGTGGGGAATGCGTCATCAGTAGATGTGGATGACCCCATGACCCCGATAAAAAAAACGTAGAAAATTTGGACCAGCGGTAAACGGGCTGGCTGTCTTCTAATACCAATCACCCCATCCATCTTGTCCAGGAACACGCTAACAATGCCCCCACCCTGAACAAAACCACGCCGGTGTTTCGGGTCCACTTCTCTCTCTGTCTGTCTCTCTTTCATTTGTAACCGCGCGGAGGTTAAAGTTAGCACGGAGGTGGCGCTCCAGTCACCCGCTCCCCGCAGTGCTGTTTTTGTCGGCGTGTTACCTTTTACGGGCCGGTCTCATTTTGCTACCCTCAGCAGAACCACTCCAGGTGTACGTGCCCGCTGGGCACGAACTTGCTGAGCACAAAGGGCGGCTGGCCATGCTGACATTCCTACCAACAATACAAAATGACGGAAACGCGCCAACAAAAGGCCAGAATTGTTATTGGAATTATTGATCATATCTTTACTGAGCTGTGAAGTTGTTTCTTTTCTCCTGCCTACCGAATGCCGGCTTGTTGGCGGGGTTAGCTTAGTTGGTACTCTGTGCCATGAAATTCACGAGCAAGGCAGCCGTTATATTTTTTATTAATTTTGATTAATTTGATTATCGGCTGACGCAGACTTTTGAATCTTGAAGCACGATGCAGTTATGAAAAACACACGGGAACTCGGATTTTTACATGAACAAACAAGTTCTCCAAATGTTACTTTCCCCGAGTTTTCCCTCGCCCTTTGCCTCTTATGCACGGTGGCTGTTTGCCGTCTGTGTTTTGCTAAGTTTTTAAAAGGATTTTCCCAGCCAGCCCCGGCTGACTGGAAGGGTTGGCAGCGGTAGTTTTTCTCCTTGTATCCACCGTAGCATCTCACGAGTTCATTAGGATCTCTGCCGAGCCCAAGCATTAATGAAGCGTCTCCTTAAGGGGACCATGCACGCCGGAGCCCGGGGGCACATCGGAACGAATCAGTCAGTCTGGTGCGGTACACGAGAAGACAGAAAAAAAATCTCCGCCAAAGATCTCTTCACTAACAAGGATTGCTTCCCCTTCCTCTCTCTTTTTTTTTGGCTAGGGGGTGTAATTGTAATTATTGCTTACCACTGGGCATTGCGTGCCGAGAGATCGGCACGGAACTGGCGTGCGCGCTCCGCCAAGGCGTGAGGGGCATGCGGCCCGCCGACTGCACTCCGATGTTGGGACAAATTAATCAAACAGTGCCGAGATGGCGTTCCCGGATCGGGGTGCCTTTTCCCCGATGTCTGATAACTTCTTGGCGGGATTTCCAAATCGAATTCGAGTGTGTGCACTTGTTCATTCCGCCTTAGATCATGCTATACTTCGGCCAAGAATGAAACTACTTGACCTCCTGAACTGTTAATAATAGGCAGTCTAATCCGTTACTGATTTGCCTCGGCTTTTTTCCTCAAGCTCATCGACTAATCGTAGTTTTGAAAATGAGTACAAGCTCAAATCAGGAAAGCTTGTAAACAGGAAATTATAATGTGAAGGGAATCTAATCTTGTGACTCCGGCCCAAAAGGAACAATATTCCAGTATTACATTACCCATTATTATAATCATCATTGGAAAAACTCCCATACAGACAGAGCAAAATCAGTCTTGTGGACATGTTAAAAGAAACAATGCACTAAAATAGACACAGAATTAGTGCAGATTTCAAGTTCGTTCATCCGTGGTGTGGTGTCATCTTCACGCATATAAAACAATTCCTTCGAAACGTGAGTAACGGTCACAGGTGGGACGTTTTGGATACGGAAACAAAATAACTCACCCGGGTTCGGTTTTGATGTTTTCGGGGGTTACAGATGACGCGACCCATCCTTTCTCCATGACGTCAGATTTCCCCATGCAGCTCTCGGCACCGACAAGGGACGAGTAGGGTGAGCGGGCGTTGGGCATTCACTTACCGGGACGGGGAACTGGGGGTGTTGGTGGTGGCGGAGTGGACCTGTAAGATGGGGGAGACAGCATGCACTTGTTAAAACTAGTTTGTGTGTTAGCTGTAAAAGATAGGTGGACCTTGAATTGTTGTCAGCTTTACTCAGATGGCACAGTACGAACAAACAAACAAATCGCTACGGGTACAACCAGATGTCATCAAAATACAGTCGTGACTGTACAGTGTTCAATTCAAAGATTCGTGTGTGCAAATTTATGGTAATCGAAGGAATGGAAATTTAAAACATAAATGCACTATCTGAGAAAATCGTTAATCAAACACTTAACCACTAAGCAGATTTGATCATTGAAAATATGGCTAGTTTGTGATCACAATTGCTTGTGAATGGTACCGGGCAGACAAAATAATCAGATTGGCGGATTAGGTTCTCTGAGATCTCCAGTCACACAGGAAACTGCGTGTACATGTGCACGTAGTGGATGTAAACGAATACTTTAAGTGGCTATCGGTTAGAGTATGGCGGGGCTTAGAATATCACAAACGGGTCCACCGGCATTTCGAAAATGAATCGGTTTATGTATAATATCATTCATGACTTGAGCACGTCCCTTCTGGCTGATGTAGTCACCGACTTCTTCTTCTTCACCTACTCGATTCGTCGTGGCTGGGCTCGTGCCAGCCGCGTCTTTACCGGATCAGGGCCGACTTAAGCTAGTTTACACAGATCTCCTTGTTTGTATTTTGTGGCGCGCCATAAGTAGAAATTAAACCGCGCGAAATCTTCACATTATCACCGGGAAACTGTTTGGGAAGGCATATTATTCTGAGGATGAGCCCCGGAGTAAGTGATAATGATCGTGAAGGGCTAAGTACGGCACAAACCGTATACTTGTCTGTCAGGTGATGTTCGAGTTCATTTTGAACATTCAGGGCAGGCATCAACTACGGGAAATTTAACAACTGAATCTACATTCGGTAAAATTGATATTTAACCCCGTCCGTTGCGACTATAAAGGCTTGCTTGTAAGGCACTTTACCACAGATGATGCGGAGTGTTCATGTAAGTTGAAGGATTTAACAGAATTTAGAAAGGCTCTCCTACGCAACTGCTTCATTCTGAAAAAGAATTGATATCACTTAAAAAGTAACAGGACAGATGTGCTAATTTGGTCATTTTGAATGTGGATTTTGAAAGATGTTTCTACAACTGTTTAGTACGTTAAGATTGATAGACGGTAATTCAAAATGAAACGATTGAAGCGTCGTGATTCACTTCGACACCAAAAGGAGCAAAGAAAAAAATACAGAAAGTATATCCATCTTTGTTGCTATAGCAGAATACTCGGTCGAGGATCACAGTCCAGTCAAATCAAATGGTTTTCACTTTCAACGTTCTTTCGTGCAGGGACCAAAATAAATGTAATTTATATGATCAGATCTTATAAGGACGGGCCACTTTCGTTAATTCTTTCGCCTATAGCGGCACAGGCACCCCTGAGCAATTGAATTTACCGGGGTTTCAATTTGGCCTGATTGTCTGAGTACGAAACATCCCGCCATCCCATGAAAGTGTTCGCTACGTGCCGGGCCACGGGCGGAAGACAGAGAGGCATTTTCCGAGTGGTCTGCCGACCGTGATGGCATGATTCGATACTTCGGATTCCGTGGTTCCAAGCTGCGAGATTTTTCCCCCCAATTGGAGGGGAATGCATCGCCGCCAATTATGCGAGTATCTAGGCCCGCCGACCGAGTGTTTAAGTCTCGCAAGCCTCCGAGGCCGTGGCATTGGACTCGGCTACGGTATAGACCGATCGCTGTATACGTGTCTGGCCTAACCTAATTAATTAACTATCAATCCGCAGTAATCAAGGATAAACACTGGGCTCTATTTCACAATGAATTCGAAGAGGCGTCAAAGTGAATCGGCTGGTTTCAATTGCTTCTCAGTGGCAGATACCAAAAACAGGGCGGTGTCTCGGTGACCCGAACTGAATCTCGCTCCCAAACACACGAGTGATATAAGATATCGGAAAGACATTATACATGTACA
This sequence comes from Acanthaster planci, assembly GCF_001949145.1. The sequence continues at coordinate 1,046,056 of NW_019091368.1, forward strand.
AGCAACGCGAATCTCAATGCTTACATTCGTGCCAGTACTTGCAAGAGTTGGCGGGAATTTGGACTGATATCAGAGCAGGAGATTGCTCACAGGATAGCCTTCAAGCGTCGGCACACATACAGAGCCCAACACGGAATCCTCAAATCCACTCACGAGTCCGGAGATTAAATTGAGTCCGCTGGGCCTTGCGTCAACACACCGTGGGGCCACACAGAACTTTTTCCGGGTCCCGGTCATACGTGACGACTAGCATGTGCCCCGGACTATAGCAGTGGGTGCGTGTGCACCAATGCGAGTAAACGCACGCCCCAGTAGGCCGGCAAGCACTGCGTCGTGATGGTGTTTGAAGAAAAGTTAAAGTTGGATATCGCAGGAAGAAGGCACTGAAACTAAGACTAGTATCTCACATTCTTACAATTCTTGCAATTTCTGTAAGGTTTACTGAAAGATTAAACTATGCCGCTGTCTGAAGATACTTATGCTACTTTCGCTTTTAGCCTCCATAGATCAGCGCAGACATTTTAAGCAAGCAGAATCAACCATGCAAAACAATCTTCACAGAAAAAAAAATAATTTCCCTCTTCCGGGACCTCGGAAGTGGTGAAAGAGTTTGAACGTTCGAGCAAACCCCGAACATGCTGGAGGGACCTCTCTGAAATAAGGAAGCGGTTGAAAGAGACGCGTGAAGGACAAACGCTGGCTAATGAATCTGGGTGTTTGAGTCACTCTGTCTTTGTGATTGAAATCAATTTCTATCGACCGGGCAAACAGACAAGATTAATCATCTGCAATGCCGCCTTTTTAAGAAGACGCACCCTTCGCTTCAGATAGATTAGTGCCGTCTGATTGGCTCTACGCCCCAAGGCTTCATTTGTCTAACTGACTTTGGGTTCCGTGGAGCCGCCATCTTGATCATGAGACATAGCCCTTTTAAAAGAAAACAAGTTATATTATACTGACATCTGACTAAAACAGTGTGCATGGATTCATAAATCATGCACATGTATATTTTCAACCAAGAAATCAGGCCAAATTGAAAAGCAGTCCATTACCTCCACTCGGTAATCGATCATTTCTTTTTCGGAATTTTGTCTAGGGGCCTATACAGTTCTACAGAGTACGAAACTACTAGCCCTATACAGCCCATTAATCAGATATTCTTGCAAACTTAAAGCAGTCGTGTTTGGAGTTCTTTACGTATTACGCAAACGATTTGCACAACGCCGCGTGTACACAAAGCATTCGTTTGCCAATCGGTTACTGCAGGTATGCCCCGACGGTGCCTTGCTGCGTGTGCTCCCAGGAAGGCGCCATGATGTCCCCTATCCCACAATGCGTTTGGGGAGGTAATGAGATGCACTATTTTGCGGTATACTGGCCACGGGTCGTCTACCTATTGGTGACAAATTACTTTTCAATACATAGCAACAACTTTAATGATGATGGAATGAGGATTTCACGTGATGTTCTTCTAAACATCTGTCAAACACCTATCTACTTGAAGCATGACCGATGCATTGGATTTTTCTGATAAAACATGACATCAACAAAAATAATCAAACGTAAAGGACTTGTGTTGCATGAAAAGGTCAACAGTTTATAGACGATTTTTTAAAAATCCCAAACAAGTCCACCCATAGTGTTTGCTGTTGCATTATCATATATCATACAATAAGCCATTGTATAACTTTGCATATGTTCATAGTATGCCCGAAGAAAACACCTGAGAAATGTGACCCAAAGTTGTTTTTGATTCCAAGGATGCCGACATCTATCTATGTAACTAATAGTTTTGACAAAAAGTGTTTGAGAAAACATTTTTTGGCAAATACAGCTACGCAGGGCTGGGCAAAGATCGAGATATTTTTATCAAAGCTGATCGTCTAACCATGATAAAACTGACGAATCTGGAATACTGACAGGATCATAGAAATGGACGGTTGAAAACTGAATGATTAGAATCTTATTGGATTCTAATTCTGGCCGATTTTGCCTACAGAAACTAGCTTAGCTTACCCCATTTCAGAATGTACCGACAACTACACGCGGTTGTACTAATTACACAGTCCCGGCTTAAATCAATGCTAATTGGTTTGTCAACCAGCCTGGTGACTTTTTTGGACTCGGCTCGGCCTTTAATGGTCCGATGTTGACATACTGAGTTTAGGGGTAAGCGCTGTTCTAAGTGATTACTGCAGTCATTTCTGTGTTTGGTCTATACGGCTTTTAACAATTTGAGAATGATGTTTTCCATCAATATAACGTGTGATTCGAGCAGTCTGAAGATGCTACAATCCTTTTCCAATGTCACACTGTAAATCAAACCCATTAAATGTATACTAACAGAAACACTAGAACTATGCCAATTTTATTTAGTTTTCTCGCCCAAGCGTCATTTTGGAAGATATGTCTTCATTCTGGATTGAATTATTTTCCAAAAAAGTTTTCATCTGACAGAATTAATCATGGATGTTTAATAAGGCCAAAATATGATAAACTTTCACTAATTCATCAGATCATCATCCAACAGCATTTTATGCCATTTCTACAGAACGTTTGGTACATTTGTCAAGAGAAGATCCCAAATGAGTTGAAAACTGCACACAGGTCCCCTCTTACTCGATTGAAATCTAAATAAAGTTTTCTTCCTATAGCACAAAATGCAACGTACTAAATTAATGTCTGGAATTACCCGTAACCGTAACACAAGCAACATGTATTTGTAACATAACCCAACCTTTTCAAATAACTGTATTCCAATGTAATATTCCTGAGGGTATAATACCTATGTTGCAATTGCTGTCAGAGACATGTACTTATAAAACTTTAGCAGAACGCAACAAGCCCATTTATGTGAAATGCACTTGCTTAAAAGAGTATTTGGTTTCCTTTTCATACAATTTATGTGTCATCCACTCAAACAGTAAGCTTTGGTTTGTCTGAGACAGGCCAAATCAGCGTTTTACAACAGAACCTTATAAGTGGAATGGAAATGCAAAGAAAAATGGAAATAATACAGGACATTGGGATACCTCGAATTTGCTCTATATTGTAATCGCTGCTCTTTATTTTGAGAGTCGATCGTAATTGGATGTTACGAGACTTGTTTATTAAGTCAATTACGAGAGAGGCAAGCGTTCGTTGATTGTTCCACAACCACGAGCCACAATTTCAAGGGATTATGCCTACTACTATCCGCAGTAGAATTCATCTCCTTAAATGTTGTTTAGTTGTAAACCTAAGTCAAAATGAAAGGAACTTGAAGGCAAGGAGGAGAGTTGATTATATACACATATCCCACTCAACTTTCCATGTGTCCCGGGACCTGTAAACACGAACGTGTGCATGTACTTACAGAATCTGAAGACCACTTGAGGGCTCGGTCACAACTTCCCGTCTGGTGTCAGACGCGTACCAGAGTAATTTCTCTCAAAACCTTTCTGTCCAAAGCTGTCGGAGGGAAGCACGATCCGTCCTGGGTTAGTATCTCGCAAATTTCTCGGTGCTGTCGCGGCGCAGAACTGTTCCCAGTGCCCAAAAAGTAAACGAGTGGGTAAAGCTATGCGCACGTCACCCCGATGTGCTCGTTACTGGAGCTCTGGTTGTCCGACTTCTGAGAACACAATAAAGGGAAGGTAATGAGGGAATAGTGAGTGACGTTAGAGTGAGCAAATTGACACAGCGCGAAAAAAGGCATTGAGCACGGCAGGTATTATACTGCCGGGGCTTTCTTCAGAAAGCTATTGTCATTCAAGAAGCGTAGCTGACAATGGCGGGCTAGATAGAACCAACACACTGAAACTGTCCAGCAATATGGTGTATCAGTTAAGAGATGATGCCGTACTGGTGGATTTTGCGGCGTACCCGCTGAGTTTTTTTTCTCTCTCGACTGTAACGGATCGCCGTGCACCTTTTCCGTCTGCTGTTTTTGCGGGCTGGGTCGAGATAGTTAGGCACGGGACAATGGTGGAGTGTATATAATGGCATTATCACGGCGAGCCTTACAGCGATGTCCAGTGTTGCATGCTTTCATACATATTCGTCCCGTGCCGGCGGTCGATCCCACCAATCACAGGCCCGCTTAAATAGCCCCTCAGTTTTCGTGTGTGCAGCACTCCCATAAACTTCGATCGATCGCTACGCCCACTGCATGTGCGCTACACACCAAAAAAAAAAAAAAAAAACAAAACAAAACAAAACAAAAAACATAATTTCACTTAATGCATACAAATTTGTGGAGAGACAAGTATAATTAAATTCAGCTCCACAGCAAAAACAGGACCTTTGTCACTTTTTTCATTTAATGTATATTACAAAGTTGATAAAAGTGCAGGTGTGACATAGGCCACTATACAGACAATAGCTCGGGGGCCCACCCAGAGAATGTCCGACCTACACGAATTTACAGGTGTCACGGTCTAAATAGCTATGTCGTATGTATGGTACAGACATGTATCGATCTTTGTTGTTTATTTTTGACACTGGCTTTCTTTCAGATCCTGCTTGATATACATGTATAGTTTAAAGATAAAACTCACTTTTGGGATAGTCAGTTTAAAATTAGGTGTATTAATCAGTGCTGTTGGTGAACCGGGCCCTCTTGTCGGTAGGGTAATGTCCTCGTGTAACACCCCCGATTACCATACCAAAAACCTCCAATAACTTTCTGGTGGCAAGCACTCACAATCGAACCTCTTTCCAAAAGCTGCACTTTTCTCTATTCACAGAGCGGCTGACAAATGACCGCAAATAGGTCACAATAATAATTAGTTTCCACCCCAGTGATATCCGAGTAGTAATTCGTTTCTTTGGCAATTCACGCCTGTCGAGTCATGGCCACTTTGTAGAGGCTAAATTTGGAGTTGTTCGCCGAGAAGAAAAAAAGATATTTTGACAAGTGGTATCCATGCAGACCATGGCTAGTGTCCCGCGCATGAACTGATGAATTTTAGACAATGAACATCCAACATTTCTGAGGCAGATGTAGTCATACGTATTCCGAACAAGGACGCAATGTTCCCTTTCACTGCTGTTTGCCCTAGATATCCCTAAATGCAAAAAAACCCCAAAAAACAAAACAAAACAAAACGGTGAGCATTAAACACGGGTACCGGTGACTTTATAGGTCGTACCAACCTGTGGTAATCTGCCGGGATTATACCCGACTCGAGCTGTGTTTCAGCTGCAACAGTTGTTAACTAAGCAGAGATAATCCCTGAATGATTTAAACATATCCTCAATGAATTTTCACGCCCTGTGGAATACTTAGACACCTATCAGTTTGCCCAGAGATTTTGGAGGGATCGGTTTAGCTTTATCCCAAGGATTGTGAGGAGTTTAAGACTTAATGGGAGCAAAGGACGCGGCCATGGCCGCAGGGCGACCTGTCGTCCGGACTTCATAACACCGCGTTACAATGTACATTATGCTCAAGGTATCCCCCAGTAGGTATAGGCACCCGACTTTGCAGACAAGCCTCCCAATCGATAATCGATACAACACCTGGTTTTGTTTCAAATGAAGGGGAAACTGTAAAGAAATATAACAATCAACGGACAATGCCATTTTTGCTATTTGTCATCGACATAGCTGAACACCTGTTTGAGAATGATGGACACAAAGGACTGAGAGTTGTGTTGGAAAGTTTTTCTCCACGCCGTGTAGGCGTTTGTATGGCATACAGTAAAGACTGCCCTAACCACGGGCTTCACCAGCTGTTATGGCAGACAACACAATACAGGACTTCACCATAGGCATGATGTATCGGTTCAGAGACGTACAGGCCGCGAAGTTTTCTTTCTCGTATGGACGGCCTATTGCACACGCGTCAATGACTGCATTCACGCTCTCCGATTTGGTCCTTGGAAAAGGGGGAAGATTGCCGCGCGGGAAATAATAAGGTTATTAACGTGATTGCTTGGAAATTAAACCAACGCACAAGCACACTCTCTGCTTCGATTACCTCTCTTGCTTTTGGAAAAGATTATAGGAGTGAACTGCGACAATGATGTACTTTAATTACATTAATTACATTACGAATTCCGTGGGTCTGAGGGGCTGTGTTGGCAGCCGGGCTGCCTCAACCGTGGACTGGACCTACCATACCCATCAGGTCGCTGGAGGGATTACGCTACGGTCTAACTCCCAGTACTCTCCACAGATTGGAAAAAGATGAATCACTATCAAAAGAATTCCAATCTGTTTTCTTTCCCCTTTCCTCCAGTCTTAAAGGATTACAAATTATCAACAGAGTAATTAAACCTCATTCTTGCAGGGTGTATTTGTTTCGTAAATTCTACTTCGACAAGATTCATTTATCATGTTTGTGATATCAACTTGAGCTATATCTGTAATAAATCGACATGGCACAAAACATACTTTTTTATATACATATTATATTACACGAGGTCGAATTGTTACCTCAGAGAAAATAATACACTCACCCTTCAACCAACATTCCTATATGTGAACACTCAAATATTTAAATTGATCAACAGCTAAGTGAAAGTTGTTACAGAATTAACTAATGATCCACGACGTTTTCTCTGAAAGAGATGCACAAAAGTCAGGAAAAATAGAAAGTTAAGTGAATTAAAACTTTACGTTCCTTTTCGGGCTTTGTTGTCCTGCTTTTATTGATAATTTTTTCTTCTTGATTTCATGAAACACTGAAAACACGACCCTAAAATTTGAAGCATTTTGAAAGTTCCTTGGGTTAAAAGGAAAAGCTGATTGATCACATGCAAGAACCATCCCGGAAACACAGAGTGCACAAGGAAACACGTTGTGAGGCGACGCATCTCTGAAGCCATCGGACAAAAAAAAACCAGAAAAGGCAAATTTACACAGGGGACCGCGAAGTGTACCTCTCAGGGGCCAGGTGACGTAACAGCAAGGGGCAAGAACCCCACGACCTAGAAAGTCCATTTTCAGTAAAGTTGGTGGTCAGCGGTTGCATTGTTTGGCTGAGTGAATACAAATGGAAGTATTTCTATTAATTGGCCAGGGAGTGGACCCGAAAACAATGGATGGATGGGGCTTTTCATGTTGACACTCGGCGGGGGAGGCTCGTGATGGGAGAACAATGGCCAAGCTAGCCATCCATCAAGGCCCTGCGTCATTGGAAGTTCAGCTGGGAATTGGGTTTGAATTGCCACGTAAATAAAACAAGTCACAAGGAGAAAGAGAGAGATGGACAACTCCAATTTGCTCGTCTGTCTTCATGAAAACAACTGTATCACGCGCTCCACCTTCGTGCTTGGTTAGATGGTTCAGTGAATCGGATGCTGATGTGAACAACATACCAAGCATGAATCCACCGCGATGTTGCTGTTTTACCATTCTCGTCTCCATTAAGGAAATATTAACGATATAAAAGGTCACTCCCAAAAGAACGAAACACAAGTAAGTCATTGTGGTGTTCATGGCCAGTAATTTACACGGTAGACGACTATGGAATTTCATGTACATCTCATTAACAATGCCAGTAGCCAACCCGATTAAGTGATTACCAAAATTCAAAACAAAGTAGGCCTATGCCCTTGTAAATGTTTTAATGTAATAGGACAAACTATGCAGTTTTCCCAAAACAGGTAACACTTTTTTGCAGAATTTTTCACTGAGTGGACATACTGTTTAACGGTTACTGCAAATTCTTGAGTTGGTTAAGCAAAGTTGAAGCCACGAAGTTACAAAAACAGTTAGAAATAAGCACTAAACAGGCTTCTGCTCTTGGAAAAGAACCCCAAACATCTTGAAAAAAAAGTCTGACTTCTATAAGGGATGCCACGCGTACACACGGTGAAAAGTATGACATTTCAAACCCGAAAGTGGGCCACACGGCCGAGACGACCTACCCGATACGCGCTAATCCGGATCAACCTTCCTTTATCTCCACGACAGCCTAATCTGATTTTGAATCAAAAGTGATGTTGACGTGATTTAGCTTCGGGAGTGTCTTTGTTTCATTGTGTGACACACGCGGCTTTTCTCAGTAGTATACTTCGCACTGTTGCTGGGTCAGTACTAGATTCTATCAATGATGCGGAACAATGCTGCGAGAAAATATATCAGTTGGTTAAAGCTTAAAATCACAAAGTTCAATTCTACATAAAGTGGTGTTAGAAGTGGGATGGAGACTTCCTTCTGAGAAGTAGCTATTTTATATTTCTTATTGCAGAAAGACTTTAGTTAGTTAGCGGGGACTAGTATCATGGGTTGGGCGACTCTGACAATCTTGAGGGATCCCCTAGACTAAAATTTAGAGTTGCAGTTTTCTGATCAAAGGCAGTCAGATTTTGAATGACTCGTTTGAGATGCTGACATATGCACTTACTTCAATTTGGCTCCACTGTATTTGTATATTAAGTTGTTCATTAACCAAATGAGAACTTCCAATTTCGTATTATTCATCACTTGCAGGGGTGTTATTAATATTGTTCACTATTTTATGTTTTCGATGAAATGCTCACACAAGCGGAAAATTAATTCTAGAATGAATTTAAGATATCAGCGGAGGCCTGCAAGTGCACACGTGGCCATCACCACCAGTACCAGGGGTCACCAAAAACAACGTTCACATTAACAGCCCTCCCCCAACCCACCCCTACCCTGCGGCAAACCAGCCGGCAGTTGAGCCACGGTGGTCAGTCATTTCCATCGGACATCCCTGGCATATGGTGGGCTGACCGACAGAAGGGTAGGGGTTATTGTGACCCGTGTGAGTGGGGGTGATTCTGGGGGTGGAATACATATCGTCAATATTGCGATAAACACTTTGACAAATTTATATGCACGCCCTGCGTAAAGACGCTAGTACCCGGACCGTCGTTCCTTATGCCACGGGCGAAATTTTGGTTCCGCTTATCGCACCTCACGGTGAAATTGGCAAGGAATATGTGTATTAAGTTCTGACTACGACGTCACCAGTCTAGTGTCCCGAGTCTAGCTTTCCACCAGACTGCATCACAAATACATTGTACATATCTGTGATAATAAGCCCTACCCACAAAGCACGCTGCACGTAGACCCTATAATATCAGAGTTGTCGACTTGGATTGCTGACTCGAATCAGGCTCGGGTCTCATTTTAGTTTCTTTTGACCCGACACTTGACTTGGGAGAAAATTATTAGCGACTTGATTTGCCAAAATTTAATTTGTTTTGTTGAAATAAATACACAAAAAAGGCATAACACTGATTTCCCTTGTGTTGATGTTTTGTGAAATGGTCACAGCACTGTACAATATTCATCTGATCGTGATACAATAATTTGCTAGTGAACCGTAGTTTTCACGGTGAAAAGTTTGTTGACAAAAATGGAAAGTAAATTAAAATACCTAAATAAACATCAACAGAGTTCAAAATGTGAATCAGTCTAAAGCGACATAACATAAATTGACATGAATCGAATTGTGACACGAATGTTTTAGCGATGGTTAGGACACTTGTAGGTTTTTTTTATATTGGAGAAAACGCCTGCAACACCTGCACGTTTTTGCATCCTGTGAGTTTTTTAATATTATTGTTGACATTATTGTTTTGATATTTTCCTGACGACGGACACAGCGCAATGCTCAAATGCAGTTAACTATCGTCATTCTCATCATCGGAAACTGTCCAGTTTTATCTCATCGATCAATATCGAAACTGTCCAACGTTCTGAACAATACTCTTCCCTGTTCCTACTGGAACACAATCTGAATGAAAATAATAACTAATTCCCACGTCGTTATTAGTTTTGGCACAGTGGAAACTTTAATTCTGGTGCATTCTTTTTGGTGGAGATATACTGGCGCAAGTGAAGTGCATAACAAGATTGATGATGATGAGTTGCTATCTGTTGATAACGTGACAAATTGCCGCTTACCGGTGCGTGAAAATCAAACCAGCTATATTACTTTCCAAACAGCCCTACCGTTTGCAGCGAGGACCACAATCGCACCAGGTCTATACACGCCGTCAACAAATCGAACTGCTCTGTCCCTCCAGAGTCACCCGACCAGGCGCATCTACTGTTGGTGTCACTACAAAAGATTATTATTAACAATCAAGTTCTATACACTCAAATGATTATCAAACTGTCTGTCAATAGGCCCTGCCTTTGGGGTTACTGGGCCAGCACAAAGTGAGGGATCTCAATCCAATTAAAACCAGCCTTTTGGAGCAGCTCGCTGGAGCGTGGACTTAATAAACACGGCCGCAGTCAAAGATTCCCGTTAAAACCGCCCATTCCTTTCAAATTGATTTCTGCTTTCTGGCACATGCCAACCATTTTACTTGTTGACTGGGCCATTGTCTGGGAATCAGTTCGAACAACAGCTTCGTTGATACGTTACCTTCACGCTCACGTTCCGCAGGGTGTTGTTGTAATTGATGGGAGAATTAATTAACCAAAGCAGTGCGTAAAAATTGAAAAATGACAGGGAGGAGAAAAGAGAGAGCAACGATTCTCGTGTTTTCATCTTGGACCTAAATATGAGGTCTATGTTTTGATCCTCTGTATCGGAAATTCCTTATCGACAACAGAACGCCATGCACGGAGCCAATTGTGTTGTCATGACAAACTGTGGTATCCTCTTGAAAGTTTGGTTAACTTTAGTTGCAGTGTTTGTGCCGGGTTTCAAAAGTGTCTTCCTCGGTGTCCTTTGAATGTTTCGTCGGTTATTTCGTCACAGCCACCGCCATACCAACTCCAGTTGGGATTTAGATTTGATGCATGACAGATGCTCGCCAGACTCCATGACTGTGTGTGGAAAGCCTTTCAAAGCAAAGATGTGTAGATTTATGGATTTATGCGTTATTCCACGTGCATATTTACATTTCTATTTGCATTTTGTAACGATTACGCAGCAGTTAAGCTTGTAAGCGTTTCTAGTAGAAAAAACATTTGGAATAAACAAACCATTCTCGAATATTTATATTTTGATTCTTCGCTATGATGGTTAGGCCAGGATTGTGATTTGTCAGCTAGACTTCTGTCCCTGCAGCACATCAATGTCTTGGGTCACCCTGCTGTATGCTTGCTTGCTGTCATGGCGACAGAACTCAAGTGATGCATCTCGTAATTGTTCACACACGTTGGCCTCTTTTTTTGGCAGGTTGTGGAATTCCCAATGACAGGGCATGCTGTTTTAGGCCATTTTAGGAGGAACACGTTTTTTCTATGCTGTAATGTTCAAATTTAACGGTGAAGATGAGGATGGAGGGTTGTCAAAAAGAGGCATTTGGGAACTTTATGAATTAATCGACTCTCATCGACTTGCAGCGTCGCAGGAAAATAATCCTTGTGGAGATATATCTATTTTGAAGTATTTTTCTGAGATTCATCTATTTTTAAATTTTGCGTTCCATTTTCAATGGTGCCAAGTAAATAAGACTTTTAAAATCTGATTTGCACAGTGATCTGTGGACAAATCTGGCTCGACTTACAGAAATTTACAGCATCATGCATAAAAGTTATCATTCACATTGGTCTTAAAACAAGCTCTCAAAGTCAACAAAACGAGTCGAATCTCGTCGGTGCTGCAGTAAAGTGAAGCCCAACATTTTGATGACGCTTGCCTAGCACAAAGATATTAAATGAATTGACTGAATCGTGTTTTATTGTTAAAACAAAAACCATTCGATTTATGTTTTCTGTCTGCTTCTTCGTGTCATTTGTCTCTAGAGATAAAATTGCTGAGCGACTCATTCTGCTTTGCTCGGGCGCATTAATAATGCAGGCATGGCCTCCCAGGACGGAACTATCTCTTCATTCTGTCCACCGTCGGGCAATCTGTTTACTCTTCATGTCTTGTTGTCTCAGCGTCCTCCCAAGGTGACAGGGATCGTGCCCGCGATAAATATTACTGGTGACTGTCCTTCGATCACTCAAAATGATCACCCGGTGACTAATGTGACACAGATTGGCATCCTTTATGTCCCAAACACCACCACAACAAATATGTTGTTGTTTGGCCTAATGGCAATAAAAGCTGATCTCGTTAGGCCAATTTGGCCCCAACAAAAAAACACACCCTCCAAATCCATCCTAAATTTTGGCTTTACGCGAGCCGTGTGATGTATTGGCTCGGAAGGCAAGAGGGGGGAATGAATAAGCCGCGATTGCAAAACAAGGATAAGTACTTGTAGCTGTCCAAACGCCTTTTCATCGCGACCCGTCATACTCTGGTTAGCGAATCCAGGGTTGTTATTGGCGTGGGGGTTGTTTACATGTTACCAACATCATCGAGGGGTTCTGGGGGAGGAGGTGGCAGACCGGGTGAGAATCAACTGGCATAAGAATCCGAGCACTCGAGGTTATCTACCCCTCGCATGGGACACCAGCTACACCAAACAACACCCGTCATAAATGTAAGTACCCTCCCACCCGCGCGAGGTGCGCATTGTCCACCACGCTTGAAGTCTGATTGTGGCGCGAGATGACAGGTTAAAGGCGCAGCCTTGTAGGGCGGTTACTGGCGAGCACCGAGGCCCTGAAATGCTTGCTGGATCGAGCCAATTCTTTCTGTAAAAACAACACCTGGGTTTGCGCTTGGGACCAGTCCAAACTCGACTGTTACACCCAACCTGGGGAAAAAGGCTATTGTATACAGTTTCCGCGGCTGTAATCAAAGAACAACAACAGCCTTCTCAGATTTAGTATTTTTTATATTTTTTCCTTTTCAATTGCCCGCGCTTGTGTTCTGGGTTCAAGGCTTGCCGACATCGAACACTGAAAAAAAAATTGGGATAAAAAAGAGCACAAGAGGGGAGAACCCGAATTGTGGCCCGAGGGTACGCACGTGTGTACCCCTTTTCTGGATGAAGTAAACAGTCAGCCGCCGACCTCTCCTTTGTACTGTCTGCTTTTAAAAAAGAGGGGGGCCTCCGTTTTTTTCCGACAAAAAAAAGTGAGAGGTAAAAAGGGGCCCGCCGCGCCGAGTAGTTCTAGCCGCAATAGAGCACTGGGGAAAAGTGCAGAGACCGTAAAGCAATCCCGTCGTCTGGCGATTGGATCAGGGAGTACCTAACCAGGTTCACCCCCTCGGGAGGTCAGCCTCAGAACAGTGTCACCCTCCAAGCATTTTGTAGTTCTAGAGTTCAAGTCGATTTGGTCATCACGGCTCGGTACAGCAGGGAAGGAAAGTTCACCATAGCTGAATACCCGAGACCCCTGGACCATTGTTTCTGCGTCAGTCCGAAGATAAAATTAAGGATGAGATATCTATACTCCTGTGTCATGAGCTCAAAACTTGTTTCGGCAAAGCCACGATTATTCCTCGAGTGTAATTTCTCCAGATGCACTCGGCTTTAAATTTTGGGGAATGTTAAAATAAATGTTGAACCTTAAGACCATGTTAATCAACATTAACATATTTCACTTAATCGTAAGCCTGTAAACCTAGACTATGCGCAGTCTTGATTTTCATGGCAACAAAGAAAATATAATTCAGTAAATTTTACTTTGAAAATGTCGATGAACACCTTCAAGTAGTTAAAATTTAATGAAAATATCCAACCAAATATAAATGGGGGACTATTGCATTGATGCAACCAACAAATAAAAGAGAAACCAAGCAGAAAGAGTTCTATTTGATTATTGCTCAATAGCGCAAAGATATTTTCTGCATTGAATATAGAATGATCGAAACAAAGAGCACATTACAGGCTTGTAGCTGATGAGTTAGGGCATTGTGAGGAGTGCTTGGAATATATCACGTCCAGCCTCACATTAAAAGGCTTGTTTTCTCTCCTGTTATCTCCGCAGGACCCCGATGAGCGATGAGTACCGTGATGATGGCATCGACCTTGGTAAGAGTATAATAGAGGACATTCTTGGGGGTAACTTCTGGAAACCCGTCCGAGTAAGAAAACACTCCCTCGTCGCTAGCCACGGCAGTGGTGAAACCTTGCTTGTGAATCGAGCGGAAGCCATTCAGTGCCAACCGACAACCCTATCAGGAATACCACTGATGCGACAACCATACCCTTCTTTCCTGTCGTGTTCTTTTCGTGCGCGAATTCGAAGCTCATTCCCCCATGCGCGGATCCCCTGACAATTCCGTTCTGTGCCTTAAAAGGGTTGCTTTGCGCGTGTTTTTGTTTTTGAATTTTTTTCCTGTCTTTTTTTCGCTGTAGAATTCGTGATCAGTAAAAAAGCAAAGTTCCTACCCTGGACTTTTTCACGACTCAACGTTCGTGTAAGGCTTTAGTGGTGAAAGTGGTACAATTGCATTATACACTTGGGAATGCTTACCTGTACTGTGAAACAAGTTTTTATCATTTTTAGAGTTTAAAATGTTGCAAATTCAGTGAAGTCTGAAAAGTGTTGCACAAGAAGCACAGCTCGGACATTCTTTGAAATTCGAGTTTATTTGGTTAGATTTTTATGCTGTTAACTTTTGAGTGTTACGTTGGATATAAGACCCGACTAAGTTTGAATTCGACACTTTGGAAGAATGAACTTCAGTTGTATTTATTCTCTTATTCCTTCCTGGACATTATAATGCTAAATAATTACAAATAATTTACAACAAAATTCCCTTCTGTGTCCTTATCAGATTGTTTGATCTAGTTTCAATATTGATTTTTTTTCTCGACTCAGCTCTGGAAGTATTAAGTAGGTCAAGGGGCAAAGTTAGTTGCTAGAGATTAGCTCTGGGGTTTTGCCCATGAGTACTAATTAGAAAGTACAGTGCATAGCCCAGTAATGGCATGAGTGCATTGATGAAAAGGTGCAGCGTGCGCAATGTGCAGTGAATCTTACCCTTTGGTTTCCTGTGCTCCCCACGGTTTGCGACTGCGGGACGCCGCTGAGTTGCTCGGGGTTCTGGATGTTTTCTACATTACTGCGACAGTACGCGGCGCCGCACACACGACGCCCAGGCCCCGTCCATCTGCGATGCTTTCTCGACTCACCGATGACGGCAGAGGAAGATGTTAGAGATGGGACACTCTGAACGCCGCAAGACAGCTTCCTGAAACGACGAGGGCTCAGTCAGGCGAGAGGATACGCTGGGTGCGGCGCGTTGCTGTCTCCTTGCTAGGGCGCAGGAGAAAGAGCGCAGCACCGGAAGATGCGGCGAATCCTGGGACCGCATCCAGCGGAGCCCTCCTGCTCTGTATCATCATCTCACCAGGCGAGACGGTCATTATCACCCAACCTGTCGATTTTTTTATTCTCAACCTTGCAAAGGCTCGCAAAAATATTACTTTGAATGTCTTGGCACGCTGCTCGTATAATTCCATTGAGATCATCGTTAATTTCAGTTCAGTGGAAGTCCCTGCTCTTGGGGTTCCATTTTCCACAGCAGACCTCACCTCCTTGTTCCCAGATTCAACGATGCAGTACTGATATCTTCCCCTCAGTCCTTCTTCTTCACAAAGGACGAAATGCTGGCCCGAGCCTTTAGATAAATCATGGCCCCCAGAACGTGCGCCAACATCGAAATACAACTTTACCAGCAAAGCATTTCGTGTAAGCCGCTTTCTCGTGACTAAACATGCAAATCTTAGATTCTTCCCACCGCTGTGCCGGCTCGACACCGTCCCCGTATGTACACAGGCATTTTCCATATAACCCCAACCCTTGAGAAGTGCCTGATACGATTAGTATAATATACATATACAAAATACATGGATTTACATTACTGCACTAAGTCCTATTATGTACTTATGCTTCTCCGCAAGCCGGCGTGTAAATCCTACAAATTAACGCCTTGGTGTGTCGACAAAAGATCCCATTCCAATGTCATGGACGACTTGCCTGCGATTATAGCCCATCTGAAAAAAAGCCCACAATCCGGTATTAGCCGGGCAAAGAGGGGTTCCCCAATCCAGGAAAAGGTCTATATATAAATACTTCCCGATAGTTTGCTGTAGTGTAATGTCATTAGGTTTTTAAATCCAGGCTTATTCGTAGATCAAACAGCGTTTTCAGACCGCTATATGTTATTGGCATTGCGCGTGTGGAACTCCTAGGGCGCTGTGGATGGAGTGTCGAGGTGAACTGAGGATAATACACACATAAAGAGCATATGAGGAGTGCGCGAGATGCACACTGGAGGTGTAGCTGTCTCCGGCTGGGGAAATTATAGATGACATCTACGTATCCTTGAACTTGTTTGTCAAATCCATGAAACTCGCGAGTTCTGCCAAAAGCTTTAAACACAGAGGTGATTAAAAACGCGATGTGCCGGCTCTATTGTTTTCCTTTACGTATAGAATGCGAGGTCAATCTGGCAGGTTGAAAAATTTCAACAGCATGGAGGAGAGTTGAAGTTTTTCACACGTCTATGCCACTAAGTCTATAACCGTCACTGCTCAGGACACGCGCGTACTCACTAGAACAACACCATAGCTTCGTGCAACTTGGAAGGGATGGCTTTAAAACACAGACTGTTGGCGACCAATGAACATTAATTGCTGTTGTTGAAATATCGTCTGCCCTACCGAAAATAATACTTGCCATTAATGAAGAGCAGATTTTCCCTTGGAACATGGCAATGTGAGATATGTCACTTTTGAAACATTGTATTGTCTAAAAGGTACTAAACCGGGTGTAATTTAGCTGAGAGCAACAGTGTCTCGACATTATTAAAGAATTTGTTTATTGCTTTCATTACTTTGGGACCTTCAATTTGAATAAAAATCAGAGAGGATATCACAGAGAATACAAAGCATCAGCGGTTCCAATCGTCGTTGTATTTGTGACTAAAGTATGTAAAGAATAATTTTGCAAAAATAACTTCCAATACATCTAATTATTCTCCCCGGCTTGTATATTAGGTAATGTGAATGCATGTATCAAAGAAGTCAGCGATTCATTTTGTTTCTTTCTTTTGTGTCTTCATATAAAAGAATTCTGTAAAAAATAATAACCTCCGAGATGGAAGAAAAAGTAGTCTGAAATTTTCCTCGCCGTAAAAACACCATGGAATATAAGAAAGGATACGAGGGAAATTCTTAGAAGATGTAGCTATCGAGTTGCGTAGCTCTGGGCACTGCAATGAGTATATATATTCACACGGAATCATCCACCTTAAGGGGCCAGGCGAAACTTTTTCCTCTCCGTCTCCATTGTCGTATTCACTAATGTAACGTGCTCCGAAAAGCACGAACGAGCGTGGAATGGGTCCCCGCGGACCGGGCTGATACCATCTGCTACCCGGCTCGCTTCCAGCGCCCGGAAGCGAGTTGGCTGGGCTATCAGGAGGACTCACGGTGCGCTCTGCGTCGGGACCGTGGATCCGTATACATATCCGAAGCTGCAGCTCTATTGAAAAAAAAATACTTGGTTTCTGTTTGTTCTTCCTGGGGAAACTGTCAGCCAGTGATCGGCTAAAGTGCTCGCGTCCACACCGCTGAAATTGATGCCGTTCCTTATGCATATGTATGCTTTTTGTGAACAGTAAACTTCGCATTTTGTCAATGTGGGAAACTGACATTCCAGTGAAATTATGGGTCGTTTTTGTTGTTTATTTCGTTACCTTCGACGCCTTTAATCTGAACAACGGATTCTTTCTCCTTTCTCTCGAATCTGGACTTTAAAATTCTTTGCCTCGATCGCTCATGACCACCTCTGTAAAGTATTCTCCTTGTAATGTTGTAGTTCAAGGCAAACCTAGTAAGCACTTCATACGAAGCGGAATATCCTCTCTGGGTGAACTATAACAATTCAGAACCATTTTGTAAGTTCCATCGTAACACACGAGCCAGACTAATGTGTTTGGTCAATGACAAAGTCCCTTAATGAGAGGCTGCAGGGAATATCAATACGGAGACAAGAACTCACTTCCATTTAACAAACGATTCTGTGATTGACATTATGGTATTGCCAAGAATGGTCTAACTCAAACTCCTCCTGTCTCAATCTCATTACTTATCCTCAGACAGTTTTAGCATCTTGTATCATTGAAACAAGTGCTGCTGACATTTTTGTTCACAAGAGTGTTAAGATGGTACGTTTAAACAGCCAAACAAAGGCACTGGATCGTCGCACGGCTCAAAGAAAATACATGTAGTTTATCTTTAAATGGTGAGATGGTATATAGAGAGAGCTGTTTTACTCTTAGCAAAAGAAGAAAAAGGAGGGGAAAAAAGACAGACTCGAGGCAGCGATCTCAAGAACGAGCACACACTCTGCGTGCCTATTGCTTTCGGGTATGAGCGGTAAGAGGCAACTCTCTCGTCTATCTACTGAGAAATCATCCCTGGCCAAGTCTCTGCCTTTTTGGACTTGATGATGCGGAGGCAGGCTTTTTTCCCCCTCTCTCCTGTTGTCTCTCTCTGTTTCTTTTTCTCTTTCTCCAGTGCTGTCATTTTGTTGCATTCATTGTGTCCTTGTCCATTAACGGCACGGTGGGGCAGCCCCGCGGGACAGGGGGCCCAGCATTAATTCAATACGCTGGAGATAAGGGGAGAGGGGACATATAATACACGGGCAATCTCTCTCTGTTGTCCCGCTATGACACCGGAGTTAAATCAACAATACCAACACACCGTCGTCAGGGTATCTGTCAACGTGAAAGCGCAGAGCAGGAGTCGACGAAAAAGAGACCAAAAAAAAAAGAAAAGAAAAGAAAGAAAAGAAAAGAAAAAAAGAAGAAAAAGAGACAATGCAAAACGAGGAGGCAACACAGACTAGAAGGAATAGAAGGGACAGTATTCGCACTGTGCCACTGTTCCACACTGCTCAGCTATTTATATGATACAAAGATGCATGATACATTTTATAAAACAAAGGCAACGTCGACGTAAAATGCCGAGCTACTGGTAAATACATCAAAATAAATGTACAAAAATTGTTGTCTACGTGGGCATCATCACATTATGTCCCATATTCTTGATGCATGACAAAAGACAAAATGTCATTTCGGTTGCCCTAAAAAGATGCGATGTTACACAGCGGAGATAGGTATACTTGTACATCAGCACAGTTGATCAACACAAATTATAAGGTAGAGGCGTTCAAGAGAAACGAAAACGTATAAGTTATAAAAGATATCTATCTTAAGATATAACCTAAAGGAACTTGCGATGCCGAAAATTTATTCCATAATAAGGTAAACTTTCAGCCAAAGCGCCTTGGGATTCATGAAAACAGATCGGTTCTGGACGCAAACTTTGTATTCAGGCTCAACATTATTTCATGGTTTGACTGTGAAATGCTCGCATATGGACAGGGTCAGCGCACCATTTTTATTTTTGTCAAGGCTACGCAGAGATATCGTCTTCCGCAGGAGACTTAATGCAGTTTGCACGGAATCGACGATTTCGACGAATAAAGCCGAGAATAATGCGGTTAGAACTGGGTTACAGGATTGCCACGGTCGGCCAGGCGAGCGATGGCGAGCCTTGCTCAGAGTGTGAAGGGGGGAGGGGACGGAGGTGAGACGGGAGAGGCGAGTCGAGGCGATGTGCTGAACACTAATTGACGGGGATGGCAGGACAAGATGAGAGGATAAGATATGAGGCATGAGGAGGGAGACAGATCAACAGTGCAAGGAGGATGCGGTGGGGGCGATAGGGGAGGGAGAGGCAGGGTAGGAACAGGGGGAGGAGGAAGAGATAACGTAGTCTCATCGCGGGGTAGCGATATCCGCCAAGATCTATACAGCGCGCATTATGAAGTGACACCTCGGGGCAGTCAGGCCGGATCGAACGGGCAGGTCGCGTGTCACGGCCGCTTGGTATTATTCAAGCAGCCGTTGCATGCTCCTTGCCTCGCCACTGATGGTTGGAGTCCAAGGAAATATAAAATCAGACACTCCACGTAGCTTGACATTACCAAGTTGTGTGCATCACTGGTCTTTGTTTCACCAGTTAAGTGCATGTAATGCGTCCTTGTCTTAGGTTTTCACCCCCAAATACAGTGCCATGCTTGTTTTCAATTGCCAGCTTCCCGACAAAATTAACGATAGTTCCTTCATTGCGACAAAAGGCGACAGACCGACAGTAACACGATAACGATGACATTACGACACATTGACGAATAATTAGATACGATAAAATTCTAATAACTAGGAACAACGATAACCTTGGTTAAAAAGCATCAGAAACAAAATTGACTAAAGGACCGAACGATGATCGAAACAGCACTGTTTCCACCAATTAAAAAAAGCAACAAATTTTACTTTACTTTATCCCACGTGGCACCAACTCCCTCTTTTAAAGAAATGCAAACAAACTAGCTCAATAGTACTTAGAAAGGCATGTCAACCACATGCAGCGAGTCGCACAGAATGTCACCAAAAATATCGCTGATGTTTCTCTAAAAAATTATAATCAAATTACTTGGTCTCAAAATACCGAGGGATTAAAGAGCGCACACGCCAACGGAATTTACTGGGTTAAAATCAACAGGATTAGATAAAGCCTGGGACAGTAATTAAGAAGTGACCGGAACCAGACCATCCTTCAGTTTAATTGATGATTATCGCACTAAGCACTTGATGCAATTACTTAATTAGCCTTAATTCAATTGGTTGCAATACGTTGGTATATGCATGATAGTGGCCGCTGATATCTCGCCCATTCGCAGACGCTGGGTGACGTCATTAGGATTAGGCATTGGTGTGCCTGCAGGACAGGATTGAAAACAAAGCTTTGAAAGTTATTTTGAGGACCAGCCGCAGTGACAATTGTAATAGCGCTTTGATACTCTGAAATAAAATTTATGGTGCAACACTCATGCCATGGCGAATTGTCGGCACTGAGATTCGCTCAAAAACATATTTTGACAAGTAGGCCTATACATGTTCAAATCCGCGACTTATAGTACTCGATAATGTAAGGCCAACGTAAGGTTCACTGTGCATGCACGTTGGACAACATACTTGTATAGCGTGACATCACGAAAGATATTTCTACAATATTTCTTCCCTGACAGTCAAATGTAGGGAGATTCAAAGTGCTTGGCACTCTCAGACAGATCGCACAGTGGACGACGAATCGCACCGAAAAGCCTGCAAGCGGGAAAAGGACTGAGCAAAAAGTTCCTCATTATCTCCATGGAGGCTGATACCTACGCTAGATAGTAGCTAGCGTATGGTGCCCTCCCACGCATTAGCCTTCATATCGAAACACGCTATCAGAACTGGAACAGCTTCGCTGGGGATTTGGAAATAGCGACATGTACATGCAAAAGAAGGGATGAAAAAAGACGAGGAGAGTTCAAAGTGTACTGCACTCAAAGGTCACTTTTTTTTCGAATGTCAAATGATATCTACGGATTACACTCTTCACTGTCAAACCCCCCCTCAAACAAAACAAACCAAAAAAAAAAACCCCTTTACACCTGAACTTTTTCAATCAGAGAAAGCTGAGCGTGAAATTGTTCCTGGATAAGCCATCAAATCATTTTTCCACCTGTCAGATGTCTGACAGAATGCATAACAAATGGCTGTTTTTAACAAACTGGTAAACATCTCAAAACCGAATGTCCAACAGACAAAAAGGTTTTTGAAAGTACACTGTACTTAAAAAACATCTGAGCCGTTTTGGTCACTGTTTCCATTTGAAAATAACAGATATTATATTTGCAAAGAAAACGTTAAATGTGAACAGCATGATTGCCCATTAGGTCAACATTTTTTGCGTTGACAGTAGTTTAAAATCATTTCTGAAGAAGTGAACACTTGTCTCAATCAAACAGAGTTATGCTTATACTAAGTTGCAATACATCCCAAACAACGTGTGCTGCTTTGTGGCCGATGGGTTTCAAGCACACCGGCAAAATGTAGCTGAGTGTTCATTAAAAAAGATGAATTTGCTGTATTCACGAGTCAGCCATCTTGATTCGAAAAGGAAGCGCTAACCGGCAATAGCGGTATGGCGGCAATGACCAGGATACGATGGAAGCAAATGGTAGAATATATTTCTTGCTGTTCCGATTAATAGGTTCCAAATTATGGTAGGCTAATTATCAGATGTTTGGGCCAAATTTGAATAATCAACAGCAAAACGATCCCAGCAATTACCAAGTAACAGAACGTTGTTTTTTTAAATCGTATCTAAACAGAAAATATAATGTATTCATGACGAACGACCTCCTTTCCCCTCACAAAGTCATCTCGTCCCATGAAGACAACCGTTCCGGAAGTTCAGCATCACCTCTAGGCAGCATCTAAACCTGTTAGGCATCTCTCCACCATCACATTTCTCTAACTTTCACGGTTCGCACTGCACCAACAAGAGCCCGTTTAACTCTGTTATTGTAAAAAGGCAGATATACTTTAACGAAGCACCACGTACTTTCAGGAAGTAACACAAATGTACCTCCCTGTACTTTTTTTGGGAAGAAAACAGTATCAAAAATCAATATTCAGGTCACACACCACAAAGGCGTTTTGTTCATGTGGTCTTAACGTGTCCAATAATGCTTGGTCATGCACGGCGTTATTAATATTTCAACAGCACATGTTTAACGGACACTACGCGTGGGGGCACCACACCCCGACATACAACCCCTGCTAATCCGTAACGCACACAGCTAACACTTTAGACAATCCCGATATTTTAATCCCTAGTCACGATAACAGGAAAAAAATAATAGAGAAACTCGCCTCAACATGCAGCAGCTATGGAAGTCACTGGAATCAGCGGAGTCACGATTGTGTTTTTTTCTGTTATCGACGCCAAGTGTTTGATTAATTGTCCAATTGTTTCCATAATAGAGAACAGGTGCTAATTGTGCCGCGCTGTACCGCGTGTTTGACGTTATGATTAATGTTAGTTCAATAATGGTTTCGGTCCTGGGAAGGGCTCTCTTGGCGTACCAAAAGTAATGACCACAATCGGACAAAATGCTCGATATCAGAACGCCAGGATGTACAATGTCATCCCCCGGTTTGGTATTGCGGACAACAAAATCTGGATGCATTATGCAAAAACTGTTACAGTCACCACGCTTGACGATAAATTGTTATCAAAACTTGATCTACCGACGACTACCGGTACAAACAATATCTAGAATTTAAACACTTTTTGTGCCCACTTTCCAAACGTTTAAAACACGACATGTTTACTGAAATGGGTTCAGGAATTTGTTTAAATGCTAAACGCTTTTCCATGGTTCACGTTTAGCTGTTTGAAATCTGCTCAGCACATTCTGAAACACATTTCTAAACCGAACGCGTAGCAATAAACATGTCGCGGTTAAACACGTTTAAAAAGTGGGAACAAAAAAGTGTTTAGAAATTTGTTTATACTCTTAGCACATTTTTACCGTATAAGTTTCACATTGTGCCCAAGTTCTTTCAGCTCAAAAGTCTCCTACAACAAATCATTGATATCGTCAATGCGGTTTCGAAAAAAAACCAACAAAAAACAGCAACAGCAAGAACAAACAAAAACACGGGACTGCCATAGTGGTTTTGACATCTTAATCGTTTTGTCACTGTCAGCTGTTTTCAGGTGTTTTCAAAAGACTATAATTTGCCCCGCTCGAAACTTGATTGGTCGTCGTCTAGAAACGAAAACGTGGAATGTATTCAAGGGGAAACATGACTGCCATGAATACATGAGGTGTGTATTAATACAGAACCTGTCAAAAGAGAAGGGGGAAACCAAACAAGAGGAGAGATGGTGAAAAGACGGTATGCATACAGCCAAAAATGCAATTTGGATCAATGAGTTCAGTTTTAGAAATTGAATAGAAAGCAGTTTGTTATCGTGTTGGTTGAGATGACATGGTGTATATCACCTAGGTGATAACAATCTCTGAAAAGCTTAAGCCTGAATTCAGACAGAAACAAACAAAAATAAACACAAGAAGCAACAAAGCAAAATATAAAAAACAAAAAACAAAACAAGAAAACCAAACCAAACAAAAAGACTGGAGCAAAGTCATGCCAAAGCATATATTTACCCAAGGGCAACATAAAACCTTTACAAAGCAACGATACAACAGCCTTCACTTTCTTCCGGGAGCCTATCTGTCGAGGGAATCGCCAAAAGGCCGCCGCAGAAGCAGGATATAACTCAATCTGGTTTAATTATGCCATAAAGTGATTAATCACCGATTACATTAGTTCCACTTGACCCAGCAAAGCGCCGGGGACAGGTTGCAGAGTTTTCCCCCGTCCAACGCGTTCCGGGCTACTGGCAGCACACACCCTCAGCATTTACGAGGTATTAAAATCGCCGCCTAGGCGCTTGGAACAGTAGGGGAGCAAAAAGGAGCGATCGGGTCTTGGACGACGATGACGCATCCTTGGACAGACCATCGGCGTCCCACGTCATGAGTCGAGGAGTTTCAAGAAGAAGCAAAGCTGTTACAACAAAACTGACTAATCGAAATTGACCAAAATTCAAAGGATAGTAAAAAAACCTAATGTTAACAACATCTGAAAAAAGTCCTCCAAATAAAGTAAGAAAACAAAGAAGTCACATAAAACAGTGCAGAAAAACAGCAAAATGAAAGGTATAATTCTTTATAGAAATTTCATTTATCAAGTTTTATTAGTGTTTTGGATGAATCTCGGTTCTTCGAAAGGCCAAGTAATATATCGAAAAAAATTAACCCTTGCTTCAGCATGCCAAAAAAACAAAACAATCAGTGTAAAGCTCTTTCGCGGGTCTTTTCTGAAAACACCTAAATCTCTCCCTCAATTGAGCAGCTATCCTGCGGCGTTTCCAGCTCCCTGCGCCGACCGAGCGGGTAGGTTCTCCCTCTAACCCCCGGGTGGCCCCGCGTATATGTACTGGGCACAGCTTGCCCGCCGGGATGTTTGCCTTGTCGACTTCTGGAGTACCGGATAATCGAGAAATAACGAGAGAAATTGGTGTGAGATCTCTCAACTAACAAGGGGGATTGAAGATGATGATGTGAGCTGTACCAGCGCTTGCTCGATACGAGAAGATGATTATGGTGTTGACGATGAAGGGTGCATTGGCATCCCCCCTCCCGTGCAATGAAGCCGAACCTGCCACGCCAGCCAAGTCAAGCGAGTGTCCCGGTCTCCCCACAGCCCGTTGTGCCTGCTTAATCCTCGGGCCCGTGAGGGAACGTGGCGGGCAACCGCCGCGCAAATCAAATATCACTCACCCAATGTGATTGATTGGGATTGATTTCGTTTTGTTTGGATTGGCTTTTTCTACGCCGGGGCTCGGCATTCCTCCCTGGGTAATTCACCGACAAGGGACTCAAAGAAAAAAAGAAGGGAGCAAAACCCAGGGATGTCCACTCTATCAGAAGCGTGCGCGGCACTCCAGCAGACCGTAAACACTGCCTCATCAAATACGCAATCTAACAAATTGAATTGTGAAGTCTCTCACGCCCAAGGTGTAGGTTTGCGCTCTCGTGGCGCGCTCGTTTAGTTTTTCCATGTTTTTTTCCCCTCCATGAAAAAACCAAGACGAATCTGACAGTTCTATACCCTCGGAGAGGCTTTGCTCACTGCCTGACATGCACGAGTGAGCATTAGGGAATCTCGTGTTCTAAGTCTGTGTAACCGATCCTCAAGACCCGTAAAAGACGCGAAAGGAGCACAGAAGCAGTTTTTCCTTCTCCCGGCATGGTTTGTGCGGAGTATTCGCAGAAATACAGATTACGTTAGGTTGACATAGTAGGCAAACTATGCAACATCGAAAATAGTATAAAAAAAACAGCCAAAATCCCCATAAATTTCACAAACAAGCTGTTCAACTTTGCTTTAAAAAACAACAATTTGTTGTTAATGTGTTCTGCATGCTCAGCAGCAGTATCATTTTGAACACAACGATTTGAGCCGGCTGAAGCAGGAAATGAAATTTAACTTGTTTATGCGTACAACGAGCAACATTTTGGTATAATTTGTAAGTACATGTACTTACGTGTCATGAGCTTTCACGGCCTGTTTGTTACCAGATCTATTTGAATATCTAAAGTGACCCAAAAGTAAAAAAAAAAATTCCACTTTTTTTTTTATAGCAAATTAGGAATATAACTTGGTATCGCGGAGAGCTGATCAAGTGTCACAGGTGCAATGAATCGGCTGCTTCAAAAGGCCCGTGTCGTGAGATTTGGAAGTTCCGGTGTTCTGATGTTTTCATCTTTCATTACATGAGATCCTAATACGTCATGTCATACTTGCACAAGATTGTACTAAGGGAAAGTGCACGAATGAACTGACTGCTGCATAGGGTTACGGATCACGCTTTACATTATGCATGTATTGGATTTTCATCAAGGTACTAGGTGCTCCTTTCCTGTTTCTCGCTAGAGTCGTGGTTTGTAAGAAACAGAAGGTGAGCACCCGTTCTGTGACATCAGATTGCGACAGTGGACGGGGGGGGTCGGTGGATCAAGACCTCGTAATCAGGAACTTGTCATCTATATACCCGACCCGTCATCCTTTTTACCCTGATCGTACACGCGCACCGGGGGGGAAGACACGGACAGCGGAACGCGGTGTGGGTATCTGCCCGCTCCCTTCTTTCCCGTTTCCCCGGGGCGTTTGTACTTATACACCCCGGCTGGCCGGCCGGCGAGAGCCGAGTCAGCCCCGGCCGGCTGGGCTGCAAAATGAACCGCCAAGATGATTATCACGCGGCGCTCCATCTCCGCGCTCCTCCCCACTTTCCCAGATACTCCAACCCTCTTGATACCTTATCTTGACGGAGGCGACACCCAGATAGCAAAGGGGAGACGGAAATGTATAAAACAAGGCACAGCTATAAAAAAAGATGACATATGTACTATCCTGAAGCGTATAAGACCGAACGCACTTTCCAATTCAAGTGAATGACAGCAAGTCGCGATAGTGTGAAGATAGCAACGAAAGATATCCACATGCTAACAAGGGGGACAAAATACACGACAGGGACTTGACAGGCGACACAAAAATAAAGATTAGGCCTATGCGTGAAAGACGATCCTTTTAAAACCAACATAAATTATACCCGAGCCGATTTCTTCGTTTTAAACTATGCTCTTGCATTCTTTTTATTTCGTATCAGTACAATTCATTCTTTACACGATGAACCTATAACCTCACATCTTTCTTGGTGTTTTTTGGGGGAGGGGGCGGGCAATACCGACACACGGACGTGTCGTCTAGCACAAAAAAAGGGCTAAAAAGGAAAATAAAGATGAACATGTAGAGAGTTTCACCCTTTGGGATAAACTCACTGCGGCAAGATTATACCCCTATACATGAAATATGAGCTCCTTTAATACGGATACTGAAGCGACGCTTCGACAAAAAAAAAAAAAAAATCCGGAGAAGCACCGCTCCTCTTGTACAAGGTACACCTGTACCTCATCGCAGCGTGCCGCGGTGAAGCGGTGCGCACGCGGGACTCGGTCCCCCTGGATCGCCCCCAAATCGAAATTTGATTTGATTCTGGCCGAGTGAGGGGTCTTAAAGCGACACGATTAATCAACAATGCCGAGCAATTTCATCTGCTGTAACACTGCAACAACAATTTTCACGGAGGGTTGACACTCGGCTCGAGTGGAGGGGGGGGGACGAAGCAATGGGAGAGACAGCGACTTGGATCCTATCACGGCAGCGTGATTATGCCAAGTGATGGCGGGGACAATTAGAAAAATTGCCGGTGCAGGATTGCTCTAGCCCCGCCAGGGCATATAATTTCCCCCCGTCCAGGCCGACGTATACCGCGCCAAAACCAATCCCGGGTATATGCACCCAACATGAAGCAGTCTTTTTTTTTTTTTTTTTGGCTCAAGCCTATAGTTCCCCCTATTTCCCAAAGTGTTCCTCGCTCGGGAATTCCAAGAGGACCGCAGATTATAACCCCGGGTACTTATTAATTTCATTGCACGATAAAGCAGCGCGCGTCACGGAGCAGCGGTACTGGGCGTCTTCTCAAACCTTTGACTTATTTTTTTTTCAATACACTTTCCGTGCAGTGCACTCTATACACATAAACGCTTTATAATACATTACAAACCAAACAATTTCCGGTCACTCAAAACAAAGTACAATATCAATTAAAAGAGAACCAAATAAACGATGTACCGGAACATAATCTCAAAATCTACCGACATTTCACGAGTAGCAAAAGGGCAATGCTGACTACTGTAACTTTGAAGGTCTAAAGTTTGCAATTGTTACATTGCTAAGTTCATATGAAAATAGTAATTGGTGGTCAGATTTCAAATTGATTCACGAATCAACAAAATAATTCGTCCACCTCATCAATAAACATTAGCCAGAAAGACAAAAGGGGATGTCGGTCGAGAAAATATACTTTTGCCTAGATGAGCTTGAAATAAAACTTCGTTCACTTAATTTTTTGATATTAAGTAAATTTCATTTCCCAAATTAGTCGGCCTATGTACAGCTCTAAGTTGATGGGTAATTCTGGGAAAAAGTCTTGCACCGAAAGAATATTTCTATGGTGAACGAATAAAACCTATATGTAACCACTTTATATTTACGCTGCACAGTGTGAATTTGCTAACTCCCCTTTACTAGCATACTACATAGGCCTAGCATAATGCAGGGTTAATGTACAGTTGTTCAACACATTGCCATTATCAACCTTGTGACGTTTGGAATGAACATTCCATTCAACAAAAGCAACCGAAGTTTGTTCCAACACAAAAAAAATCGACCTGCATATTACATATATTTACAAATTAACTTAGTATTTGCGGTAAATCTTTGAGTTGCTTAAAACCTATTTCCTTTTTTTCTCCTGCTGCATGTACATGTATATACATAGCAATTTTATACATCCTGTCCAGTTGCGGCTAATCTATAAGGTTGGCCGTCCTCTTTCCATTCATTTCACAGGAAGACGGTTATTCATAACACATCACCATTTCTCAGCTTCCCAATAGTAAATACACACGTTGCACGTGTAAATCTGCATACACGATACTTTATATATACATGTATATATACATACACACAAATATCTTGGCCAAACCGTCAATCACGTGAAGATATCTGATCGATATCATATTTATACATTGCTCATACAGGTTACGTAACGTTATCTTGTTTCGTACTTATTTTTCCTCCTCTTGTGATAGCTATAGCCAGTGTCACGGGTGCATTAATTAGATAAAAGGCACTGAAGTTTGCTTTGGTGTCACAGTGGTGCAACCCCGGCATTCGCTGGGGAAAAAAAGGCAGAACTTTTATAATTCAGGCAAAGGAGTGCGGATCAGGAGAGATACAGTCGCCGATTCCCGGCTCTGTGCAGCACGAAAAAACAGTCCGCAGCGTGGGAGCAAGAACGGCTGGCTAACTATAAGCAGTATCAAATCATGATCCTCGGCCGAGGTGGCAACATTTAGTTTGATAAGGCTCTCTACAGGTCTCCACCGACCACGCACACGACATCAAATCGGTTCATTTATGCCAATAGTAAAAGTACTATAAACCAATTGCAATGCTTCGAACAAAAATGAACTTGAAAAGTAAGAGGCACACCAATCTGCTCTGCTTTCATACTACGCCCAACCCTGACGGCTCTGAACATAGTCTTCGATCACATTGTGGTTGATGTAAACCCACTTTAACCATGACCAATGAACAAACCACCCCTTCAGTCAAAACAAGTTGTCCTAAAATGCGTACCTACTTGCTATACAAATATTAATGCCACTCCCTAACTCTTCCTTTTACATCCAGGGAAAGATGGCTTTTCTCGATCAAGTTCCTTACCCAAAGCAGTCAGCCTAAACAAAGCTGCTGGTTAACGAGCTACAACCCAGAAAATACAACCAACACCCCGCTCACTTCTCTCATTTACATCCATGTCAGTCTCTACACATCCCAGCTCCATAAAGACACACAAAACGTCACAGAATACCCCCAACACACCCAAGTATGATCCACAGATTTGCCCAAAGCATACTTCTAAAAATTCAGTGTCACTGCAACCCTTAACCATCGAATAAAAAATAAATTCTAGCGGTCTCCACAGGCCAAGCCTTGACTTTTACCGTTCTGAACAAAGCACAACTATTTGTACGGTCCCCAATCTATCACAAGTCATGGAAATATATATAGAATTTTGTCATTGTTGTGAGAGGAGGAAGAAGGGGAAAAAACCCTTGTGAATGAGCTCGGACAAGAGATAATATTTCCCTTGCCTTTAATGGCCTGTCTATTCTCAATGGAGAATTCACCCAAATGATACACAGGAAGTACGCGTGCATTATTCAAAAATCAACCACCAAAATCCTGCGTTATGATACTGTTTTTTAACAGATCCACTCAGCAAGATACTGCCCTTACATTTGCATGAATAACAAATCCCAGGCCGAACCCTAAGTGCCTGCGATGTGGGATAGAGAAAAAGGAAAAGAAAGAAACAAACCCAGAAAAAAAACCCCATACTTTTAATGATGCGTTGAGCGAGTGGAGCAGTCGGCCGGGCGGAAACAGTGGGCGCCCAGGCGTGAGACACGAGCGTTGATTGAAAGCCAGAATAACGAAGGAGGAGGCAGCCTGAGCGGCCAACCACGAAAATGCCTAGAAATCACTCCAATGTCAGCATCTCCCCCCCACACCTCTTTATAGCATGGGTTGTTGTCAAGAACATGTCACCTCCTCAGCAACAAAGTCCCAATTGGCTGCTTCTCAATCGATGCCCTCCAAAATGTTGCCAAATTGGTCACTATTACAATGGGAATTTGAAGGAGACAGTAGACTTGCTCAAATTAACCCACTCTGTACCGCACTGTACTTGTTATTCTGTATCTGAGTGCGGCTTTAACTAAACGATCCTATATGGTTGCTTTGGGGTTGGTGAAACATTAAACATGCACCTAGTCAACCCCCGGGAAACTTAACCAGGGAACTTCAAAATTCACTCAACTTCAAGATTCCATAATTAATGAATGCTAAAGATCCTCAAATCTTATAAGCATTGTCTGCATTGCCCGCAAGAAGGGACCTGGCACCCTGACTTCTCACACTGCAGTTCTGTGTTGCTACTGTATGGAGCACTTCTCCTCCTTTCGTTTGCGTCTTCTCTGCAGCATGTTGTCCAAGTATTCTGCCTCCTCCTCAGCCCTGGGAATAAGGAAGAGCAGAATGGTTGGAAAAACATATTTACCTTTTGATCTCCTCTTTTTTTTTTTAAAAGAATGGCAGCCTGATGATGCTGCCACGGGGGCTTAGAATCATGTCTGATAACAGCAATTAAGGAGAAACAAATGGATTTCTGCTCCGCTCTCCGTAATCAAAGCAGGTCCCCCGGACTTTATTCTGACGCTTTAATGGGTTCGGCATTTTCTGGAACATCTGATCCGGGAGCCCTCTATCAACTATTTATTGTAATTTGACTGTAAACCGGCAACGGTGCACCAAGCTGAGGAGCTTGGCTCCCTTCCATAATGTGCGCTGACACAAGGAGGTCGGTAGCCTGCGTCCAGCATGCGCACGCACTAAGTCCGTAATAACATGCCTCCCTGGTGTACTATTTCACCGATACACCGGTACCCATCAAAGGCCAAATAATAAGAATCAGAGCTGTGCTCGTGCTCCACCATTAACAATTCATATGCCTCCCCTAATCCTCCTCATTAAACTTTTACAAATGCCTTCGTCTGGCCGGGGCCCATGTCTGTTTTTTTTTTTTTCCAGGGCCCTCTCTCTTTTCATTAGCGTTGTTGTCTTCAAATTGGACGGAAGACTTAAGGACTGCTGGACAAGCAACGGTGGAGGCCAGGAAGGTATTCTGTAAATATGCTTCCCCTTCGACAGACATTTTGCCATTTGTGGCATGCAATCACATTCTACCCATCCTTTTGATTTCCAAATGATTGATGCCCTGGCTGTCTGGAAAAGAAGGGAAAAAATCCCCAAATTGCAGTGCAATCTACGACTACAGTAGGTCACTAAGGGGCCGTTGGGACTCCTATCAAATATGTAATGGGAGATTTTCAAATGGCGCATCACTCACAAGATTTGTCAAAGTGTGTGAGAGAGAAACAGAAACTGATTTATTACCAGAATGCATTATTGAAAAAAATATGAAAAGCCCTGTATTCCCCACAACTTAGAAAAAAAAAAAAAAAAACTTGTTTCATAAGAATCCCACACAAAAAGATCGCTATCAACCCCACCATGAAATAGACAAGAGAAAGTCGGCTAACTTCACTGGGGTTGAATGGGCCAGGATAACAGCCCAGGGGCAAGCTAAATTGTTGCAGAAGAAAAGCGAGCGAGTTCAGCGGAGGGGTTTACAGGAGGTTGCTTCCAACTGGCAAGCTAGGGTATTCACCTCTGAGGGGAGCTACAGGGGAAAAATCACCGGACAAAAACCATTCACGACAGCAGAAACTCTGCAGTCTGTTTTTGGCAGTTACAAAATATACGCCACTGGTCCGGGATCATCAAACCACATGGCCGAGAGAAGAACAGGTATGCACTTTATCTGTTCTCTGGACAGACCTTGTGAGCCTGATCAGAAGTTCAATCCTTGCTGTAATCAACACATTTGCACAATGAAGAAGGGACAGAAATGCAGTGAAGCAAAGCGGCATGTGAAACAGTCTAGGCATGACTAAAACTGAAACTTACTCATGCTTTCTGATCCTGATTGGTATAAATACCGAGTTTTGATTCCAGTTCAATGCTGCCAACTCTGAACAACTTTGAACAGCACTTATTGAAGTATACTTGTAAAATTCTGAGGTAAACAACACCAGGACTTACACAGTAGAGTGTCCACAGTAATCCGTGATTATTATAATAATATACAGCATGCTATCTCTTATTGATACTTAAATTATGAAGTATAATAAATTCAATTCCAAATTCTTTTTTTGGTTAACTGCTGGAATGAGTCTACTCAATTACTCACTCTCTCTCCTGAGCGTCCAGTTGCTGGACCAGTTCGTCTCGCTTGTTGACCAGGATGACCAGATCTTCCAGGAGTAGCTGCTCCCGTTTTCTCTCCTCTTCCGTCTTCTGCCAATCTGCCAAGAGATGACAATACCACCATGAGATTCTTCCAGCCCCCAAAATACTTTACAAAATTGTTCCAAATAATCAGCATACAAGACAAACAATTTTAGGAATGTCCATTCTCTGAACACTACTCCTCTCAGACATCACGCAAGATTTATTTAGTGCAGTTTGCAAACTTCTCTGCCTGTTTCTTAGGAACTGCGTCGCTTCCTTTCACGCCCTCCAACCTTCCAGGGAGCTCATTCTCCCCTCCTTACCTTCAATCTCCATCATCTTCCTCAGCTCCCGATTCAGCATCTCAAATTTCCTCTCCAAGTCATGTTCCTTCTCCCTAGGTGGTTGGGGGAGAGACCGCATCAAGATAAAACAAAGATGCAAATTTGATTAGATGCGCCTAGGCATTTAAGAGGGTCTCTAGTACATCACGACTTGGAGAGAAAAACCCCACGAAATAATAATTTGAGGGACTCCCTTATGCAATTATGTCAATTTTGACGGAGATTTCTCCACGGGCCACTTGGACTCTGTTCTTGGGGAGACATGGCCAGTTACATTAAAGCTGAGGGTGAAGGAGCAAAAGAATCCAGGAAGTACAAAATTAACTTGATGAGATTTGCTGTGATCATTTTCTGGGTTTCAGCTGGGCTTTAACTACCAATGGATTGATCAAGTTCTATTTCATTGTAAGAAGTACATTGAAAACACTAAGAGGGTTAGGTTTTCAATGTCTGTTCATGTTTGTTAAGAGAACAAAAACACTAACATGAACATTCACACACCAACACACCACACCAAAAAGTCAGCAGAGAGGGCAGGGTTTGATGGACTGATTTGCCAACGACTGCAGACTTTCATGGGGGATATCTCGTCAGCGCCATATGGGCTTCGTAGCCTACACACTCAGCAGTTCCAGCTGAGACAGGGCCCCGGTGGACTCAGGGGCCAATACCGCACAGCCCCGCTACAAGCCAAAGGGGGGGAGGGGGGATGGAACGCTCAATGGGCTCCCATGCTGAGCTTACTGTGCCCAACGACCTGCCAAGTACTACCACCGCTTTGCATTCACTCGCCAGACAATTGAGGCAACACCGCTAATCCATCTCAATTGAACCGCGCACAAAAAGTCACTAACAATGTCGGAGACATTTCATTTTCAGAAGGCAGCGGCTTGCTATCGCTACAAGACTTCAAAGTCCCTTTTTTCC
Source organism: Acanthaster planci (assembly GCF_001949145.1). The sequence goes on from NW_019091368.1 coordinate 1,080,124, forward strand.
CCTTTCCTTCGTGGTGGTGTGAGTGTGTTGACAAATGCCCTGAAGCGAAATGGGCCCCTATTCATGAGGCTTGAAAATTGAATATTACCACATTTACTGTTATCAAATTGGGATATGAGTATTTATGGGGCCCGACTGAAAGTCAAGGACAATAAGACGGAAATTGCAAAATAATCAGACGAAGTGCTTTTGTAAAACCACTTCAATCAAGTTTAATGAAGGCAGCAAGACATCTTGCAGTCTGCTCTAGAAAGAACGTTTTGAATACAATTTTGTTTTACTGAATATGTTTCACAATGAACTTTCCACATAATCACTGAGGCGTCCTTGTGGTCTTCGTTAGACTAAAATTGCCTTTACAAAAAAAACACGAAAAGTCAGTTTCCTTTTTTTTTTTTTACCAACACACATGCGCTAGCTGTCTTCCTAACATACTTTTTAGTTGTTCAATGTTGAATTGGCATCTAATCTAAAATGTAAGCAACTTAGCGGGAATGACCACCGAAACCCCAACGAAAGTATTCTACCTACTATTAATACTTGGAAAAATTCAAATTATTGGAAAAATAATACAGGCGTGCTGTAGGTAGTTTCAGTTCTCTGGGTTAAAGCTTGCAAAAAAAATAGCAAAATTGTGCAATCATGTACAAAAGAGGGAAAAGGCAGGTTCTTCTCCGAAATGATTTGAAAGGGAGTGTTTACTCACTAACAGAGTAGATGCTACTTTTGTTAGTGTTAGGAGGACACGACATAATATCATGAATCTACTGAGCAAAGTATGCTACACACAAAGGAGTTTGCCTAGCAAGGTGACAAGTTACTGGCCCAAATACCAAGTGATTTGTATTGCTAGCCACTGGACCCATGCTAATTTCTGCTCAGCACGTAAATTCGCTAAGCAATCTTTTCTACACAGCAGCGCAAGGGGTGCTTTGGCGTGGATCATATGTAGATGGCAACTTACATGGCATTGAGCTGTTCTTCCCGACGGATGAGCGCGTTCTTCTTGTTCACCAACTCAAACCACTCGTTCATCAGCTGGGCCTCGTCATCCGTACCTGGGGGATCAACATTTGGCGCTATCAGGATTCTGCCCCGATTAGCTCAAGTTGCCTGCCGTGCCTGTTCCATGGATACAGCCATTTTGATGAAGTCTAACATCCTTCTTCCAGTAGAATTCCTCTACACCACCTGGCACAGTTGAACTGTGAACTGGTCCCTTTGTTCCCAGTCTCCAAAGGTCTTAGTTTTAAAATGCATTTAAGCAATGTTCTTTGAATCTAAACCATACAACATGGATGCATGTGTATCCACTCAGACACGCATGCATCTTACGTTCATGTATTCCTTGCGTATATATATAATTCTCCCTGGAAAGCAAAAATCAGTACGTGCTTTGAATCAGCTTAACTTTGCCACTTCCTTGTCGCAATTCCACTTTATTTTGGGGGCACTTAGTGGTTTATAGAATGGGAGAAATCTGTAGCCAAAGTCAAGATAACATTCATGGAAGCATGTTATGGTTTGAACGATGGAATCTCTTCCACTGTATTCGGTGTGCATTACGTGAACTCATGCTACTTATTGATGACCAAACATTTGTGGTTGTTAATGTGTGCACAAATGCACTGATGGCAACAATCAGATCGAACAATCACCAATCCAAGGTGCTTTCCGGATCGGTGGAGGCAAGTTTCCATGTTATCTTACCATCCTCCATGGCTTTCCGAAGTGATTTCTCCACAGTGGAGGCTCGCTCATCGATCTGCTTCTGTTCTCTTTCCAGGACGGCGTACTCCCCAAGAATGTAGTCGTTGGTGTCCATTAACTCCTGAGACAAATACAAAGGAAAGTGAAGTGTTGATTAAAGTGGTAGACGGTGAATACATGTACGCAGGAGGTTTGCACTGACTTGATAAGTATTGTAACAACAGGCTTACAACTCACAATCACCACTGACTGGAACTCTTAATTCTACTGGGTAACAAAAAATTAAAAAACTCAACAGATTCTACCAGAAATCCAATCACCTAGTTGCTGTTCCCAAAACCCACCTCTTCTTCTTCTGTTGCTTTGGTGATCTCTTCTGTGGGCGTGGCCTCCTCTGCCGTCCGTTCTGACACCTCCTCTTCCTTCACGTTATCATCCTTCGCCTCTTTGTCGTCTGCCACTTCATCAGGCTTAGACTCCGATTCTGGAGTTGACGGCATTTCCTCATCTGATCATGGCCCAAAAGGTTGAGGATTATCAAAAACATGGTATACAGGAAAAAAAGATGACTGATATGTGAGACTAACTCAAGTAAAATGAATCAAGATACCAGAATTTTCTGAGCAAATATTTACATGAAACTATTCTCCTTTGGCATTCTACAGAAGAGAATAGACCTACTGAGGGAATCTGATATTTAACATATTATAAAGTTTCACAGCGTTATTCTGCAGTACTCATTAAAATTGGGTTGAGATCTGAAAATTGCTGAAAATCTAACCTTTTGTTTTGTTTGGGGGAGGTGGTTGCACCAAGTCAGAGAATGACTGAAGAGAGGTTTTCTTCGCCACGCTGCCCCGTGATAATCTCTTTATTGGCTGGTTGTCTGCTGAGTTGGTAACCGGCGATGCCGGTGCATCTCGTTTTGTGGGTGCCTCAATCTTGTCCCCTGTTCAGTGCAAAACAGCTGATTTATCTGATGTGCCATTTTATGTGTCTCCATGAAGGATGAACCTCTCTGGTGTTAAGACTACACGTTAGTCTTTGGGTGTTCCACAATATAGTGTGCCACCAAATGTTTGCTACTTTCGGTCATTTTCTCCCAAATGCTGCCCAACAGTCAATCATGAATGTCACTGGATATATAATGAAAGTGCACACAAAACAAAATGCACTTGGAACATTACAAATCTTAAAAACCATCCCAAATTCCACCAAATGCATCTAGCTTAGTGCCTGATGAACGCTATTTGGCAATGCCTACTAATACATTGCAGCTTTTTTCCCTGTTGAGCACCAATTGTAAAGCAGGATTTGCACTTCCAATGGCAGCTTTCTGTATTGTGTGCCACCCAAACTAGTGGTTTGTGAGGGGCGCATGGGACTGCGTGCTTCTACATGTGCCAAGATTTGTGTCTCAAGGCTGCAGTGAGAGTAGTGCTAAAACGTGATGGGAGTACTCGGTTAATGACGGCATAATTCCCCTATTCAACATAAAAACATGCATGTGAGTTTTCCCTGACATAGCACAGTTTGCAATCATGTCCATGGTTCGGGACCGTTTCAGCATTTCGACATGGTTCAGATCAGATGCAGTGAATCCACAGATACTGTCACCCACTGCTACCCTACCCTCACATGCCAGAACAAATCCGCATGGCTTGATGACACTACTTGTGTGATATTTCTGATCAATTACATCAAAAACATCTTCAATGCATCTGAAGGAAAAGAAAGAATTGGTGAGTACAGTGATGTCAGAATTACACGTGAATGTAACTTAGAAATGGTTCAAGGTGATTTGTTCCAGATACAATTTACAGAAAGGGTGGCAAAAGAAACTTCCCCTGCTAATCAAACCCAAATACACCAAATTTTCCAAAATCTCTCCATCTTTGCTGAATTCTTATTATTTAAGGGTTGTGCAGCTCCAATACATTTACTCTGCATTTAGCATGATGACAATGACACTGGTTTACTGCACCGTTTGGTTTCAAGAGATTCTGGTGGTTTCATAGAGAAAACTTTAAAAGGTAATGGCTATTTAAAAAAAAAAGAAGAAAATAAACATGCTATTAAATCTAAAGGTTGAGGCACACAGATTTGTTTAACAGTTTTAAATTCAAATCTGTTATTTTCGGTGGTACTTTCAATTAACAGAATCTACCAGAGACTGATTCCTGAATGCAGAAGAAGTGCCAGTGCAAGTCCATCACAAATAGTCTAAATTCAAGTCACAAGCGGCATAAAATGAAATGTGGCAAAGACAATCCTCAACCAATGTTATCCTTGCCTGTGACCCTTATATGACCTGACTGTAGTACACAGTGTTCTCCAACCTTCAGAAGTGGCCTGGTGGCCCACACAATTTTATTCGTCTCCTGCCAAAGTAGCCAGCAAGCTTTAAAATCTGGTCGCCAAGTTTAAAATTTGAGGTGCTACATTTAAGGATGAGAGACGTGGTATAGGGTTGTCCAACACTGCTTCAAATATTTTTTAAGCCAACAGATCTGCATTTAGATGTAGATAACCTGAACTGCAAATGGGGGTTTCCATAGTAGGGTTCCCTCCCTGCACTTCGAGGTTTTAAGCTGTCCCTACCAAGTCTGAAATTAAGACCTTGGAGAACAAACGGTGACTGACCAGTCATCTGACTTGTGGTGGGAATGGGAAAGACTCCTGACTCAACTAAGGCTCGGTTGTTATATTCGGTGAGGTTAGTGTTCCGACAGACAGGCTACTTTGTTAATACACAGAAGAAACGTCATGAGTGTGATGACACCCCCGATAATGTGGTGGGCCCCATTACATACACCAGCTAAACAGGAATGCTGTACACAAATTCATGTGCTTAGCAATGGGGGCTGGTATTTTTCATAGCTCAATATTTGAATGCAAAATTCACGAAGGAGAAGCGGGAGTTTTCTTTTCTGAGAAAAATGGCACCGGTGTAGCTTGTTTCAAGCAGATTTAAGATATGCCCAACAGACCAATACAGAGTCCATCCTAGAATTTGGAAATAGCGTTTTAACAAAAAAAGGTATGTCAAGATAGTAGTCTTTGTAATAATGATGCATTGATGCAAAATTTGTGGAAACAAAATAAGATGAAACCTTCATGACAATATTTCAACTTGAAATTGAATGACTGGATGTCTGAAGAGGAAGATGGCTGTATCAGATGAAATTCTAAGTGGTCTCTTGACGACCACAACTTGTGGCATTGGAGAAGTTTTTTTTCCCTAAATCTTTGCGAAATCGTGGCTAAAAATAGTGAGAAGCTATTACATGTATAGTGATTACAATGTACAATTGTGGGCATCATTGCAACTGATTTTGTATAAAGTTTGTTCCTCGACATCTGTCAGCTGGTACGAACGAACAATCGTCTATACGATCAAATTGACATTTCAGATTGCTTACAATTTGTGTACACCTGCAAGCATGGTGCCCACTCAGTGATAGCTCCTGATTTTAAGTCACTGCTTCATTGACATCATCGACTTCATGAAATTGGCGAGAAATCGAGAGAGAAATACCAACAATTTGGTCTCTCATTTTGATTCACTGGACTGGACTTGACAAACTGGACTTGTACATGTAAGTAAAAGTGACATCAGTTAAATGAATACATGCTTTTCCACAAGACAAAACCCTGTGATTAAATCATGTTTGTTAGTGTTGCGTAACTGCTGCCATTAGTCTGACACACAAGGCTTCTGTCTGCAAGTCAACTTTATTCTTAGGAGTAGGGATCATACGTAATAATGAATAATGAAGACGGTTGATATTGGAAGCATACAATATACAACATTTCACACACAGAGTTTCATGTATTCCACTTGCTGCACAGAGACTTTTCATGAAGTGAATTTTTTGGGGAGGGGGATTTGAAAAATCCAAGTGTTTTTTTTTTTCACACATACATGTACTGCATGTCAGCCAAGTCAAACCGGAAAAAATCTTACACTAAATCTTCAGCCTGCAGATACAAAATATTCCCTCCCAGGGAATGCCCACTCATAGCACTGGAACTGATTAGCAAATTTGTGGTAGGGTCCTATGAAATGAGTCTTAAAGCCATTTCTTCCCGGGTAAGTTTGTTCTAGTTTACATTAGAAAGAGAAAACTGACCAGAACGCGCATCTCGGTCGAGGGTTTTAAAGGTACGGAAGTCAAAAGTTCCAGTGACTTGTGACTCAGTTTGCGAGGTACAAGCAGGTGAAGCAAAATAGCATGTGTGTACAGATGCAATGCCAAGGGGTCATTGGTGAGAAAGGGATGGAAAGAGGAGGAGGGGCGGAGCTATGGAAAGGGGTGTGACTTTGCTAGTAACGTAACCTTGTGAAAGACACAATTTTACTTCAAGCTTAGCTGTGTCAGTCTTTACACACAAGCAGTGTTGGTGGTAGTCCAGGTGCTTATGCATGGTATTCGTGTTAAGCACGCAATATTTAGTAGCATGAGCTCAATGAACAGATTACTTGAGGATAACAAAATCCATCCGACAAATCAAACGCAAGAATATTAATCAGCATAAATTTAGAAAAAAAACATTCCACAGAGTTTTATGCAGTTCCTTGAGCTCATGTTATTTTCACAAGGGCTGTAAACAGCTGTAAGGTTGAAGTGGCAAAGCGTTATGTTACTTCTACACGTATAGCTACAAGGGAAACCTTTCACAGTGAGCGAGGCAAATATTACTAACCACAAAATACACATACACATGCACACTGCACATGGCCCTTACCAAACTGATAAAACTTGAATCTGGATCCTGCTGCACCAAAAGGGTAAGGAAAAAAACAATTATACCACAAAGAAATAAAGAAATCATAGGAACAGATCAAAAGAGGTCAGGGCAATGTAGAAAAAGAGGGAGTAATGCTTGACTAAAATAAAGAATGAAATGATGGCATTTGAGGATGGAGAAAGCAGGGAAAGTAATCATAAATGGAATATGATAACAGAGAAAGGTCTTAATGAGGATTTCAATGTAGCAAAGTTACTTGAATCATTTAATCCACCAAGAGTTGAAGGGCTCCCCCCAAGTGGCAAAAGAAAGACAGATGGTATTACGTTTTCCAAGCGGGTTCTTGCACGTGTTCTGAGCGTATGCAAAGACCATACATTAAGGAATAAATTCAGTACGCGTACTCGGCATGCTCCACTTCAAACGTGCCACTGATCTCCATTATAAACGCGCACCTATGTGGTGAGTATAAAAAAAAAACGCCCTCTTTTGTTCCGCTCGGATTAGATGGGCATTCCAATAATAACAGAATACTTGTCCATTTATTGAGATGGCCTGAAATCAATGTAAATTCTGCACAATAATGGAAATCATTTTATAGGTACTGGATCATAAGTGAAAACAGGTTAAAACAGGTTAAAACATTTGGGCACCCGCCCAACCATGCCTACTTCATAACTTAACATTCAAAATTCATGAAAGGCAATAGTTAACAGCACTTTATCCTGTTACTCCTGATCTTCTGTGCTTTAAATTGACTCTCCTGAAGAATTACATAACCTTCAGGTTAAAAAAAACCTTATACTACACATGGAAGTGCTTTGAGTTTCTTAAGATGTCAATTTATGGTCGCTCTTTCAGGTGCATTCCAGGGGAATGGCCAAACTTTGGAACATGAAAGCCCTGAATGCACCCTACGATATGTGCCATCCTGACTACATCTGTTGGTTGAAAAGAGAATTGTCTCGATACTGTTGATAAGCGAGACAATCTGCTTTGTGCGCTGTTGCGTCCAATGGTGTTCCCACTGTTTTCTTGACGACCCGAGGCTTTTGGAAATAACCTCTTGGACAATGGCCGAGGGTTTGCCTTCTTGTGCCCTCCCGGTGCATCAAATGACCTGTTCTCACCACCTGACTTCAACTCGATACTCAAGGGTGCTTGGGGAAGTAAGCCTGGCCAAACCCTAGCTATGAAAGGAAAGACTGCACAGCCCCGGTGGACTCGAGCCATTAAGGCCCCAGTTTTTTGTTATTCTTGAAACGCCGGGTGAAAAAGGTCCTAACAGGGTTCTGACTAAATCCTATGGGCGGATAATGAAGTGCTGATAATGGGGAACATGGAGAAGCACTAATGACAAGGGGGGGATGGTGAAAGGTGAACGTATGAAGAGGTATGCTGCTGAGGTATTTAGGAGCAAGGGGTTGGTCGGGTGTCAGGGAAGCCATATCAGCTACTGTTTACAGGCACTGAGGCGATAAGCAACAACATCATCAATGGCAAATCCGCTCAATCTCGTGAAAATGGGACAGATGTAGTTCTCGGTACAAAACACCACCGACCCCTGGCAGCACATCCATCTCACGCCAGAGGCGGGCTCTGAGCAGGGAATGCATCATCAGCAAAGAGGCAAGTTGCAATGTGGAGTCGAACGGGGACAACTCCACTGCAGGTTGCCCCCTCCCCCTAATGATCATCTGACCATAACAGTCTTTGACAACAATTCTGTACGGCATTTATCTCAATAGCTGAGCAGCCATCTCTTGGGGAATGAGAAACCATCGATTTGCTTACAAACTTCAGTGTAACTCGAAGTCTGATCGTTTTGCAAGTGATCAATGCCGCGGGGGGGAGGGGGCCCACGATGAGGGAGAGGCAGAGGACTTGGAGATGGAGTGCCTTAATCAAGACTGATGGGTTAGGCTCAATGGGCATCACCATTCTCGTTTGTGCAAGGCGCTCATTATCCTCGAGATGAAAAGCCCAATGCATTGCAACTCTGACGCCCTTCTGCCATTCAGCTCCCTTTGCCTGCCTTTACATGGTCTCTTCAAGCTCCAGCCTTACAACTGAACCAGAGTGAACCCCCCGGGTCATTGTTTCGCTGACTATGTGGCAAAGGGAAGGGGGGCCAAAACAACGACCTCTCAACCATTTGCGTCAGCAATTTGTGATTGATGTCTAAGAGACCACAAGTTATCTTGGGTGCCTGGGTATTACAAGAAACAGCAGGGCAAGCTCTTTTGAGAGTGAAAAAGAAAAGAAGAAAGAGAAGAAGCTCTAGAAGGAAGCCTTTATTCCCCATCCTGCAACTTGTGCACATCCCCCCTCAGAAGAGCACACAATTTAAGAGATTAAGGGCTTATGTAATCTGCTTCAGACGGGTGCTTGTACTTCATGTGTAGGCATGCCAACGGCCCCCATTCAAGCACCCTTCAGGAGCCTCTCCTTCTGTGGCCGGCCACAATGGTTGCGGTTGACTGCCTTACAGCCCTTCTTCTCCACAGGGGCTAAACTCCTGAAGATTATCTCCCTGGAGCTCGCAAAAATGTAGACCCTGGCACTTTTATCTGGGCTCCTTTTGTGAACATTCCTCCAGCACGCACCAGGAGGACCCCCCCTCCATAAGAAGCTTGACAGGATTGAGAGAATCAGAACTCTGTTCTCCCGGGCAGCTAGGATCCTCTATATACACAGAGTGAGTGTGCCGGGCTTTCCAGCACCATGACGAATCCACAACAAGGGCAAGAAATAATACGCACGCCATGTACTAGGAGAGATTTTCTTCTTTTCTTTTTTTTTTGGGGGGGGGAAGCACGTACTTTGAAAGGTGACAAATGTAAACCTAAGGTTAAACACTGAATTGAAAGACTAAATCTGATTATCGGAGGATTCCCTCACACTGGTTTTATGGGGATTATAGGTGCACAGTTACATGGCCTGTGGTCACACATCTCCTGGTCCAATGTATACAATGTAGGATTAGACTTTTCCCACGCTAGTTATCGATTACTGGAGACTAGCTATTCTTTCCAGTGTATGAAAATGCGAGCGAAGATTATACAGAAGACAGGATAAATCACAAGCTACATTAAGCCTTGCTTCCAATGTTTTAATCAGTTTTTTCCTTCCTCGGGATCATATGCCTGGGTGCCTATGGAGGGATTGCATGGCCGCCATCTTGCAGAACAGCTTTCCTGAAAAATTCTACTCTCGTGGCACAATTTCATGTAATAACTGCTAAAATGTACACTTTTATGGTGATTTCCTCTGCTGTGTCACTAGTTTAAGCCATGCACAGTGCTTACTGTTCACCCTCTTGCCACTCCACAAACAATGGATGTGTCATGTTTTACTTCAATGATACATGTAGCAGTGGTTGACGCTGGTTACCGCTGTACAAGTGTACATTCTCATGGAGAGATTGGGAACCAGTGTGTTGCTCCACTCAGTTCCACAGCTGGGAATGGCCGACGTGTTGTCCTGAATCCCAAAAATGCAATGCAAGAGAGGTCAGGTCGGGGGGGAGAGGGAGAGGCGGCGGGGTTGAGAGGAGGCAGATCAAGGACAAAAACTACCCCCCCCTCCCATTTCCAGTCAATTTGTCACAACCATGGCACCCAGTGATGGGACGCTCAAGGACAAGACAAACAAGAGGGACAGAGAGGAAAAAGAGCGCCGTGTGATGAACATGCAGAGTTTTCTGACAGGTGCAAGAAGTAGGCAGTGGGGCACCCAGGATTTGTTGGGGTGCAGGGACCAAAATTTAGCCTCCAAATAACTCAAAATGCTCCCTTCCTCCACATCGTTGTGCTACAGGGGGACTGGGATGTACATGTATGGCTATATCTACATATGGCTAGTATTTCAAAGTGTATGTTATATCTCGGTTTTCACATCCTCAATTTTCAGATTTACAAAAATTATTTAAACTTTGGGGGGCCTCAAGCTTCCTTAATGCTCCCCATGCTACTGGAAGTTGGGTGAGAAGGAATCTCCTCCTGGAAGGAGGCAGGGTCACGATGTATTCCTTAAAAAGAGTAAGACACGATTGAGGGCTAGTGAAGGTCCATTTGATGTCATCAATGAGGTTCACTTTCTACAATCACATTCTGCAACAGAACAAAATCAAGATATAGAAATTTGTGCGCCAAAAACTAGCCCCCATTTGTATTGTCTTACAGTTACAGGTAATCCATTATGTCTGAGGAATCTGAAGTGTTCATCCAAATTCTTGAAGTGGTCTTCGTAACTTGATCTGAATTTCTTGCGCTGAGTGAAATAAATTGGCTGTCCAATTGAAGAAAGCTTCGCACTGTACCCTCACTGCCCAGAACATTGAACAATTAAACCTTAGAAATCGCATGTCAAAGAAAACAATACGCTCTCCTTGCACGGCTTTGTACAGATCAGCGTAGGATCTAGGGCAGTCCGAATTCTATACTGTTTAACATCCAGGGTTCCATGAAACTACATGTACATGTACACCTGCCCAGCACCTGGGCACCCTCCCAGATGAACCGGCACTGCTGACTTTTGTTGTACCAGTATGGTAACCACCATACAACTCGTCTGCCATACTGGAAGGACAAGAGGAGAGTCCAGAGAAAAGGAGAGTGCCATAAAAAGCTCTCATAAAGAAAGGAACAAGATAGAGAAAGAAGGGGGAAAAAGGAAAGAAAGAAAAGGAAGAAAAATTCAAAGAACCCCGGCTTACTGATGCATGCTATGGATTGAAAAGGATTATTGATTTTTCCCCCTTGGCTTTCTATGTGTCTTGAAAGAAGGCTACTGTATCTGGAACTTTATTCACTGGTCTTAAAGGCTCATTCGGAGTCTCATTCTTCTGGAAAGTTGGCATTTGTTTTGAGCCATTGCCACTGGGTTTCTAGAGTTTGTTTGAGGAAGTATTCAGAGCACAACCCCTTAAAAAAAGAGGAAGGGGAAAAAAAGTGCTCCGGTCTTTTCTTTGCTCCTTCAGATAAAAATCAAAACGGAGAAATCAATATTGGTGGTGAGGTAATCCAATAGTGGGATTTGGCGCTCCATGATTGAGTGAACTGAACCCGAAGTAAAAAGATTGCGGAAAAATTGTGACAGTCTGTGCGCGGCAAAGGCAAGAAATGCACAGGATGAGATATAAAATAGGTTCTCCGTCTCAACTACGGTTCTGTACATGTAAAGGAATGATGGTCATTTCTCACATAATAAGAGTCGCTTTAAATTCACTAAAGGCCAGAAAGATTACCCGCTTGAGATACTTTTGAACCTTTTATCTTAAGAGTAAAAAACCCAAAGGGCTTTTTTTTATGTTGTTTAAGAATGGATTATGTTACTTTAAGTCCTCACTCGTGAACATTTATATGTTGACTTGACATTGTACATGTAGTATGGTTCAAGTCAGGATACATATATGTAAATCTAACAATACGGAAGAGGCAAAACCTCAAAAATATGAGAGAAATGTGGCTGCATTTATGAAAGTACTGATTTAAAATGAATAAAAGAGGCAACCTAAGAGCACACACAAAATATTTAGAGAGGTGTCCAATGGATTACACATGCTTCCTACTTGTGAGCCTCAAAATAACCTGTCAAATATTGACGGGATTATTTAAGATATCTTTGGGAAGAACCTTGAAAACACTTTGGAGGAAGATAGGTATCGCTGCTTCAAAAACTGCACACCCAAACCTTCAAAGAAAAACTTCCAGTAACCTTTACTGCAGCTAAATGGCATATATGTATATCTTAACACAAGCTTGGGAACAAGATAGTGGCAGAAGTAACGGATGTGAATGCAAAACTGCCGTAGAAAAATGGTTGAAACCAAACCACGGTGCCAATGGCTAACAATCTGCAATAAAACACAGTAACACTGAGAACAATCACATGGACTCTGACTAGTTTGACTAGCCAGAACATGTGTCTGCGCTTTTTTATTCGGCCACCAATCAGAACATTTACGGTAGATCTGAACATTGCGTAAGCATAGGAGAGATCATCACAAATACAAAATTTGACATAGGAACAGCATACGACAGTTTAAAGCTTGGGTTATTCCACAATAACATCCCTACCCTATACTGGTCTTCTTGTATCAAGATTAAGTGTGTCCAACAAATATCTAAGTGAAGGTACCCAACTTGTAGCACATTTCTATGAATGAAACAAACGTCAGCATCTGCATATGATGGTGACAGAGTGTCCGTGCCTTGACCTGACTAACATTGCTTTTCCCCCCTTGCCATTCAGGGCTTGGTATGCACACAGAGTGCATTTACTGGTGGACCACAGTGCTTCAGATGACATGATCAATGACCCCTGACCTGTGCGGCAACTCCTTCCTGGAAAGTTCTTACATGTAAGTGTGACCCGTCATTCTGAACGTTTGACAATTCCTCTCTCCCACTGTTAATTTTCATACTTTGAAGTGATTCAAAGTAAGTTTTGGCAGACGCTTGTAATTGTTCCAGGTGATGAAAGTTGGGTCATTCGTGAGTACATGTATGTTGGTTAGAAATTCCAGATAACAACTTATACATGCAATTCTTTGGCTTGTTTTTGGAACGCTAGGTCGCTATCACCTCAATTTAAAGCTGCGCTGATGAGAATCCTTTCTACAAGGCCATTTTTTTTTCTTTTTCATGAAAATGAAACCAACGAAACCACCATGTAAAGCTTACCTTCCTGCTGGTCTTTGGCTGCTTGGGACATCTCTTCAATGCCTTCAATCTCCGGCTTGTTGATGCCTTGTCTGGCCTCTGCGATGAGCCGCCTCGCTCGCAGTCTCAACTCCTTCTGTCTCTCGTTCTCTTCCTGAATCAATGAGAGCAGTCAGTGTCATGCGTAATTCCTGACCTAATTGAGTCAACTTGGAGTCAACCCCCCCTCAAAAATAAAAAGAACAGCACACCAGGGATCTAGTAAACTACAAAATGCCAAACTTAAGGTGTATGTAAAATCATATTGAGATTGGAGGATTAAGGACTCTTCAGGCCATAAAAAGTCATATCGAGCAACAAATTACTTTAAAAAGACGTCTGTGATTACTCAGAATCCATTTTAGGGAAAACAAAAATCAAACAAACTTTGAATAAAATCTGCAATTTTCCTCTCAATGCAGATCCAGGCAATTGTAATAAAAGTCTACTCACTGAGCAAAAACTACCAGTATTACAGACGTAAAAACGCATAGAAGCAGGAAAAAGCAGTGGGAATTGCATGAACACTTTAGCTGGTAATCCAATTTCAACCAGCGGGGATATTTCCAGCTTAGCTTGAAGAACCATTAAGTACTCCATGTAGTTCCAGGAAATTGGTACTCCGTTCCTAAATTGGTACTCCGTTCCTAAATTGGTACTCCGTTCCTAAGTTGGTACTCCGTTCCTAAGTTGGTACTTGGTTCCTAAATTGGTACTCCGTTCCTAAATTGGTACTCCGTTCCTAAGTTGGTACTTGGTTCCTAAATTGGTACGCCGTTCCTAAATTGGTACTCTGTTCCTAAATTGGTACTCCGTTCCTAAATTGGTACTTGGTTCCTAAATTGGTACTCCATTCCTACCTCATTGGCTTCCTCCTTCTCATCAGCTTTCTCCTTGGCTGGCCTTCGAATGCTCTGCTTGGTGGCAGCATCTCGTCGTGCTTGGTCTAGGAGCTTCCTAGCTCTGGCTTTCAACTGTTCCTCCCTTGTTAGCTCTTTCTGTGACAGAAGGAGAGGGGGCATTTCAAAGCAGTTAACTAACTAGGAAGACTTGAAAATCAACACTTCAAATTCTGTTCCTGGTCTGTGTTTAAGTATGACAACAACTACAAAGCCAACATGTAAATTTATAGCAATTAACAGGTTTCTATAATTTAAATATTTGCACACAGGTACCCACCATGTCCATGGTTTCATTTTGAAACAAGTTCCAAAGCATTCAAGCAAGTTTTCAAAGTGTTCCAAAAACATTAACCCTAACAGTCCTCAATCCTTCACCTGTTGGAGGACTGAGGACTGTTAGGGTTAATGATGTGACCTTTTCCTTCAAATGGTACACACCACCAGAATATAGTCATTTGAAAAAACAAACCATGCATGAATGTCTCTTAATGTCTTATATTTGTTGTTTTAGTGAAATGCTGGAAAGTGTGAAAGCCAAGTATCCAGAGTAAGTTTCCAGTTTTATTTTACATACCCGATGCACACATCCAGCAGAAAACTGTCTACTTGTAAACAGGTCAAAATCATGACCTTAACAAAAAATTCTGTTACACAACTCTACTCCTACAATGTACATGTACATGTAGAGTATTACCACAGAATATTTCTGAAGCTTCACAAACGAGCACGTACAGAGAACACGAGTACCTGACAAATGACATAAACTTTCTACCTACAACCAACAGTGAAAAAGTTGCCTGTCTTCTACACTGCATGCATACTCACACACAGAGCTGCCTGCATACCATGTACATGGACTGTATACTGCACTAGTACTTTTGTAAATGGAGCATTTGAAGTACACTCCCCAGGAAAGATAACACTAAGCTACAGGTATGTATTCCAACAGCACAAGTCCCGGACAGGTGGCTCTTTGGGAATGTGCATGGCAACTTCTGCTTTCAATACACGGGTCTTGTCCTTAAAGGCTAGAAATGCTTAAATGGCTAAGAATCTACACTCTTTTTCAACTACTACTGGTGTTGAGACAGCTCAGCAACTAGTACAAGTAATTATGAAAAAGTGTTTAGCATAAGCAGATAAAACTGCCTCCATGACAATGGTTCATGTTTGTCAACTGGATTTGGTCATCAAATATACATGTAATCTCCTCGGAGTTTTCTTTATTTATGACAAATCCCATTGCTTCTAAGAGTTTCTGGTACACTGTAGGTTTATCTCATAATACAGAATACAGGTAATCAACTTATACTAAATGGCCTACAGTACACAACAGTTTTGGGCACATCTCTCCAAATCTTGCCAAAGCTGCTTTCTTTCCCTTTAAACTATTCAAAATCCTCCTGAAAATAATGTGCTTTGTGACTCCCAACTTCTCACCTAAAACACACCAGGCTTCAAGTTTTTTCTTGAATCAAAACATAAGTCCTGCTCACGCCTATTCTAAAGAAATAATTTGGTACGACCTAATTTGGATGGCTGAAGTTTCTAAGACAAGTGTTTCTCCGACATACATGTAAACATGTAATTTGCGTTTTGTCAGGAGTCTAGTATGTGGCACTGGCTGACTATAAATCTGGGCCCAAGCGCGAGAAAAACCTCGCTTGATAAATCAGGTAACCAGCCAAAACTCCATGTATATTGTTTTGTATTTAGCTGGGTTTTTTTGGTTAGCACGCAAATTGTTTTCCTGCTTAAGCAAATTTTGTGCTTAAGCAGCTCTATGAAATTGGCCCCTGATAACTACGACAGCATTTTGGAGTTGTAACCCGACTACCACAACATCAAGCAGTATTAAATTTATGAGGGCCTCTTTAGTAAGCAGGACCAATGTCACCCTTAGAGAGACTGCTCTTCAATGCTCTACCAAGATTCTGGAAGGGGTTCTTACCATATCAATTTCTTCATCCTCCATCCCATCTTCGGATGCCTTTGTGCCATTTGCATCAACCCTGATTTCCTGCAACAAGTCTGTGTCCATGCTACCCTGTCCTGAGTGGCCTTTGGGCTCGCTATCCAGTTCCTCCTCCTTATCGGTCACCGAGTCCGTTTCCTTGGAACTCTGCATTGTCCCGTTAGTCTCGGGGAGCTTCGGTTTATCATTGCCCAGGTCCTCCCCTTCTGACGAGTGCCGACTACCTGAGGAGGACCGGCGTCTGTTCAACTTGGTGGGGCTCTGGTTAACAGGGGTGGAGCTGCTGCCCGTCCCACTGGTGGGAGTGGAACCACCCGTGCCGTTCACTGTCACCGGTGTGTGGCCGTCCACCTCTTCCACCCGAGGGACCTTGTTGGGCTTGTCCCGGACGCTCAGGGCTTCCTGCTGGAACACGTCCTCGCTCAGCGCGGCGTCCGTACTGGACTTGCCCACCACGTAGGTGCTCTTCTTGGCCGTGTCGCCGATGCGCTGCAGCTCCATCTGCTGGCCCGTGAAGTGGGCCCGGATCTGGAAGAGGTAGGTCATGACGGCCAGCTTGTCCGGCACAGCCAGTAGGACCATGTCCTTGGGGTCCAGTAGCTTGGGGATGCCCATGGAGGCAGCAGCCTCGAAAGCCTGAAGGGAAAAAAAAAGGAACATCAGTCAACAAAATGTTATCTGAAATCAGGAATATGTCAGTTTGAACAGTTAAGACCTCTATGAAAGTTGACTCTCTTTTTAGTTCAATTTCAAAAAAGTGATTTCAACTGTTGTTAGGGCGGGAAATACAGATTTTCTTTTTCAATGGCTGACATCTTAACGGCAAAAAAAAAGATATCCCAGAACCAATAAGAGAGCTGTTGTGAGGAAAGTAAAATAATGTCAAAACAATACCATCACTGCATACTGTCTAGTGTTATTAAAACACTTTCTTCCGACATGTAACACTTCAGGACAGACTAGTAATTTGTATTCTCGGTCTATGAATAACTCCATGGGACCTTTATGCAATTCATTTGGCTCATGGACTAGGAGAGAAAATGCAAGTAAACTTTCCTTCCAACAATCACAGACAACAAAAATCCCCAACTAGAGACTCAATCCACAGTTGGAGGTCTGTCTCCTTGGTAGCTGGGCTCCAAAGTCCTTTATACAATTTATGACTGAAGAAAAATATCCCTGAAAAAGATACCTATATGAACTGACATAACAGTCCTCGTTCCCTAAAGTAACAGGCAGATTATTCAGAAATGTTCACTGAGAAACTTCTTGTGAATTACAGCGACAACAGGTTCTGGAGAATCAGTTATCATAGTGCGGGAAGAAATTCACATACCTTAGAGTTGTTTTCCTTGATGTCATGAGGGGACAAAGACGAAAAATCACTACAGAAAAACAAAGACCAAAACAAAGAAAATAAAGGTCACATGAAGGAAGTATTTAAGGTTGTTTCAAATGTTTATAACGGCCCGATGATTCATTCAAGTAATCAAACAATTCCATGTCGTCTTGTGGGTTCATACAGGCTTAGGAAGATTAGTAGATTAACACTTTGAAAAACACTGGGTCTTGTGGGGCTGAGTTTAAAAGTGTACATGGAGGCTAACATTATCAAAGTAAAGGAAAAAGATCAAACATGAATACAGTCATAATGGAAACTCCTTTTGCCTAAATACCTGCAAGGGTCTGAGCTTTACACGCATATTGTATGAGTGGGAAATGAAACTTTACTGATGATACACCATCATGGATTCTCTAAGTCCAAAAGACTTGCCTTTTCAGGAGCAAGATGCCTTAAAACTAAACCATGCATTACTGCAAGTTATTCATCAAAACCTCTGAGATACAGCAAAAAAAAGAGAGGAAATGTTATGCATGTTGAATGAGTTTTCAAGGTCGTACAGAAGATACATACATGAGCTCTGGTCGGAATTTATGGATGAGGGCACAAAATGCTAGGCCATTCCGCCACGATGTGGTCAGGTTGGTCACCCTGACTCCCCGATAGCCTTTCGTGTTCTCTCTGCACCACTCCAAGAGCTCCTGGCTGGGCGTGTTCTTGTTAGTCTTCTTTGGACTTAGCTGAAAGGAATGAGATCATCAACATTTTAGCCCTCAACGGGGAAGACAAACCATAAGAGAGGGCAAAATTGGGCAAAAGTAGACACTGGCAGACACAGCTAATGACTAAAGAGACAATGCTAGTTGGAAGAGTAGGGAGGAGAGACCCTTTTATCCTTGCACCTTTTGTGATACATAACATAAATTTTTACAGCTGGGTTTTGTAAAAGTTTTGGCCTGCCTCTTGCTAACATTTTGAAACCACTTTTCCAAAACAATAACACTATGTTCTTATCCAATTGAAAATCTTGAAATACAGAGTAAACACGAATTTCTTATTCACAAAAGGTAGTAAAAATTGTTCCTTCACAGAAAGACTTGAAATAGTGCTAAGGCTAATTGGAAGATTGCCTTGCTTTACTGAACTAAAATTTTACAGCTTTACAGATGTACTCAATATCAACTGTTTTAGGAACATAGTAAAAGCAGCCAACACCTGAAGAATCTGACACTGTGCAGCTGGCCTGTAAGACAAATTTAGCAAGAGTAATGTATCCTGGAAGTAACCCCTGAATAAAAAGGCAAAATGAGAACGTTTTGACCTTCTAAAGTCCTGCTTATTTAGCTGCAGGCTGCACTTACCACGTTGGGGTTCACCGTCTTTACAACAGGTGCTGGCCTACTGGCCTCCTGTTCTTCCCTCACCGGTACCTCGGCTTTCACCGGCGGCCCAACTTTCTTGAACTCCATGACATTGGTGCGGGGCGTTTCAGCATCCGTCGCCGTGGTGTTGTTGTTCTGGAGAGCTTGGCTTTGGAACAGCTGGGCAAGGGGATTGGGCTGGGTGGAGGAAGGGGGCGCTGGGGCTTTCCGCTTCCGGTAACGGCTTCCTTCCGTCGGGGAATTCCTGGAGGAGAGGATTCCAAACAAGGGTTATAAAAAGATGACAACCTCCAGGAATTTAATTAGTTCAAGTCCTACAGAACAGGGCTTATTAATATTTTCAGTACTTCTGAGAGCCATTGTGGTTGATTTTGGCAATCAAAAGCTTAATGCCAAAGGAATCTGTAACTCGTTTACACCATGATAGACCCATTTGAAACAAGAGCAAAAAGCAGGTTATAAAAGACTTGACAAAGCTTTATTTAAACTGAGTCCTTGTATGTCGGGAGAGTGTTCTGTCAAAGAGAACCAGTTGCTTTGGAAAAAGTTGCAGTCAAGTCAATTAGAAGTGAGCCTAAAGGCAAGTTAAGGTAACGAAGCATGGAGAAATCGTTAAGGTTCATTTGAATTTATAGCTCATTACTAGACTTGAGAGTGGTGTATAGGTGAGTAATTTGTGAGAAGTTGACAGCAACTCTCTCCGTGTGAGCATGAGGGTGAACTTTGGCAAACGGTGTCAACTGTTAAAATATCCTAAAATCTGCAGACACAAGTCAGAGAATTGTTCACAGCTTGATCCTGAAAAAGTAGAAGCCAAATGAACGAAGTTAACCCAAGCTTGGATGATGGAATTTTGAGACTCACTCATCCGAGTCTCCCGGTTCCCCCTGCGCCTCATCAAACGTGTTGTTCTCCTCCGGCGTGATCTGGGGAATGACACTACCCCGGGCACTCAGGGGCTCCTTAGCACTGAAGCTCTGGCGGGACGACTGGCCGGATTGAAACGACTGACTGGTGGTGGTGAAGCTGAGGTCTGGGTCTGGATCTGCCTCGTCAAAGGGGTTGGCCGGATCACTGGAGAAGGACACATCGTCGCTCTGACTGTGTCGCTTGCTACTCCCGCACTTCTTGAAAGGGTCTACGGGTCAAAATCCAACGAGTTTGTTAGTGTTCACTAATACGACTGGTAACTAGACTCCTGAGGATGGATTTCTCTCGATCTTGATGAAAGATCACAACTTACATTTCTCTGTACAGCCTATGGCCGTGTCCGAAACGGGCTTCCAGAGCTACGGCTAGGTCTATTGTCCCTGCGTCTCCACGCATTTCCATTGGAGCGAAGACCTAGACCTAGCTCTAGACAAGAGATTCGGATGCAGCCTTTTAATTCAAATTACCACATGAAAACATTGATGAAATAGGCCAGACATGTCGGAAAATCCTCAGTCATATGTTGAAATGCTTAATATGATAACATATCATAACGTCAGATTTGTTTCTAACCATTCAATATGAATGGCATGCATTCACAGCATGCACATACAGTACATGTGCATGTATGTATCTACAATGAAGTATCTATGAGTGTGCTGGGTTCGAATCCCGCCAAGTCAGACGCAGTGTTTAAAGACTGGTGCATGACAGCATCATTCCCATTTCTTGTGTCCCTGAGATCACAGTCGCAAAACTCTGTCACACTTCCATGTAAAACATCTTGCTTTCTTTAAGTGGAGTGTTTAATTTAGCATTCAAGCAAAGTCCTCGCACCTTACTTTTTTCCAGGTACCCCGCTAAACTTCAAAATTTGAAACACCGACTCTGGCTCACGAGCAAAACTTTCCATCACAAATGTTACTAGAATCACAATGCCACGTTATTCTCCCCATCGGCATTAAAAAAAAACCTTGTTTCTCAGCTGAAGACAAACTGGTGGATTTTTAAAATCTCCTTTGCTCGTACTTTAAATGTACCGAGGAGTCATCCATGAGTTCTGATGTGCATACATGGTCAAATAATTTTTGGACAAAAAAAACATAAAGGCAAAATACGCGAGGACAAAGAAGCAGTGGGGATGAGAAATTAATACATTTCATAATTAGTAATGAAATAAAAGCAGACCTGACAAGAAGTTGGTCTAAAATTGTAACACCTGTATTGGAACATGATGGTATTAGACTTAGAACACTACTGCAGCAGAATTGGACTGAAATTCAATTATCTCACACATTTTATATGTATTTGAGTGAATTTTAATTTCCAAAAATGTTGTGTCGTGCCGCACTCATACAATGCTTTTCCCCACCAAGAGAAAACATGCTTGGAAGTTGAAAGAAGTAAACAAACAAAATTTGGGGGGTATTTTGAAGTTTCCGATCAAGTTCACTAGATTTAGTTTCATCTAGCTCCCTCCTCCCCCAAAAGAAATTCCCCCCCCCATTTGTATTAAAGGACAGTGAGAGGAAGATCACTGGGAACAACTACAAATGTCAAATGAACCCTGTCATGAAAAGTTTTATAAATGTACACAGATCTAAGAGCAGTAATGAAGCCTTCCTCAAAAGGATCTGTCGCGCTCAAACCCGTGTTACAGATTTGAACCAGGTTCAGCCTGCCACAGATCCTGTCCACTAATTACTGCTGATGCAGCGTGAATCATAGTTTGCGTTTGGGTATAACAGTTCGCCCCTCGCAACCCGAAGATCTTTTCATTTCCTTCGGCTGGACAGATTAGCCTATTGATCAGGAGCCTGTAGCTGTGGTATTATAACCAAAGCTGAAGGGGGGGCTCAAAAACTGAACGCTCTCAAATCTGCCAATTTGGCTTTCCTGGGTCTGGGCCCTTCACGTGAGAGGTCTTGCTGGAGCTTTGTGGCTCGTCAGGGAGAAAAATGGGGATGGGCGGAAGGGAAGACAATTGTCACTTGGCTTCCACATATGGCACAGAAAGTTTTTTCTGGGGAAGACCGTTCAGCGAAAGGGATTTATCATTGAGGGCAAACAAAAGAGAATCTCTGGTGAAGAAACAAAGAAGGAATCCATCTTTTCTGCTACCATTGTGACAGTGGATGTACCCCTTGTTAAGTCGGTGCGGGTGAATACCGATCCTTTGTGTGCCCGGCCCAAAATCTGGAGAAAATCCAACAATGGGAAGGCCTGGGGTGCGTTACATAAGTTCTCCTTTGCCTCCCCCCCCCTCTTCTTTTGATTCACTTGATGGATGAAAGCGCCCCGAGACATGTTCTCTCCTTCTTGGAGCACTTCCAAGGGTTTTTTTTCCTCCTGAAAAGGCATACTCGGTAATTGCGACAGAAGTAGGCATTAGCCATAGAGAAAGTTTGGGTGGATCACAAGCAGGGGCCGAACACTGGTGGCGAGAATTAATTAGAAATCAAAAAAAGAAAACCCTCAATGGCCACTAATCATTGTGTCCTTCAAACCCGACTCATTTGTAGTAGATTTGTGAGCAGGATGACACTCTACAACCCCCCCTACCCAAACCGTCCTTTTCAGAAATGTACCAGCTGCAAAATGCACGCTAGTGTTACAACAAACCAGCATTTCCATACTCTCCATAGCTTACAGAACTTTCTCCTTGCTACACGGCTGCAGTTTTTGCCTACAGCTAACTGCCATTACAAAAGTCAGTTCCACATACAAGTGGTAAGTTGATCATGCTGTTACCAACCTCATTATTAATCATAATTCCCCCCACAAAAGGCAGTTTTACCAAAAAATGAAAATGTCACAGAACCACCAAATTTCCACTGTTGCATAGAATGGCCAAACATAATTCTCAGTGTTAAACAACCTACAGGGAAGACGGTTATTAGATCACAAAATTGTTCATACAACTGTAAATGAAACTATGCCTCATTTTAATTCAATTAAAGGGACAAATGTGCAATTTGCAGCAAATGCTGTGGCCAACCAAGGAGAAAACTTTCTCCAAGCTTTGGTCACCCATTCAATCAATACATATACTTGGCAAAAGAAAAAGGCCCACTTGACTTTTCACTTCATCTGGAGCTGGATAAAAAGTCTTTTGAGATTTTCTTCATTTTCACTCATCATTCAACATTTACATGCATCAAGAGACCAATCTATTCCACATGATAAACAATAAATAATGACAACAAACATTTTTTCACTATTAGAAAAACAAACAAACAAACAAACAAACTGATCTATCTACATTTGAGCTGGCCCTTTTTTTAGGCAAACCAACTGAATTCATCATTTTAATAGTCAAGATGAAATTACCAAATCAAATTATTTCCAAGGAAACAGCATTTCCATACAAAAACTCCCACAGCAGAAAAATTACATGCAAATATGAATTCTACCCATCTCCCCTCCTCCCCAAGAAACTCAAAAGGCAGCAATGGTAACACCACCAAAATACATGTATGTTGTATTTTGTCCACGGCAATTAAGGACCAGAAAAGCACCTGCACTGGTATTTAAGGCAGATGCAAATATAGGAACTTACAGTCATAACACAGTACAGGACAGAGCAACCACAGAGGATTAAATTGCTTCATAAAAGAAACAAAGAGCAGATATTGCTTCAGGAAAAGCAAAGACATGTTCCGTTTTCTCATATTTTGTTGCAGAATATAGAGGATTTTCAAATTGATTCTTCTGCCTTTGATGAGACTCTTATCTGATCTTCCTATTTATTGAGCAGGGCAAATGACATTTTCATTTTTATCAACATTACATGTAAATCATTTGAGTTGGTTAAATATTGTTTCCAGTTACAAGATTCAGTACAGCCGTACCATCCTCAACTAGTGAAGATTACACGGTCCCTATATATCAAACGAAAGCAATTCACTTCTCCTCCAATCAGATCCCTCCAGAAGAGGTTGGCAGATACAGTTTCTCTTTCTGTCCGTTTCTAGGTATGATGTCAGACTTCAGGAATGTGGTTTCTTAAGTCGGTTTAAGGTACAGGCTTTATCCTGATTAAGACTTGAAGGGTCTTCTCAGATAGTTTCTTTGCCAGGGGAGATTATAAATATCAGCATTGAAAGCTGCTTAATCAAATACCGAAACTATCGAAACCCGATACAATACATCTTACAGAACATCATTGTGAATTTTGGTATGAGGGGGGGAATTAGACACCTTCTGCTGAAGACACAGTCTACTTGAAGTTCTCAGTGAACACCATCCCATTGGGCAAGGCGACCAGTCTAGTTTGCACAGGTGCACCCAGGTGTAAGGTCTTCTGTGCAGTGCTACGCTGTGCCACGCAGATAGCGGCAAAACACTGCCACATTGTAAGTATTCCTGATGATGGCTTGTGTCTGATCAATCAGTCTATTTTTTTTACATGCACAACATGCACAAAATCTCAGCGCAATGTCAAATAAGTTCAAAGCTGTCAAATTATAAAAAAACACAGAAATACAAGAGACATCAAACTAACACTTCAAAGGCTGGAATTAAGGACAAAAAAAGTGAGTTTAACCAGGGCCTTGAATGTCTAGCTGACTTGCTCAGCTTGAAACACTGGCCGCATGGGTATTTGCTAGGAGTTCTGCCTACATGACAGAAACCACAATCAAAAAGGCACCACATCCACAATAAGGATGTTCATGTAGCCAAGTAGCCTCCAACAGCTCTGAGTGAACTTCCCATAGTGGGCCTGAAAATCTCAAATGGAGTGAAAACTTCCCGAGAAACCAATGGAAAGCTCACCATCATCGACCTCTGCGAATGCCTCTTCTGACAGGCAGAAAGGGTCTTCCTCGTCCTCATTCAGGAGCTCCAGCTTGTAGTGGCTGGCCAGCTCTGAGATCTTGGCCGAGGTAAGTTCCCGGTCAAACTCTTCATCTTCATCATCGAAATCGTCCAGGTCAGCGATGTCGGGCTGCTGGTAGGACAGGATGGAGGCCAGACTCTGCATGTCATCATCACTGTACAAAGAATATGAGGAGCCAGTCCATTAGAATACAAGGGATTGAAAAACAATAAACTCCCACGAAGATTGGACAAATTCCACTGGGTCTATTAGAAATGTAACCTGGAAAACTCAACCTGAACGCTATGATGAATGCCTCCACAATCGGCACAGTGCCAACCTCATGAAGTAAAAATGGTTGGATAACTCCTCCATCCTACAAAATCTTCCAAAACCTCCTGGTGGATTTTGAAGGATGTGGGAGTTTTAACATATTTGGTTGGACAAAATAGCTGCCCTGAGGCTTTAGTAGGATTTGACACCAGCGACCTTCCAATAGTGCCAATGTCATACCTACCAAGCTCTCCTGCCCTACGCTGCCTCTCTCAATAGGCCTAATGCCGAACTGTGTTAGGACATCCCTAGAATCATTTGCTACAATGTAAGCCCAACGGTTATTATTTATATCAAGGATGTAATGAATATTGCACGTACACACGACTGTTGAAAATATACTCTTTATTAAGCCAACCCCCAACTACAAGTCTTACATGAGTTTTTGTCCATCCACTAGATAGGTGAGAGGACGGCTGACATGGTAAATTTTAACATGAATGTACATTGTTCAAATTATCAAACTAATCGGCTTGTACCAAAACTATTCAATTGGGACGATTCTATTACCACACATGTTATGTTTGTTGATAAATGAAAAATGATCATACATGTACATGTAGGAACATGTCGTTTTAACTCTCAAATAGTCTTGATAAAAACTAAAGAATTTCTTAATTCAAGTTCAGAGAACATAACCACAGATATTTTAAATGGCAAAATGTGTTAACTGCGATCTCAACCATCAAAAGTTCCATACATATGAAAAAGAAATGTTTGAATGACATTTAACTAGTCTGAATCAAATATGGATTTGCACCAGGGAGATGTAAATTAATACACTGAGTATACAGTGTTAAAAATACACGTCGGGCGGGGGAAAAAAATCCAAAATTAACTAGTCTGAAATTAGGGGGGAAAACTTCATCCCAAAATGTGTTAAAATTCAGAAGACAATTAAGAAAACCATTTGTCATTACTTTTGTAATCCTGATAATTCTTGTTGTGTCAGTGATTTTCAACACTTTTCAATTGTCATATAAAATCATTTAAATGAAAATAAGTTCTGGTTGTAAACTTTTCATTCATATCAATATTTATGTACCAAAAACACAGGAGAGAGAAGTACACATAAAATGCACAGCAACAAGCTTGTCCTAAGAATACATATAATTCAAACATTTCTGCAAGCAACTGCATGAGGATTTAGTTCCCGGTATCCTTGCGTATGACGCATCATTACAATGTACAGCCTTCCCTGGTCCCAATCCCCTCCATTGTATTCATTTTGTAGCACAGTCCCATGAATGGCCCAAGTAAGTTAAATAGAAATGCTCATGTTCCAACGATTCTTTTCTCTCCCTCTAGACCACTGGTTCTAAGGGTTCTAAGCTGTTAAGTAATGACAAGGTCATCTACGTACAAACTCAGCTCAAATCGTGGGGGATTTGAGCGGTTGGCACGCGGCAAGGGCTTTTTTCGGCGTTGTCTTGGGGATGCACTTTTGGCGGGCAGACACAAAGCGCTCTTGTCCCTGGGCGGCTGACCCCAAGGACAGCTCCTAGGTCGCCCAACAATGAACATTAAAAGAACGACCACTTGATTGGTGGATCATTGTGACAATTAAACCCTGACAAAGTGTCCCACTAGAATTTTTTCATATTGCCACCATTTTGAAAAAAATTATGTTTGAGGAAATCAGAGATATTTTCAAACTTCTGTGAAGAATTTTTGAACATGAACTCCAAAAGACTGGGGCATCAGATGTAATTTCTCAATCCCAATTGCTGAAAAATTAACACAAAAATATAAAAAAGATAAAAATAAATTGAAAACTAATGTAGAGAGATGAAAAATGTTTCAACCCAAGATTTTTTTTTACAATAGTGGAATGTGTTTCTTTAATTTGTTGATAGGCATTAAAATTATAAACATCAAGGAGAAAACTTCAAAGGAAAGTGGTTCAATGCACTATGCTTATTTTTCATGGCCTGCTCTTGCTCACTCTCTATAAATTTGTGAGAAGGGAAAAGACTCTTCAGAGAATTTGACGAATGCCAGTCAAAAAGAAATTTCCTTCAACATTCCTACATGTACCATGCTACATCCCCAAAGCAATTATGTGTGAAGTAGTGGCCCGTTTCGAGTGACAACTACGGTAAATTTTGCAACAAGACAATTTAGCTGATTTGGAAAGTGGAACGGGAAAGACAATTCCGGAGACAATTTCATTTTGCTTCCTCCTAAAAGCTTGTAACAAGCATTCCTCTTTAGCCTTCCACCTGACAAAGCCCAAACAGAACTTCTCACACCTTGTGGACCCCCTTTATCACAAATGTTTCAGGCTTTTAATTTGTTCAAATCGAGTGGGTACTTGAGCATATGGAAATAAGCACTGCTGTCTGCAATTTCAGAGCATGTTGATGACCAAAACCAGCGAGGCACTGGGATGACGCTATCAGAGCCAGATTAGGCATTTCGAAGACCTAAGGAACCAGTTTCCTGTAAGTCCTACTCTGACTTAGGCACCAGTGCGAATTCATAGCGTCAGCAAACACTGGAACCTCATATTTCATGTTGAAACAAAGCTGCACTGAGCTTCTAAGATATTTCTTGACTGTAGTTTGAAGCTTTCTGAAAATTCAAAGAGCAAAATTTTAAATTTTTCGCAGCATTCCGAAACTGTTCATAGGCCCTGGATGCACAGCCTACTTTGCCTGATGGATAATCTGACCCTGGACGTGATCATGGACTTACGTGGCCGAGCCCTCCCTGAGCAGCATGCAGGAGATGGTGAGTGTCATGGTGGCCGAGATGCATTTCTTGCTGATGGGCCGCAGGGTGAACTTCCGCTGCTCCTGGGTGGGCACCAAACTGGCAAAGTCCTTCATGTTGATGGTGATCTGGCAGAGGGCACGGTGCTTGCCCTTCTTGGCTTCCTGTGGTGGGAGGAATGACCAATACGTACATAGTGAAAAGTCCCGGTGGAGGCAATCTTGGTTCCAAGACCTTCCAGTAGTTCTTTCCACGACACAAAGCATCACTGGATAAATCACATCACAGGAAGGTCTTGGGTATTTGTTTGATCAGGACCGGCAAGAGGTAATAATGGTAGGATATGCATAATTCATATCACGAGTGATGATTGGCCAAAGTTATATTAAATAATCTTCAACATGCTACGCGTTCAGGAACGTTTCCAAACTGAGCCTCAGCCATGTTGAACATGGTCTTTTCACATGCTCACAAGCATTCACAAATATCAACGGCCAAGAACTTGCCATGAGCACAGGTAACCAAAATACTTAAGCCATTTTGCAAATTTTACTGTGTCGCAAACGATGAACTGGGGTATGATGTCTCTGCTCACTTTAGCACTCAGACTTGGCCCATTTCTCCCCCAAACTGGAAATTTACAGGATGAATGCACAACCAATAGCTGAATATGGATAGTTGTTATCAAAAATAATCTATCACCGTGTCTTAAAGGCATGTTACAAACACCTAAACACAGCATCTTACAAGAAATTTTTCAGATTCAAGATCAGGAAACAATTTTTGTTTTTAATTCCACACTGAGTGACATCATAAACATATATGGATAATATAATACATGACTCGAGAGAAGCTGTTGATGGACTCCCCTGGAATGTGGGGGGGAGGGGAGAATCAATGAAAAACATAAGCACTGCTGAACAAATGTAGGGGGGTGTACAATGTAGGTAATCTACGTCAATAATCATCATCCTGGTATTCATAGCGGCAGGGTGTGAAGGATAGGAGCACATTGATGGAGCACTTTGGAGGGGTATGCAGTTTAACCCACATTAATGATAATAATGAACAGTTATAAAGTGCACAGATCCAGTGCTAATGTTGCTCAAGGTGACAGCGCAGTTATTACCCCCCACAAGCCCAATTCTGAGAGCTGATGTCACTCCACATCTGGCCACAACCTTCACAGGCATCCACTTGTACTCTTGGGTGGTGAAAGGCAAGTGGGGGGGGGAACTAATTTGCTGAAGGTTGCTACAAGTGTGACTAATTGGTAACCACCTGCTGGATTACCACCCCAAACCTACGGGTACATGTACTCTCGAAAGTCCAGAATCCAACCTACTATGCCACATATCCCAAACACAGCCATTAGAGAAACAGAAAGGACATAAATGTGCACTTCAAAAAACTTCAAAATGTAGCTACGCGCCAACTTACGTCTTCTACAATAAATGTCCATTCCTTGTCTTCGAAGGGTGCATCAGGTCTGTTCTCCTGTGGAAATAAACAAATATAAGATGAGAAACCTGATTCGGTTATGGATGGGTTACTTCAGGCACACTTCTGGAAGGGGTGCGTGAAGTCTCTGTTCTGGGCCCAATTTCATGACACTGTCTACTGGCAGAAGAGCTGTGCTTATTACAGCATGATATTTTGCTAACCTGAAGCAATATTTCATGGTGTGGTTATCCTCCCAGTTTCACTCCTATGGAGATTTCCGTCATTACGAAACCAGTCTGAGCAAATTTTTCCTCTGAGGTAAGCGCACCTTTTGGCTGTGCTTGGTGCTTACGGTCTCCATGAAATATGTGGAGCCTCTGTCAGTGTAAAATCGTGTGCTTTCCAGCGCCATTGGGCCTTGTAGTTGAGTGTAATTTCTACAGGTGCACGTGTAACTATGAACTGCATACAAACATGGAACTCTGCTACATTTGCGTTACATATATACATGTATATCAACAACTTGCTACTGCTAAAAACAGTTTCCATGCATGCACCTATGGTAATCTAGTGTGGCGCCAAATAATCTTTATTCTTTGGGTACGACAACATATTCTGGAACTTTTTTCAACACCAACTTTATTAGTCTTCCTAGTTTCAATCTAAGGGTGGGACTTTACGTTTAATTTGAAAACAGTTTAGAAAAGTTTCCGATACCGTTTAAATGTGTCAACGTCCCACCCCTAAAACGGTGTCATTCAAAACGTTGAACACAACAAATTGTATACAATGTAAAAAGTTGACACAAAGTTCCGGTGATGAATTCATGGTATTCCTTTGATATGACCGAGCAGTCAAGTGTTCCAAAAATCAGATTATATTTGACAGGCATTGTTTACAATAAAAACTGAACGCCAGGTTGTGTCAATCAAAACGTCCAATGTGTAAATGTCCAACCCTTATCTGAATCAGTTATTCTTTATTTAACCAAATCTATTACTTTCTACCAAAAAGCCTCTGATGTTTATCCATTCTAAAGCCATGTTACACATTACAACAGTCACAGCGAATAATCCTTACCTTGAATAGTGTGCATGTCATTTCTACATTCTCAGGTACTGTCCATACTATGGTGCCTCGATAGGGATCTTTGATTCCAGGAACCCACTGGTGTAGCTGTAAGAATGAAGTATATTTTAACTACAATTTAATCTGGAGGAAAATGATTTTAAAGGGATTCTACAGAACTGCTACTCCTCAACCACAATCAAAGCAAACTCACTGTTGTAAAAAAAATTGATGAAAAAATTCAAATTTTATATCCGGATTATTTCTATTCATCTCTGTCTAGGCAGAACGTGCTTAAAATAATTTTGAAGGTAACCAAGTGCAACTTTTTTCAAAATTAACAAAAGTGTTTTTTTTCTCCAAAATACAATTAACACGTGAAACTTACAAAAATAAAACATTATTTTTGTTTGGGTTGGAAAAGCTTGTGGGATGGGAGAAACTTTCTTTTACCTCTGTGGACTTTTTTCTCCCCCGTCTTGTCCAGTGTATGCAGAGTTTGTCGGGCTGCCTGGAGATGCAAAGAAATAAAAGAGTTCAGGACAGATTTTAGTTCAGCCAGAATTACATGTAGACCCTACTGTATAGAGTTCTTTGGTTATAACACGGTTTTGTGTTCAGTCAAAATCAGCACATTGGACGCACAACTAACAAACTTCCAATTATTAAAAACTGATGACAGGGGTTTTCAAGACAACATCAATGACAAAACAATGCTTATTCTCTGCTATGATCAGGACAAAAAATCACAAGATGCACTGTAAAGAACATTATCCTTTTAGTTATTGATAGTACTGCATGCGTACTTGCACAGTTTGCTGCGATTCATTTAATTCTGCCATTCATTTTTCATTAGAGCCTTCACATCAGTATGGAGGATTCTTAATGTGTACAGAATATGCTCACTGATGAATCAAGAATTCTTTAAGGCACGGCTACCATTTTGTGCTGAAAAGAAACTTCACCCCGAGTTTGTGTAAAAACTTCTCTGTCATCTGTAGGAAAACCCGGTCATGTGGAAAAAATTTGAGCAAACTGTGAAATATGCTTGTGATGATAGAAGTGTTTGAGAATGATACAGTTTATTGCCTTTAAGAACCATGGCCAAGAAGTTATTTGAAATTTCAACAAATTCAACTTTCATACAGTAAGTTACATGCTGAAACATCAGTTAATTGCAAATTGAAATGCAAAAATTCCAAAACTTCCCTGGAGAAATGTACAGAATCATTACTCTGATATCACCAAGTAATGCAATATATCACCTGGAATATAAATCCTACAATGACTGCCAGAAAAATTCCCAAATGATTGAATTCCTGACGTCCTACACACTCCCCTAGTATATCTTTCACAATCCACCTGGGAGGAAGTTTTCAAGATTGTCAAAAATAAAACAAATTCACTGTTATTTTACATGGGATTTATTCCCTTCAATATTTCAAAGTGGAAAGGAAAAGCCAAGTGCAAGAGAAAGCAAATATGTGTTGCGGATTATGAAAGAAAAATGATACCAAGTACAAAACAGACTGGTGCTGGCGTGTTTACACTAAAAGCAATTGCAATGCAGGTGGGTTTGCACATTATATTTAAGAATACTTTTTAAAAAAAACCAACACTTTGAAAAGTCCATACTTTCACAATGAAATGAGCCTCAGAACCTTGGAAAATGTTTGGTCTCATCTGCAAATCGAAACCTAAATTTACAAGTACTGAATGATCAAGCGCACTGAAATCTGTCCTGAACTGAACTGCTGTTTCCATCTTCGGATCTGTGTTTTGGGCTTGTGCTTAGTAGCCACTTGTGCATAAACTGCCTTGGGACACAATATGAAGAGGTTCACCAAACTTTTTCAGAATGGCGGGGGGGGGGAGCAGTGGAGATCTTTTCAAAAGACTGGAAACAGTGAAAGGACCCACTGTACTGAGCTCGTGTAAGAGACTGTTTCCCTATTCAAGATCAGACTAGCACAAGAACAGAATGTTCACTTTTGTATTCCTTTATTTTCCTTTCTCTCCATTCGCTTTCCTTTCTTAAAGACTGCCGGCCCTGCGGGTACCAGACCCCTCCAGTAGGCCCGCAGCGGTTACACTAGTCAATTACCGAGCCCAAGCCGTGAAGTGGTCTATCTTCATTAGCTTGTGAGTCGCTACGCCATTTTATTGGGAATCGACCGCGCATGCAAATGATGCCCCCGGCAAAGGCAGAAGGGTACAAGGGTACAGCCCCTGAGTGCCAGGGGTTCCCAGAGCACCGCCATTGTGCCAAGTTGGTCTGTGGCTTTCTCCCCCGTGACACACAGCAATTTTTAGGGAACTTCGCTCTCCACCTCTCCCCCTCTTTCTCCCCCCCTCCCCTCCCCGACTTCCCTTCAACCAAGCCTCTGTTCCCTGTGCATAAGTAAACACAGGTGTTCAACCTAACCATCCATATGTAAATAACGGCAGTGCGGGGCCAAGAAAGGCCCAGAGAACAAGAGCGTGACAAGCCCGGCTACACCTTTCTTGCCCCCTTGTGTTCACTCTGACACCTTTGAATAGAGATTCTCGTACCCTGTTGGCGTTACAAACACAGAAAGCCTGAATAGCTCACACCTCGACGAGCTCCCAGGCACCTTTCTTAACGATAACATGCCTTTCACTTACTTTGCCGACCCTTCAGCACAACTGCAAGTGTTTGTGTGCGTGCGTGAGTTACATACAACTGAAGAAAAGTTTTTCTTTTTGGGGGGCCACGGTGCCACAAACCCACTTTCTCATATTACCTCCCAACCACCATGGCCCAGATAACCACAAAGGCGGGCGGCACAACTTGAATGAGTGCAATACGATACATGTATCCAGATTGCTGACATTTTAAGAAGGGGTCCGTTTGGACGGCAAATATTTGGAGGAACTGGTCACTACAATTCTTTGCTTTTTACCCAGGGAAAGAAAAAAGAACTTGGGCCGACAAAAGCTATGCCACAGCTGACCCAATATTGGACAGAAATTCAAGACTGCCTTTAAAAGTGTAAAGCACTTCTACGACGTTTACAGCTTGGTCCACCTTGGGTCGCACCTCATTGTCAACACTTCAAAAAAAAGAAAGGTTTAGAAGTTCAAATGTGAATGACATTCATGATATGTGCATAAAACATGGTTCTGGACCAGCCCCTTTCGGCAGGGGCTAACACTCCCACTTAAGTGAACTTTTTTAAAGGAATGTAACAGTGGTAATCATGAGAGGGTCGAGAAATTTTGAATGGGGGAGGGTTGATGGTGAAGCAGCCAAATTTGTACTTTTAAGCTGTAAAGATTGGGCTTAATTATGTGCCACATGCATATGTAATGCTGCAACACTAGAATTTCAGTGCAGAACATAAGAATCATTACATCTGTTCCCAGCTTTCCACCGACCAACATACAGACTCTCAACTGATTGGGAGAAGAGCTAAAATGACAGGCAGCGTCCGAAACTACAAGGTGCTAATCCCTTCAGAGATGGCTAGCCACAAGACAGTTACAATAATCCTACAAAGGCAAATTCAGTTTCCATGTTCTGTGGGTATTTTTTTCAATAACAGTGATACTGGCTTTGCAGATTTCGTGGCCAGTTTAAACCTCAAAGCAACAAAAGGGATTTCGGAAAGCTTTTTTATCCCCTGGGTATGCGTCATCATCTTTTGTAGCAAGAGGAAGCCTGTTAGACTTCTTAACGTAGGACACATTTGGCTTTGCCATATATCTTGCTAGAATGAAATTGAAGTTATGAACCTTATTTCAGTGTTCAATACACCAGTGCAGCTATGGGTACATGTACATGTACAAGTGAGACCGGTCCTTACAAAGAAGCATAACTCGATGCAATATAATTCTGTTGGCTAAAGAATTATGATATCATACAGGTACATGTACATGTAAACCAGGTTTCTTTTTCTTCTAAGATATTTTGGTATCACTTGGTACACTAGACTTGTACATGAACATGTACTTCATTCCTACACACAGTGGCTGCACAGAAACACAAACTGTGTAAACCTACATGTACTAAAAACAAAACTTTAGAAATGCACTTATTCCATTAAAAAAATCCAAACTCTACTTAAACAAACATCCAAGTGATGCGAGCGTCATCACTCATCAGAGCAAGGAGTGACGAGGAATAGAAAAAAGCACAGCAGAAGAAGGGCAGCATACACGGATGTTACAAATGTGATCAGATCGGGAGATCTCACACAATGAGTTGCCCTCAACTCTCTGACATCTGACTATTGGAGGATTGAGGGTAAAGGCTGTTTTCATCTTTTCTGTTTTAGCTTGCCTCAGAAAGAGCTGACTGACCTCTATTTTGATGCATCATCTTGCTTGGAATCTTGACAAAGAAACAGACATTATGTGGATGGAAATATGTGGAAGGTCCCGTATGATTTACACTGTGTGAGATTCTTTTGACGAGATTCTTTTGAAGATCTTTCATTTCAAACGGATTTTGCTCCTTTAGGATTCATTTCATTAGGTTGGGTTATCAACAGGAATCGACTTTTCAAGAAATGGTAGAACTGAGTGAGCATCCTAAGTAATTGTTGTTTGCTAGGCAGGATGCAAACAAAGGACTGGCAGCTTATGTGGGATGTAGTTTCCATTCCTCTAAAAGATACATGTTCAACTTCAAGCCAATTTCGGATAATGTGGGATGGTTGCTTTTTGGCAAGTTGCTTGTCAAAAAACTCTCATAAAATTACCTCCCCGTTAGAAAAGAAAAACCTGTCTTTGATTAAATTACCTTCTACATCTACATCACTCGACATTCAAACTCTGATATCTATTAAATCAAAAGATTAAGTCTGAGCAGAAAACCTAAGCTGTATCGAGAGCAGAAAAGACAACTTTTAATCCCTCCATAAAAAAAGAAAATCACAGAGAATAGCATTAGAATTAAGAAGAAAAACACAACAAGGATGTTTGGGGCAACTCTACTTTAGAAGCGGAATTTTGAAAGGCAACATCACAATCCACTGCATAAGAAGGTGGATATAATGGCATAATCAAGGGAGCGAAGGGTACAATCTCACCAGTTGAGGAACAAATGACTTTGGATTTAGGTTGGCGAGGTACCTGTACACAAGGCGGTGTGGTTGCAATCCTTGGCAGAATGGGGAGTTCAATTAGGTGAGATTATGTACCCAAGAAAAGGTGAAGTGAATCAAGAGGAGAAAGACGGGCTGCAAAGAGGTACAAGTTGGTGGGTGCAATTAACAGGGGCAGTACACGGCCATTCTTGATACAGGTGGGTGAACAGATGCAGTGACAATAGGGATTTTTCATTCTCACTTGATCACACTGGCACTGAGCACTGTACAAAAGCATGCTGGCAATAAATTAAGGTTCAGGGCACTCCATCAATGTGCCAGTATGTGCACTCATCTCCTAATCCGACAAATTTGTCATGATTATTCAAAGAGAATTCTTTTTTTTTTTAGGTTAAACATCTTCCAATTCCTAAATAATAACAACCAACATACAAGAAAGCCAATTCAAGTCATGCACTACGGTGCATGTTGATACCTGTATACATCAGAGTATGTACGTCCGAGTCCTAAAACGTGTTCCTGAATTATCATTTAAGCAGGGTCTTTGAAGGCTATCTTAGAATTCTTGGGTGAACCTGCATCAAACCCAGAGATTTGAACTATGGCCTCATCTGAATAATTTGGCTTGGCTTTGGCTACGGCAATAGCACACACTGCATTGGAAGCCCCTGACTTACAGATGAATCTATTTTTCATAGTCTCCGGTGTTTTTGAAAGTCTTAGCCATGGATTTCAGTCACAGCCATGGCTTCTACTTTTTGACCTTCATGCAACAAAGCATGAGGGCATGTGACTGCACGTGGTTCCTCCTGAGGAAATTTTAAAATTGAATCCTGCACCGGGAAAAGCGGCACCAATGACAAGACTCGCATGCAGTGTGCAGTGGCATGATACTTATGATGTCAATGGCCAGTTCTACAGGTTTTTCGCCTCAAAATGTCATGTCAAATCACTGTCAGTATAGCCCTGTGTTGTCATAAGGCTGCATTATCCTTAAGGTTGGGAGTAACCATACTTGTCAAGTCATTATTTCAACTGTTTCTTTAACCTTCCCTCTTTGAAATTATTACGAGAGTGAGCGATGGTGGAGAGGGCACACTGGCAGCCTGGAGCCACACACTTCTTCTTTTTTTCTTCCCAGTTCCTTTTCATTTGGAAACAAGGGAAAAAAATGCCCCTACATACGTGCCCAACTCTTTATATACTCCACAATTTCCACATTGACCAGAAAGGCCCTACCAAAACATATGCTCGGTGGGGACCATCAACAAAAAAGGCTGGTGTAAAAATAGCCCTGGGTGAAAAAAGCTCCCGCTTTCTTCGACGGGGGGGGGGGGAAGCAGGAGTGGGGGATGGGGGATAGTGAATGCTGCAAAGCGTCATGAACGCATGCACAGCGTTTGTGGTTGGGCAGAAGTTTGAAGGCCGTTTTGAATAGGGATGGTGGATAAAGGTCATTTGCCACAATGGGCTTGTAACTGGCGGCTTTTGTTGCGGTAGGGCCTTGTCCTGGCTTCATTCTTGGCGGACAGGAACACTTGGTTATATGTGAGTCCCATTCACCCTACCCAACGGCTTCTAGCATTGGCTACATGTGCGTACTCGTATGTACGTTCAATTCTTGACCTGGCTTTTTTTGTTCGTTTCTCTTCTCTTTTTCCCTTCAAACAAATCCTCAACAGCACTCCAAATTGGATGTAATTGTTCGGAGTCTCGGCCTGTGAAATGGGCTTGCGGGCCTCACAATGCCGGGGTGATGCCTTGACTTTTTGTCTTGGCTTGAGGTAAACTGAAACGGAATTAATCAGGTTTCATGTCTGACAAGTGCTGGCTTAAACGCCTGAATGTCTGATCTACCATGCATGGCTCTAACCCGCTGTGGTCATTTAGTCAGGGGTGCGAAAAATAACTGAACACCATTGGTCACTTGTTAGCACAGTCCTCCAAATGCAAAAATTAGTCACAGAAAGTTCTGTCCAAAATACTTATAACACCAGTAGCAATGGCTGCACTCCTTTTAAATGCAATGTACAGTGTTCTTTTCTTAAAACTGAATTATAAATGCAATGTACATTAACAATATGCTTCATTCTTTCAATAAAAAAATGATCTCAAATGTGAAATGTTGCAGATGTTTTATTTGACACAGTTATTTACACTGATACGTGTATACAGTTTTACACACTGCACTTCATAATGCACTTGTAAGTGAACATTCAAATCAATGCTAAGACACAACTGAAAGTTCCTTTTTTTTTGTGTCTAATTCACATCAGTGATTACAAGGTTGTCTCACAAGGGATTGGTTTAAATGTGAAAAAAGTTCTACATGAGTTTATGTGGTGTCTTCTGTGAAAAAAATTGTTTGTTGAAGCAAGAACATGAACACTTATCCCATGATTATACATGTACAAGTCCATGCGGAACATCTCTAGCTACGTTATCTTATGCCTTTATTGAGTTCAAAAACTAACCATTAAGAGCAGTCTATTTCCAATTTCTGTTGTGGCATTTCAACTTCAAGAAGTGTGTGGAAATTAACTGGCCTTGTGGGGGGAGGGGCTAGAAACAGATAACATGGACTTCTCTCTCAAGAAGACAGTCCACAGAAGTAACACTCTCACAAATGCTGACATCCTCTAACTGTGGTATGTACAGCTGTATGGTCAAGCACTCTGCCATGGAGGCACTTTTAAGAGCCCCTTAATCTAAAATAACAAATGAGGCTTTTGTCCTGGGTAACTACATGCACCAGGGCAGATGAATGGAAACTGACATCACAATAGCCGCTACACAGTGTACTGCAAATTAATTTCCAGGAGGGCTGAAGGGGGGGAGGTTACACCAGAGAAAATTGGGTCTTTTTGTGTGTGAAGCATTTCCTTGTGGGTTATGAATGCGATCACTGCCTTGCTGGAGCCAAGCCTATGGTTTTTGCTTGTGGCTTGCGTACATGCACAAGTACTGTTCAGACGGCTTGCCCTCAGTACATAATTGGCAGACCCCTTCATTGAATCTCTTTGGAGTTAACACTGTTAAATGGTAAAGCTGGGGCCATAAAGTTCAGGAGAATGAAACATGCTCTAATTGCAGAGTTCAAATGAACAACAGGGGATTTGCTGGGCTCAACCTTGGATTACGGAATTACAAGAAGCCCTGGTCATAACATTATTAACAGTAAAAAACCTCCATCCTTTCTTCTATTCCTTCTACACGCTTGGTGCTAAATACACGTATCAAGGAGTTTACCATCTGCACAAAAACTGTTCAACTGCTATGTTAGTTGTGAATTTCATTATGAGGAAACGTGACACTGGTCCGTTCGAGAAAAGGGTTGTGGCAAAGGAAAATTTAATGCAAACCACTTCCCTACAACAAAATTAGTTACAAAGGATATGCACCAACAAGGAACTATGCTTAAGGTGTACTGGTATCTTCAAAGATACATGTACATGTATGTATCCATTGATATCCAAATGCATGTAGTAAACTGGACAAAGCCTGACAAATGAGGGCGCTCTCACACTTCTACAGTTGATGCCTTGGCCATTTCTTACACACAGAATCAGTACAGTGTTGCCTCTGGCATGGGAACCTTTTGTACCTGAAGTTTATGTGAGTCTTTTATCTTTAAACCCTGTGCAATGACTCCAAACTCTCTCTTCACAATGTAGGAATGCATACTGCTTGTGGACCAACATCTGGTCAGAGCTGCCAAAGCCAGGAGCCTACAAATCATGAAGCCAGTGATTAAAAAGCCACTGCTGGGGACAAAATAAAAGTTTCGCATATGCTCCTGGATCCATGACACATTTTCTGTTTGTCCATGTACATGTAGGCCTTTCTTTTGTTACCGGAATATCACAGTTGCACTTCCTGCCAAACACAAGAACTTGGCAAGCTATAGGCCTCCAACAAAAAACTTTTTGCGGTGTATGATTACCAACATACCAACAAGAGGATGCCGCTGCCAGACATGCCAGAAGCACTGTGACACTACTGTACATGCCAATTTGATCAAAAAGGCCAACCAAGGCTGAAATTTCTGCACACATTGATGCTAAATTCCACATGCAAATTAACTTTCAGTAACAAACGAAAGATCATTCTTCAAAGACCTAGTGGTATCAATATTAAGTCTGCCTCTAGAGGGCAGCATGACACTTCCGTGGTCAAAATTTACTTTCAAAGCAATAATGCCATAGTCAATAATGCTTCGACTCTTTGCCCTTTTAGCAGTGAGTAAGCATTTTTTACACTTTAATTACGTCATGGGCTCAATTAAGGTGCCTTTCAACATTTTTCAAATATTGCCTACAAGCAACCCAGAATTTCTCCAGCTTTCAAAGTCCCACTAAGTGAAAATTGCCCAGCTTGTCTTTGATGAGTGGAGCGGTCTGTTGATGTTACATGAGGCCATGTGCCTACGTGTACTAGAGGAAGTGCATTACAGTGCGAGAAGAGTGCACCTCTAAGCCATAAATACACTTCTAAGCTGTGACAAGAGACTGATCTCAACCATAACCATAGTCAAGTCCAAGTGAGCCTCCTTCACTCATTTTATTGGCGGCGGCTAACAAACTCCGTCCTACATGTATGTTAACTCCCTTGTAAGCTGGTCCCTTGACATATAAAGTAACAACCGGTAGACAACAGTGGTACCATCTAACACCGGGGAGCCCTGTTAAAACAGGTGGTACTGAACTGTACCCGACAATGGGCAGTATACACTGTTAGCAAGACATTTTCTTCTGCCATCAGTTCCATAAATCTGCTGAAAAGAAAGACTCTTTTGCCGACAAAGATGAAGGGGAGATAGTAGCCAACCCTTCCCATCTCCCCTCCAGAAAACATCCCCTGCAGGCAGGCCAGGTGTCAAGAGGCCACAGTCAAGGGGTTGAGTCAGGCCTGAGTAACCAGACTGCACTGTGACCTGGAATTTCCGTTCTGAAGGGGCAAGGTCATGGATCTTTCGCTTCAAGTAGGCACCAAGGCTACCCGTGGTCTCCAGAGACCTTGATCTCTGTAGCCAATGTGCAATTACAGGCCTGAGAGTACTAACAATTTTGTAGATCAATCATTTCCTTCATGTTCATGCACATGTTGACTTTACTTTGATTTTGATGCCACAAAACCCGGCACAGTTGGGTTACATTTAACAGTCCTGAATGAGGACGATCGTTTAAGGTGTTGTTGCAGTTGCTTGGGTTTAATCTTCCATGAGTCACAAAACCCAAGGAGTCAGGTTGACACATTGGTACCTTCTTTGCCATTTGCCACCCCTATCTAGGTGGGCAGGTGGATTGGTTTTTCAGTTTCTCCCAGATTCCAAGGGATTTTGCCTGGAATATATGGCTAGGATCTTCCTCCCACCTCTAATACATGTATGTCTTCACTGCCTTATCCCTACAGGTCTCCATCACAGAGGCACACCACTGGAAATAAATCGAGAAACTCTTGTAGCCTATCCCAACCAAATGCTAAATGAGCAATGAATAAACGCATGCTGAACTGCATGCACTAGCATCAACATCAGATTGGTTCAGTTTACTTCTTCAAGAGTGGGTGCCAACTTCCAACATTCAGTCAGCCTGGAACAAATCAAGCAGTGAACTGCATATACTTTGAAAATCAAGCGATGACGGATATTAAACAGATTGTGCTATGGCCCGTTAACATCGGACTTTCTTACCCGAAAAAGCTGCTGGAGCGGGTTCTGTTACGCGCCGATTCTTCAGCCTTGTAATTGCACTTTGACCCAACCAAGCACGACGCATTAATACATGTATGTCAACCGCAGAATGAGACAAGAATTCTTAAATGAGTGTACACATCTTCCGTGGAACAAATAAGGAAAATAATGTGGGTTTACACGTCATCCAGAGTCGAGTGGTTAATTGTAAGTAAAGATGGCAGCTTACATGTATGTCCCTTACATATAAAATGACAGCAGATCAAGCATCAGTTCTTTTCTACATCTGACAAATCTATATAGCGCTTTTTAAATTATGTAGGTGCAATGCACTCAACAGTGAAATTTTGTGAAACCAACATGGAAAAATTGTGTCTGTTTTAAAAGCTAAGTAGGGATCAACCGATGATCGAATCAGACACTGGATCGGGCTGATGTTCAGCAACATTGGCAAAACATCACATTGGCAAAGTTGACCTTCCTTGCTGATATGAGTGCTGATGTTAAAGTAAAGAAAGGAACAAACTCTGCGCTCAGTTTTGACAAGCACAAATTTCAATTTTTTTTTGGTATGAATAAAAACTGAGGCTTTTTCATTTGACGAGATAAATGAACAGTTACACCATAGATTAACCCATCTAAAGTATTCCCGAAAATTACATTTGCGCGATCCGTGCCGCAACAACTCAATGCACGGACCGCGGCCCCAAGGAACAGTCAGTGTACATGTGTACTGTTTCCATTGATCGCCATGAAAAGAACCAGGGAACTACACGGTATGTGGCATCACAAGGTGTTGTGTGACTGGTCTGAAGGTAGCCCGCGATTTAGCCTTTACTCAAGACACGTGTGACTACCTGCACCAATGATGCACACCAATGCAGGGGAGGGAACCACAAGCCGAGCATTGTGCACCGGTGCCATGCACACCTTGACTAAAGGCTACCTATGATTCAGCCCAAGGTGCTGTGTACATGTGTCTCTTCTACATGTACATGTACATGTATGCATGAATACAACGGCGGAGCACTGTAGGTAACGTACGAAGGCCATATGATGTACATGTACACAATTTATTCTCTCAACTCAGTGACAATAAAGGAAAAGCTAATCATATTAATGTGTAAACAGACACTTGAAGGAGGTACACTGTGTTAAGAATATTAGAAATAGGCCTACGTGCTGTTCAGGTTGCGGTTTCAGTTACTGTCAGTACAACATCGGATCAGATCGGACAGCGGCCGATGTTCTGATTAAAACATTGGACATCGTATCGGCAGTTAAAACCAACATCGGTTGATCCCTAAAGCTAAGCATTATGGATCTCCTGGTATCACTATTTTGCTCGAATGGCGCAATGAAGAACTGAAAGTGAATGAAAATCATGGCAAATCAGGAAGGAAAAATTTCCAAGTAAATACATTTAAGGACTCTTTGCCGCAGCTAACCAAGAAACAGCCACAGATATCTCTGGTCCAACAGCCCCACAGACTTTCACAACAACTATCGGTACAAGTATGGTATGGATTTCCCCACAAATGCAAGTGTACGTTGGGTGAGTTGTGAAGCAAATGCAAGTGTACATTGGGTGAGCTGTGAAGCTTCCTTCCTTCTTTTACAACTTCCTTGTCCTTGTCTTTTTTTCCACGGTAAAAAACCCTGATGTCACTGTGTTGACTGGGACTCCCAGGACCTACATGTACACAAATTATTAGATTTACAAGAAAATCGTTTCTGTAGGTGTAAATCTAAATGTATACTTCTCTGCAGTGGGCATATTAGGGAAAAAGTAACGCCCTGCTAGATTGTCTGAAGTTTACATTTGTTTACATAATCTGTACTAAGTTCGGCATTCTGCTTAATCAAGGCTGGTAGTCCTAAATCAAACTATGAACAGGTAATTCTGTTTTCAATTTGTGGAGACCACTTCTGTTGTGATTTTAATTTATCTCATTATGCTTTTGGGATAAATGGAGCAATAGAAAACTCAGATCAGTACTAATTTGACCACCAAAAAAACAGGTGGGTTAGATTACCCCCAAAAATTTGGAAAATGTCAAAAATTCTAAAAGCAAAAACAAACAAACAAACAGACAAACATGCCAACAAACAAATACACAAACAAAGCAACAAACAACATAAGGCGCCACTTACCATTTCTTAGTGACTTCCACCATGAGTTCATGGAATGACGCCGTAAATTTAAACTTGGCTGCCCGTTTGCCCACCCTCTGCAATCTCTTCCAGACTAACGCCATACCTGATGGGCCCCTCTTACTCTCTGGACAGTCTCCTCTTCTTTAATGAGACACAACACGGAAACTACCAGATGTTTTCCGAGCAGCCAACACTGCCAAAACTCGCCTTTGAACTCTGCGGATAAAAAAAACACCAGAGGAAGTTGGCTATAACTCTACGATCTGGGATGTCCTGTTTTGGTAAATGGAATCAGTTACAACACAGGAACAGAGAATGGTAATAGGGGCTAAGGTCCGTTTTAAAGGCTTTCTAGCATATTCATCACTCAAGGCAAACCAGGAACAGTGACGAGATGCAACTCCTTTTATTTAATGTCTTACCTCAATCCCCTCCCCCAACTACATCTCCCTCTTCCCAAGAAATTAGCCCGTTTGTGTTACATTTTATTACAACTGCTTTGGCAAACCAGTTCTCCACGAGATTGTTCTCGTCCCCAAATAATTTCAGTCCCCCCCCCAAAAAAGTTCCAATCTAAACCCTTGCCTGCTAACTGAAGGAGTCCCACCAAGTCCCATTTTAGTAATGAGAACGGCTATTTGGGAAAAAGGGGGCCAAATTTTGTCCTTCACTGACAACTTCTTCAGTTCATGCACTGACTATGTATGAACAGGAAGCCCCAGGGTTCACTTGAGAATCGTGACTGTGCACCATTGATACAGAGTTCACAGTAAAGGGGTGCCTTGATACAAGGCACACTCTGATTCACAATCTATAGAATTACAATTAATAACATCATGAATTAACCATTCCGAGCTGAACACCTGGAAAATATCAGTGATCGTCATGAACTGAAGTCAAGATACACCAATGCCTTCATCAATCATGACTCATGGGAATGGGAAATCTGTCTCAGAAACCAGCTGGGGGAAAGAAACACAATCGCATTTTCTGCGAGTTAACACAGTAGCACTTGTGTCCATATGCAGGCTGCATTACATCAATATATTTGGGTGTAGCTCTCACACTCAAAGCCAATGGCCATTTTTACCAGATGCCTAACTGTCAAGCTTACCTTGTGTTTTGCTATCACAGGGAAGACCTTCTGGTTGTCATTAATGGTTGCATTGTGGATGAATCAAATTACGAATGATTTGGCTTGAAGCTGGTTCAGTTGCTGCATAGAGCTTGGCCTTAATAGGTTAAGGACTGATCAGTATGTGCCTGGAGTCAATGTTTAATCTCTTTAACCTGTAAGAAATAGTGAGATTGAAGGCAACTAATGTTACATCAAGGGTGTTTCATACCACTTAGAGCCGATATACAAATAATGTTGCCAAGCAGAGGAAGTTGAGCTGGTGAAAATTGGTTCCAATTTCACGGTTTTTCTTATTGCTGGGGAATAATCTCTACCTAATATACCGGAACCACCACACCCTGGCTAGTGGTTAGCAGATAGGGTACCGTACACGAATGTCACATTTTAGCAAGGAATATGGGTTAATGCAATAGGGACGATCTCATAGGATTCTGGGCTATATAGT
The DNA here is from genome assembly GCF_001949145.1 of Acanthaster planci. The sequence continues at coordinate 1,124,703 of NW_019091368.1, forward strand.
TGCAGTGAAATTTCATTGTGATAACGTGGAGTTCTGCAAAGAATTCTGGACGGAATTTTGCAGAACTAGTTCTCAGCAAATCTTTCGCCATATTTCCTAAGAAATGGTTTCCTTCTCAGATAAATTGGGGCTGGAGCATTTGGGAAACAAGGGCAATCGGTTTGGCAGTAATGGCCGAAAATTGTTCAAACATATAACCCTCTGCCTGAAACCACGCCACAGGCTTTGAGGATTGAGTCCTTGAGTCTCAAGACTGTGAGGTCAAACAACCACAAATTACAAGGAAATTGCTGAAGTCCTGATGTCTTCAGTCTCCCAAAAATCAAAAAGCTTTGCACTCTTCAGTTAATGGACGGTGGAAATGTATCTGTTTGAGATTTAGAAGTGGTCTTCCACATGTATCTCCACAAAGACCCATTGCTAGAAAGTGAAAGATGTCATGCCGTATTACACATTGCGGCTCAGAAATTTCAACACGACATACTATCCTGTTTTTCTTCAAACTGACGCTGTGCCAGAAGAAGATAATGTCACAGGAAGTTTACTGCCATTACCATGGGCGTTGCCAGTAGTTTTATCCAGAAGGGACATACCGGTAGCTCTCCGCAGGGGAGGGGGAGAGAACGAGGGAAGGAAAGCCCTCAAAAACGGCAGATTAGCAAACCATCAACAAAGGAGGAAGGGGGGGTCAATTACAAGGCATGTTCATGAAAACTAGCACTTTTATCTTTTTTTCTATTTCTTTCTAACTTTTCCAATTTAGGAGGGGGGGAGAAGGACAGTGTCTCCCATGTTTCCTCACCAGCTCCCATAAATATACAACTCCATTGAGCTAGGTTTGGATCTTGGTCAAGTAATGGTCCAGACAAAGGTGGCAAACACTATACCTTTTTTTTATACAGAACTTGTTTAAACGTATTAAACGTATGTGTACATGTACATTTAATGTCAACAACGCGTACATTACAGTACATTGTAACTGACAGTTAACACTGCATTGGCATGGGAAATTTTGTGAAAAGAATTCACTTTGACATTTACACTCACTCACATTCACAAGGCAGGAAAATAATTTCCCAGTTGTGTGAAAAGGCTTGACAAGTTTTCCCACTTTTTTTCCCACATGCAGGAATACGCGTAGCTGTGAAAATCTCTTGTGGGAAAAGTTTTTTTTTACATTTGTGAAATGAAAATGAATTCTCTGGGAAGAGAAAAAGTGTGAAGAGCATTTCTTATTCCCAGGTTAACTTTCAACTGTAATGTACAGTACAATACACAAGCATCGGCTTTAAAATGTCACAAGAGGGTTCCGCTATTTTCGCTCTAGGAGGGCAAGAAATATTGTATCTAACCATTCTTGATGGACCTTACATCAGTTTATTCCTATGTGTGTGTACCAGTAAGTGTATGCCACATATTGGATGAAAGCTTTTTTACAAGTACAGTAGTCCGTAACTCAAAGGTGGTGGAGTGCCACCTGACATAAGTGCATTTTGTGTACGATATGACAGGTGAATGCCAAGTTACTGAACAGTTTAGTGCTAGCACAAAAAAACTGTAATCTGAAAACCGATAGCAGTTCTATTAAAACAGTCAGCTGAGCAGCTCTGATTACAATAAGGAAATTAAAGTCTCATTATCATGTAATACACATATGCATCACTATTTTCATCTTTCGCACTTCAAATGAACGAAAATGTGTAAAAAAAAACCACAATACAAAAAAAATGATGTTTGGATGTTCATTCTTTGATGAAACTCGGTAACAAAAGGAAGATTGAATTTTGAAAACGGAGAAAAGAACCTGCCATATGACAATGCAATTTTACAAAGCTTTGACATGGGGCTGTATTTTCAAACTCCTTGATCATTTATGACAAAAATCCTTGAAGTGTACAAAAAATCGATTCTGTCTCCTAATGCAACTCACTGGCAACCAACAGTCGACAACTGGTTCACTTAACATGCATATATTAATGTGCACGCACACTGAATGCTAAGCATTTCAGAGTACAAATCCAGTAGTTTTGACATAGGGACTAATGTGCTATCAAGCTCAATATCATATAGTTGTAAGTTCACTGGGATGATGAATTTAACAGCAGTGTAATAAAACTGTGTACGTGTACACATACATGTATGTACATGTACATGTACACTATACATGTACCAGCAACAATTTAATGACAGAAGTTGAGTGTATGGCCAACATACACATTTTATGTATAACATTTACATACACATGGTGTACATGTTCATTTTCACTCACAGTACCAGTATAACTCAGTTTTCTCAGATTCTTGAATCTAAAGATGCATCCTGGTGACAGATCATGTTTTGAAACTTTTGATGTCTCCCACCATTTTTAAAAAGCAGCCATCAAACTTGCAAATCTGGTAACCACGTTTTGCAAATTTCATCTTCTGGAATATTCCCTCATACACAACATTACCTTGATGAGAAATCTGTACACCAATTGATATCTAAAATTGCTTCCAATATTTGTGAAAATCTCTTCATGTACCTCTGAGATCCTCAGAATTGCAGTAGACCTGCACTCAAAAGGAGAAGAAGATCCTTACAAACATGTACATGTAAGTTGGCCCTGAATCCCATGCTAAGGCCACCTTCACGCGTTGAAGCATGCCATCAAGACATACATGTACCTTTTAACTACATGTAAATGTAATTATTAACAAGGTCTTATGCATGTAATTTTATGTTTTATTAACAATGTGGTTCAACCCGTAACTTAGATGTAGTTTTTGTAACTTTCAATTATAATTTTAATTGTAGTTTTTATATAACTGTTATGAAAGTGTAATCATTATTTTTGCTATTTCGATATACCTGGTATGTACAGCGCTATTAAATATTGTTAATAGAGATGGCACTTAAGAAATGAAATAAATATTAAACGTTGTTCACCAATTTTTTTATCAGTCCCACCAAGATTAAACTTTAGAACCTTTGCCTTTGGCTGGTCAACTCTGATAGCAGTGGCTAGAAGACTATTGGCCGTGGGCTGCATACATGTAGCTGGTCCACCAGAGACCCTTAAAAGCTTTCTTGGCGGGTCCACCTGTGGCGACCCTTGGTTCAAATCCCACCTGATTCATTGTAGATGGCTCCTGTCTTTCAGCTGATTACCTGTTTTTCCCCAAGAATTAACCCTACCGAATTTTTGCACACTCCGTAATACAGACATTTCATGCGTCACCCTCTCGCCAATGATTCTCAAAACACTGCGCTATAAGCAATACTGTACATGTATGTGCATAGTGTATCATTACAAAACAAGACAGTCACGGCTACATCTCTGACTTTATAATGTCTAATTCAGTCTACATCTACAGTTTGTTCTCATTATCTGCACGAGTTTTAAAGTCGCTTGAACGCATGCCGTGTGCCATGTCATTCACATTCAATACTGGTAGACTGACATGAACCACTTCACGCAGGGGGCATTTAAGAATGTTGATGATGCTGGGACGGGATAGTTTTCAATTTTTTTCTGTTTTCAAAATTCTTTACAAATTCATATCTTCATTTACTGGACACTTACACCCACACGAAGGACTGTCTGGTTTCTACTCTAACCTGACAGACAACATCTATTGAAGCAAGGCCTGCTGCTTTGTAAAAAGAGCTCAGATTGTGCTGTGTTACATAATTTTCTTTTGTTCACAAACCTGGCACAGTGCCCTGCTGACCTCTTTTCAATAGGGGACAGATTAGCATGCATCGGTACTGTGTGGCTCATCACTGCGGTGGTGGAGCGCTTTTGTCCCCGGTGGTAATCCGCTCATTTTAAATACCTAAAACAGTGGTATACTGTTTCAAACAAGGCTGGATTATCTCCACTTTTGAGAGTGAAAAAATGTTGGTAATGCCCAGCAGCCTGGTTTTTTGTTAAAAGTACATTTTTTTGTTACAAGGCCCAGTTCCCTTTGTCTGATTTCAGAGACCCTGGCCACGCGTATAAAGAATACGTGTCCGGCGGCACCAGCAACCCCGGCAGCAAGTGGTTAAAAAACAATAAACATGGTCAGATACCAGAACATGTACATGCTTTAACCATATTGTACATACAAACCAGTTTTTAAAATGAAAATAATGAGGAAAGTACATGTACCATATACATGTATATACAAGACTTGCCAGTGATTTTAACAATGTCGCTCTCTATCATACCTTTCCTCCATGTGATGAGTTACGTGTACCGGTATCAATGAATTGGCAGCACCATTTTCTCTGATGGTACCCGGTAGATTATAGGGATAAATCTATC